>RPOG01000835.1:0-226439 GCA_008086565.1 Thalassoma bifasciatum
TGTGGAGTATAGTAGAGTATAGCGGAGTATTGTGGAGTATAGCGGAGTATTGCGGAGTATTGTGGAGTATAGCGGAGTATTGTGGAGTATTGTAGAGTATAACGGACTATTGCGGAGTATCATGGAGTAAAGGGGAGTATTGTGGAGTGTTGTTGAGTATAGCGGAGTATTGTGGAGTATTGTGGAGTATAGCGGAGTATTGTGGAGTACTGTGGAGTATAGTGGAGTATTGTGGAGTATAGTGGAGTATTTGCGCAGTATTTTTGAGGAAAGCGGAGTATTTTGGAGTATTGTGGAGTATTGTGGAGTATTGCGGAGTATTGTGGAGTATTGTGGAGTATTTTGAAGTATAGCGGAGTATTGCAGAGTATATTGGAGTATAGTGGAGTATTTTGGAGTATTTTGGAGTATTGTGGAGTATTGTAGAGTATTATGAAGTATAGTGGAGTATTGCGGAGTATTGTGGAGTATTGTTGAGTATTGTGGAGTATTGTGGAGTATAGCGGAGTATTGTGGAGTATTGTCGAGTCTTGTGGAGTATAGTGGAGTATTTGCAGAGTATAGCGGAGTATTGTGGAGTATAGAGGAGTATTGTGGAGTCTTGTGGACTATAGCAGAGTATGGTGGAGTACTGTTGAGTATAGCGGAGTATTGTTGAGTATAGCGGAGTATTGTGGAGTATTGCGGAGTATTTGCAGAGTATGGCGCAGTATTGTGGAATTAAGCGGAGTTTTGTTGAGTTTAGCGGAGTATTGTGGAGTCTTGTGGAGTATAGCAGAGTATGGTAGAGTATTGTTGAGTATAGCGGAGTATTGTTAAGTATAGTGGAGAATTGTGGGAGTATCGCGGAGTATTTGCTGAGTATAGCGGAGTATTTGAAAAGTATGGTGGAGTATTGTTGAGTATAGCAAAGTATTGTTGAGTATAGCAGAGTATTGTCGAGAATAGTGGAGTATTGTGGAGTATAGCAGAGTATTTGCAGAGTATAGCGGAGTATTTGCAGAGTATGGCGGATTATTTTTGAGTGTAGCGGAGTATTTGCAGAGTATGGCGGAGTATTGTTGAGTAAACCCGAGTATTGTTTAGTATAGCAAATTATTTTGGAGTATAGCAGGGTATTTGCGGAGTATAGCGGAGTATTTGCAGAGTATGGCGGAGTATTGTTGAGTATAGCGGAGTATTGTTGAGTATAGCAGAGAATTGTGGGAGTATGGCGGAGTATTTTCTGAGAAAAGCGGAGTATTGTGAAGAGTATGGTGGAGGATTGTTGAGTATAGCGGAGTATTGTTGAGTATAGTGGAGAATTGTTGAGTATAGTGGAGTATTGCAGAGTATAGCGGAGTGTTGTGGAGTATAGCGGAGTATTTGCGGAGTATTGCGGAGTATAGCGGAGTATTTGCCGTTGTATTCCAGAGTATTGTTGAGTATAGCTGAGTATTGTTGAGTATAGCAAAGTATTTTGGAGTATAGCAGGGTATTTGCAGAGTATAGCGGAGTATTTGCAGAGTATGGCGGAGTATTGTTGAGTATAGCGGAGTATTGTCGAGAATAGTGGAGTATTGTGGAGTATAGCAGAGTATTTGCGGAGTATAGCGGAGTATTTGCAGAGTATGGCGGATTATTGTTGAGTATAGCGGAGTTTTTGCCGTTGTATGGCAGAGTACTGTTGAGTATAGCAGAGTATTGTCGAGTATAGCGGAGTATTTTTGAGTATAACTGGGTATTGTGGAGTATAGCAGACTATTGCGGAGTATAGAGGAGTATGGTGGAGTATGGCAGAGAATTATGGAGTATATTGGAGTATTTGCAGAGTATAGCAGAGTATTTGCAGAGTATGGCTGAGTATTGTTGAGTATAGCTGAGTATTGTTGAGTGAAGCAGAGAATTGTTGAGTATAGCGGAGTCTTGTGGAGTATAGCAGAGTATGGTGGAGTATAGCAGAGTATTGTTGAGTATTGCTGAGTATTGTGGAGTATAGCAGAGTATGGCTGAGTATAGCAGAGTATGATGGAGTATAACGGAGTATTGTGTATAGCAGTGTAGTATAGCAGAGTATTTGCGGAGTATAGCAGAGTATTTGCAGATTATGGCGGAGTATTGTTGAGTATAGCAGAGTATTGTCGAGAATAGTGGAGTATTGTGGAGTATAGCAGAGTATTTGCAGAGTATAGCGGAGTATTTGCAGAATATGGCGGATTACTGTTGAGTATAGCAGAGTATTTGCAGAGTATGGCGGAGTATTGTGGGAGTATAGCGGAGTATTTTCTGAGTATAGCGGAGTATTTGAAGAGTATGGTGGAGTATTGTTGAGTATAGCGGAGTATTGTTGAGTATAGTGGAGTATAGCGGAGTGTTGTGGAGTATTGCAGAGTATAGCGGAGTGTTGTGGAGTTGCGGGGTATTTGCGGAGTATTGCGGAGTATAGCTGAGTATTTGCCGTTGTATTGCAGAGTATTGTTGAGTATAGCCGAGTATTGTTGAGTATAGCAAAGTATTTTGGAGTATAGCAGGGTATTTGCGGATTACGGCGGAGTATTGTTGAGTATACAGGAGTATTGTCGAGTATACAGGAGTATTGTCGAGAATAGTGGAGTATTGTGGAGTATAGCAGAGTATTTGCGGAGTATAGCGGAGTATTTGCAGAGTATGGCGGATTATTGTTGAGTATAGCGGAGTATTTGCCGTTGTATGGCAGAGTACTGTTGAGTATAGCAGAGTATTGTTGAGTGTAGCGGAGTATTTTTGAGTATAACTGGGTATTGTGGAGTATAGCAGACAATTGCGGAGTATAGCTGAGTATGGTGGAGTATGGCAGAGAATTGTGGAGTATATTGGAGTATTTGCGGAGTATAGCGGAGTATTTGCAGAGTATGGCGGAGTTTTTGCAGGTATAGCGGAGTATTTGCAGAGTATGGCGGAGTATTGTTGAGTATAGCGGAGAATTGTGGGAGTATAGCGGAGTCTTGTGGAGTATAGCAGAGTATGGTGGAGTATTGCTGAGTATAGTGGAGTATTGTTGAGTATAGCGGAGTATTGTGGAGTATTGCGGAGTATTTCTGGTGTATGGCGCAGTATTGTGGAATTCAGCGGGGTATTGTTGAGTATAGTGGAGAATTGTGGGAGTATAGCGGAGTATTTGCTGAGTATAGCGGAGTATTTGAAGAGTATGGTGGAGTATTGTTGAGAATAGCGGAGTATTGTTGAGTATAGTTGAGAATTGTTGAGTATAGTGGAGTATTGCAGAGTATAGCGGAGTATTGTGGAGTATGGCAGAGTATTTGCCGTTGTATTGCAGAGTATTGTTGAGTATAGCAAAGTATTTTGGAGTATAGCATGGTATTTGCGGAGTATAGTGGAGTATTTGCAGAGTTTGGCGGAGTATTGTTGAGTATAGCGGAGTATTGTTGAGAAGTGTGGAGTATTGTGGAGTATAGCAGAGTATTTGCCGTTGTCTGGCAGAGTATTGTTGAGTATAGCAGAGTATTGTTGAGTATAGCTGAGTATTGTGGAGTATAGCAGAGTATTGCGGAGTATATCGGAATATGGTGGAGTATGGCAGAGTATTGTGGAGTATATTGGAGTATTTGTGGAGTAAAGCGGAGTATTTGCAGAGTTTGGCGGAGTATTGTTGAGTATAGCGGAGTATTGTGGAGTATAGCAGAGTATTGTCGAGTATAGCCGAGTATTTGCAGAGTATAGCTGAGAGTTGTAGAGTATAGCAGAGTATGGCAGAGTATAGCGGAGTATGGTGGAGTATGGCAGAGAATTGTGGAGTATATTGGAGTATTTGCGGAGTAAAGTGCAGTATTTGCAGAGTATGGGGGAGTTTTTGCAGAGTATGGCGGAGTATTGTTGAGTATAGCGGAGTATTGTTGAGTATAGCAGAGTATGGTGGAGTATTGTTGAGTATAGCGGAGTATTGTTGAGTATAGCTGAGTATTGTGGAGTATTGCAGAGTATTCGCAGAGTATGGCGCAGTATTGTGGAATTAAGCGGAGTATTGTTGAGTATAGCGGAGTATTGTTAAGTATAGCGGAGAATTGTGGGAGTATCGCGGAGTATTTGCTGAGTATAGCGGAGTATTTGAAGAGTATGGTGGAGAATTGTTGAGTATAGCGGAGTATTGTTGAGTATAGTGGAGTATTGCAGAGTATTGTGGAGTATATTGGAGTATTTAAGGAGTAAAGTTGAGTATTTGCTGTTGTATGGCAGAGCATTGTTGAGTATGGCAGAGTATTGCGGAGTATAGCGGAATATGGTGGAGTATGGCAGAGTATTGTGGAGTATATTGGAGTATTTAAGGAGTAAAGCAGAGTATTTGCAAGAATTGCAGTATTGTTGAGTATAGCAGAGTATTGTGGAGTATAGCGGAGTTTTTGTGGAGTATAGCAGAGTATTTGCAGAGTATGGCTGAGTATTGATGAGTATAGAAGAGTTTAGCGCAGTGTTGTTGAGTATAGTGGAGTATGGTAGAGTATGGCTAATATTGTTGAGTACTGTTGAGTATAGCGAAGTATTGTCGAGTTAAGTCGATTATGGCGGAGTATTGTTGAGTATAGCGGAGCAATGTGGAGTATTGCGGAGTATTTGCAGAGTATGGCGCAGTATTGTTGAATTAAGCGGAGTATTGTGGAGTATAGCGGAGTATTGTTGAGTCTAGCGGAGAATTGTGGGAGTATAGCGGAGTATTTGCTGAGTATAGTGGAGTATTTGAAGAGTATGGCGGAGTTTTGTTGAGAATAGCGGAGTATTGTTGAGTATAGCGAAGTATTGTGGAGTATAGCGGAGTATTTGCATAGAATGGCGGAGTATTGTTGAGTATTGCGGAGTATTGTTGAGTAAAGCAGAGTATTTGTGGAGTATTGTTAAGTATAGCAGAGTATTATTGAGTATTGCAGAGTATTGTCGAGTATATTGGAGTTTTTGCAGAGTATGGCGGAGTATGGTGGAGTATAGCAGAGTATTGTTGAGAAGTGCGGAGTATTGTGGAGTATTGCAGAGTATGGCTAAGTATAGCGGAGTATAATGGAGTATGATGGAGTATAGCAGAGTATTGTCGAGTATAGCAGAGTATTTGTGGAGTCTTGTTGAGTATAGCGTGTATTGCGGAGTACAGCGGAGTGTTGTTGTGTAAAGCAGAGTTCTGTGGAGTATAGCGGAGTATAGCAGAGTATAGTGGAGTATAGCGGAGTATGGTGGAGTATGGCAGAGTATTGTGGAGTATAGCGCAGTATTGTTGAGTATAGTGGAATATAGTCGAGTATAGCGTAGTATTGTTAAGTATAGTTGAGTAAAGCATAGTATTGTTAAGTATAGTGGAGTCTAAATGAGTGTCGCGTAGTTATGTTGAGTATTGTTGAGTATAGCGTAGTATTGTTGAGTATAGTGGAGTAAAGTCGAGTAAGGCGTAGTATTGTTTAGTATTGTATAATATAGCGTAGTGTTGTTGAGTATAGTGGAGTATAGCGTAGTATGGCAGCGTATTGTTGAGTATAGTGGAGTATGGTCGAGTATGGCGTAGTATTGTTGAGTATTGTTGAGTATAGCGAAGTATTGTCGAGTAAAGTCGAGTAGGGCGGAGTATTGTTGAGTATAGTTGAATATAGCGTAGTATTTTTGAGTATAGTGGAGTATAGTTGATTTAGCATAGTATTGTTGAGAATAGCAGAGTATAGCGTAGTACTGTTGAGCATAGTTGAGCAGAGCGTAGTATAGTTGAGTATTGTTGAGAATAGTCGAGTATAGTGTTGTTATGTTGAGTATAGTGGAGTATAGTCAAGTATTGCTTTGTATTGTTGAGTAGTAGAGTATAGCGTAGCATTTTTGAGTACAGTAGAGTATAGCGTAGTATTGTTGAGTATAGTGGAGTATAGTTGAGTGTAGTAGAGAATAGAATAGTATTTTAGGTTATGGTTGAGCACAGTGTAGTATACTTGAGCATTGTTGAGTATAGTTGAGCATCGTGTAGTATTGTTGAGTATAGTGGAGTATAGTTGAGTATAGCGTGGTATTGTCAAGTATAGAACAGTATAGTTGAGTGTAGTGTAGTATTGTTGAGTATAGTCGAGTATAGCGTGGTATTGTCAAGTATAGAACAGTATAGTTGAGTGTAGTGTAGTATTGTTGAGTATAGTCGAGTATAGCGTAGCGTTGTTGAGTATAGTGGAGTTTAATCGAGTATAGCGTAGTGTTGTTGAGTATAGTGGAGTATAAACGAGTATAGCGTCGTATTGTTGAGTTTTGTTGAGTATTGTTGAGTATAGCGTAGTATAGTTGAGTATAGCGTAGTATGGGGTAGTATAGTTGAGTATAGCGTAGTATGGCGGAGTATTGCTAAGTATGTAGTAGAATAGCGCAGTATAGTGGAGTATAGTCGAGTATAGCGTAGTATTGTTGAGTTTCGTGGAGTAAACCGTAATATTGTTGAGTATAGTTGAGCATAGCATAGTATAGTTGAGTATTGTCGAGTATAGTCGAGTATAGCGTAGTATTGTTGAGTATAGTGGCGTATTGTCGAGTATAGCGTAGTAAAGTTGAGTGTAGTGCAGCATATTGCCTTTTGCATTCACAGCAATGACCTAAGGCTATTCAGTCAGATTGCTGAAATGTACAACAGCTCTTACTAATACATGCAGGGCAGCAACAGCACAGTAAATGAGAACAGACTCGAAGATGTTCCTTAGAGAAATATTCACATTTTTGGGCGCCTTTCTTCCCTCTAATGTTTGTGCTTGCCATGTGGCATCATTTTCTATGCATTTAATCAGACTTTTTCAATGAATAGTACATCCCTCCGTACAAGGAGAATGCCTTAAAAATACATTTCATACCACCCTCACCAAGCTCCAAAGACTTGAACAATGCAAATCTGATTACTAGATCTACACTAGAAAAGCAATTTCTGAAGAAATTGCACTGTGAATGCAGAAGCTGAAGCAGCTTGCACTGAACTGCTAATGCAGAATCCTGAATATGCTGAATGACTGAATTTATCGGAAAATGGTTGAATGAATCTTGAAAAAGCTTGCGCTGAACTGCTGAATGCAAAATGTTGAAGGAGCCTGTGATGAATTCTTAACTGAAAGGAAATTCAGCTCTGCCCCTCAAAAGTCCTTCAACTTTGAGATCCTCTAACTTCAGCTTACTTCCACTTACAGACTTCATTCTTGCTTCAAAATGTTCACTTATCCTTCAACTATCTTCACTTCATTCAACTTTTTCACCTCTTCAACTGTTTTTGAGATTTAGCTTCTTAAGCAACCTCAACTTTTCATTTTTTTCACTAAAATTCAAATTTTTAGAGTGTGGAATGTTCAGAAACAGAGTGGGAGCTGATGACAGAAATCTTCTGAACAAACTGGATTTTTTTCAGCAACTGCTCACTCCACAGACATAAAAAAGAGATCAAAATGTTCCCTGACATCTCCTGCTTCTAACAAAGTACACATCAGAGCAAAAGCTTTGTTCGTTTTGGCCCCCCGTGACCAACTGTCCAAAGAAACCAGCCTCTCTTGACATGAAAATCTCTCCAGCAGTTGAAGCAGCTTCAACAGCAGTTGGTCTGTTTACATTCAAGTTCATGGTCTCCATGGTAACTGAGGATCTCAGCTGGCTGTCACATCACATGCAGATACAGACTAACACACATTCATGTTTAAATATTTTGGGCGTTTGAAAGACTTCAGCACCATTTCCAAAGATCTCCCGTAGGTCAAAGTATGTTGAAGTTAGAAGCAGTTGAAGTTTTGTGGGTATAAATGGATGAACAGATTTTTTTTAGACTCCATTCACACATTTAACTGTTCACAAGACTTAATTCCTTCCTCTCTGCTTTGCTGCTTCTTCATTAGGGGCTCGGGCTTGACATAAAATGTACATATCCAGAATCCTTAGTCTTTCCTGAAGCTCACGATGCCCTCATTTGACTGATGGCTCTTATGGTTTTGGTGCAGGGTCAGTTTGTTTGGAGCCAGAACTCTGGGTCAACAACTCTGGGTCTGATCCTTTTGTTCATGGACTGAGGCAGAGTGAATACTCCCTTCATCTTCCTTAACAGACCCACATGTCCCTTCATCTTCTGTTACCATAGAAACCTCACAGCCCCTTAAAGACCCTTGATGTCTTTGATGTTCCACAGCTGTTTACACTAACCAATCAAAACACTCAGTAACACAAACACATGAAGGTTCATCTGCCTCAGCCGAACACACACAGTCAGGGTTAACACAACTAAAGACACTCTTAACTTAAGAGACTGCTTATAACCTTTTAACCTTATAACCATATGTATGGTTGGTTGTTTCAACCAGAAAGAAAGTTGGAGGATTAATGAAATGAAATGCCCGGCAGTCCCCCGAGCCCCTCTCACAATTTCCTTGGAAATTGTCTAGTTTATCCTTTTCCTCCACATTTCACTTCTTCTTTTATGCTCTTTCACTCATTTATCGCACTTGAAGGTTCATCTGCCTCAACTAACCACACACAAACACACACACACACACACACACACACACACACACACACACACACACACACACACACATACACAGAGTCAGACTTTACTCCTGAAACCAGCTCATGATACAGATACAGTTCAGTGCTTCAGTAGCTTTTATGAACATGACTTCATGACTAACTTAGCTTCATTTCACTTCTTTCAGCGAATAAAAGCATGACCCCTTCTTTAACTTTCTCTGCAAGCAATGATCTTGATATAACTCTTTCTGCTGAAAATGCTTCTCAGACAACTCCTGCCTCCTCTGAGTTCTTCTGACTTCAACTTTTCCTTCTACTTTTTTCACAAATTATTCTGCTTTTACATTTTCTAACTCCTTTTGTAACTTAAAATCTTGGATTTGCAGCTTTGACTCACTGCCTTCAGCAATTTTATTTCACATTTTCTCTTTTTAAGCTTTTTTCAACCATTTNACACAGAGTCAGACTTTACTCCTGAAACCAGCTCATGATACAGATACAGAGTTCAGTGCTTCAGTAGCTTTTATGAACATGACTTCATGACTAACTTAGCTTCATTTCACTTCTTTCAGCGAATAAAAGCATGACCCCTTCTTTAACTTTCTCTGCAAGCAATGATCTTGATATAACTCTTTCTGCTGAAAATGCTTCTCAGACAACTCCTGCCTCCTCTGAGTTCTTCTGACTTCAACTTTTCCTTCTACTTTTTTCACAAATTATTCTGCTTTTACATTTTCTAACTCCTTTTGTAACTTAAAATCTTGGATTTGCAGCTTTGACTCACTGCCTTCAGCAATTTTATTTCACATTTTCTCTTTTTAAGCTTTTTTCAACCATTTNAGTTCAGTGCTTCAGTAGCTTTTATGAACATGACTTCATGACTAACTTAGCTTCATTTCACTTCTTTCAGCGAATAAAAGCATGACCCCTTCTTTAACTTTCTCTGCAAGCAATGATCTTGATATAACTCTTTCTGCTGAAAATGCTTCTCAGACAACTCCTGCCTCCTCTGAGTTCTTCTGACTTCAACTTTTCCTTCTACTTTTTTCACAAATTATTCTGCTTTTACATTTTCTAACTCCTTTTGTAACTTAAAATCTTGGATTTGCAGCTTTGACTCACTGCCTTCAGCAATTTTATTTCACATTTTCTCTTTTTAAGCTTTTTTCAACCATTTCCCACTACTTTTATTTCACAAATTCAGCTTTATTTAGCAATTTTCATCTTCATATTCCACTTTTTCAGCTTCCTTTCACTTCCTTTTCACTTCCTGAAGCTTTTTTCATTATTTATTCTGCTTTTACATTTTTTCACTCCTTTTGTAACTTTTCATCTAAGATGTCCAGCTTTGACTCACTGCTTTCAGCAATTTTTTATTTGAAATTCATTTTAAGCTTTTTCAACAATTTTCAGCTATTTTATTTCACATATTCAGCTTAATTTAGCAATTTTCATCTTCATATTCAACTTTTTCAGCTTCCTTTCACTTTATTCAGCTTCAGCATTTCAACGCATTTTCTTACTGAAAATGCAACTTTTCTAGTTTTCACTTTAAATCTCATTGTCTCAACTTTTTTCCCATAATTGTGACTTTTGATGTCATAAATTTGACTATTTATCTCATAAATTTGACTTTTTAACTCATAATTTTGACCTTTATCGCAAAATTAGAGCTATTATGGGCAAAAAAAAATCTTCAAAGAAAAATTTTTGATTTAACTTTTTTTTAACTGGTGGAAATTGGCTTCCAGACTCGGAAATAAATCTTTAACAAAGGTGAACATAAGGCACTGTGAGAACTTCAGAGTGATTTTTTGTGAAAAAGTCGCACTTTTATATGATTATTAACTTAGTTGAGCAAAGGCTTTTCTGTATGCCTCCGTGCATTCTCGTTTACATGTTGAACCTCCTTAAAAATCTTCTAATAAAGAGGGTTCAACTTGGTAACAGAGACTCAACTCAGACGCAAAGATTTGTGACAGCACATCACTGCCAATAAAGACGCTATACTAAGTTCTTCTTTCACTCCTTAAGTTCAAACAGTTTCTTCCAGTTTCCAGAATGTTCTCCTCACACCACTAACTGCTTCCTCTTTATGATAAATCTGCTCCACGTCCTCTTCCTCTTCCTGTTCTCAGTTAATAAGGTATTGTTTCATGCAGATTTGTTTAAACAGAGACCTGTGACCCTGCTGAACTTGTTTTTAGCATGGGTGCAGTGTCTCATGATCCTCTCCATGACCCTAAAATCCAGAATCAGATCATACTGAAAATCATTTCCAAGAAACAATATACCATATAAAAGACAGGATCTGTATGTTATACCCCAGGTTATATACTGTTACTCCAGTGTGCGTTTTCAACCACTAGATGGAGACAAGATACATTTTCGAAACTCTATTGGATATGCAAAATGCTCGCACATGTGTGGGCTCTCTCAGCAGCAGAGAACCACTTCCCTGACTGGAAACATTCAGACCTCTCAGGCTGCTTCAGAACCTGTTATCCTCCTCTGCAGAGGGGAATCGGTTCATACTGGAGTGGATTGTCTCATGGTTAATTGCTAGCTCGTTATGTAGATTCTGATGTAACCTCACTTTAGCTGTTGAATGTAAAAACAGTGTTGGTGTGTCACTTCAGGGTTTTACATAACAATACTTCAAATGCTTGGTTTTTGTTGATAAAAATATAATCTGTTGAAAGAGTCAGGGATGCAAATGTTTGCATTTGAACAAATTCAGTAAATTTTATAGTCCTACTGTGGTATAATCTCAGGCGCAAGGTAAATGCAGGGTTTAAGGGCAAATTTCCTTATCAAAGGAGGGCAAATAAATGTTAAAACCAACTATTTGCCCTCTGCTCTGTCAGGCTGCACGTAGCCTTATTTTGCATATGAACAAAGAACGTTTTCTTTTCTTTTTTTTCTGTCATTTAGCTTTGTGAAAACTACTGCATGTCTATTTCATATAAGACACATAAGCTGGAGACAAATATGTCAGTTGCTCAAATTTAAGCACTAATTTTCAAATAAGGCTTTTAATTCTCTAAAAGCAGTGGTTCCAAGCCTTTTTGGACTCACAACCCATTTTTAAGTCTCAAAAGTTCTGCTGCACATGTCTGAGAGCACTATTTTTAAATAGATATCGGACCATGTTCAATATTCTTTTAAGTGTTTTTTGTGTTAAAAACAAATGACACTCACATTATTTTTACAACTTAAAATGATTTGGTACCTTTTGAGATTTTTGTAATAGAGTTAACAACTACAATATATTTTTTTTTCACCTTTGAATGAAAATACAGTTTACTTCAACACAAGTGAAATGGAAGAAATACACCAACACATTAAAGGTTTATTGTATTTTATTGCTGACAGTTTTTTTCTTACTACACATCAAATATGATAATGCAGCTTTGACAAATTTTGTTAAACCCCCTAAAAGTTCACACAGGAGGCATTTAGATATTTCATTGTTACCTTGTGTTTTTATATAGACTCTGTCCCAATGTGAAACTGTATTGGCTTAAGGTACATCATATACAAATCTTGGCTATAAATCAATACTTACACTTCTACTTCATCCTCAAAAGAGGGAAAGGCAGAGAATAGGATAATCGGTAAATCCTAGTTCTTGGTTACTGTTAAATTTGCATGCTCTGCTTATTGACAAATTTGTCCAACCAAATGTCTCTGAAATGACTGATGGGTTTTCTTGATGCTGTTCATATAATAAGTCACACATATATATCCACATAGTGCAAATGTCTTTTGTTGATTTTCAGATTGGTGTCTGATTTATGTTCTTGTCACCCATAGCTTTTTAATTATTTAATCACACCTGTTAAGAGTCTGTTTTTTTATCTGACTAACCTACTGTACCTCATAGTTGCTTGTCAGCCCATTATTGATATGTGAAAAAGATATGGGAGTGTCTTTAAGAGTGTGTGTAACAGACTGAAGCCTGCATCAGCGATAAATCACAGCAAACTTGGAGTCAGACAGCGTAGATACGTGTAATTATGTATCAAATCTGGATACAGATCAGTGATCAGAGGATATTCATGGCGTCGCAATGTGAGATGAAGCTCTCGTATTACGTATAGAGTTTTCTTTTTCTATTTTAAATATTTGAATAATAAATTTAGTAAGTGCACATCATTGCTCAGGATAAGTTATTCACATTCCAATACTGTTAGTCACACTGAGACCTTGAACCAGAGCCCAGAGGTTATGGACCAGCTTCAGTTTAAGGACATAGTTATGCACACACATGCACGGCTGCTCACACTGCGTTTGAGCACTGTTACGCTTACATTTCTCTTCATGAGTTCTTAGTATTGATTATGCAGCACAAGGTCAGAGTTCAGACATAATACAGAAGATTATCTCATGATGGATGATAAGGGCATGTCATGGTGAGAGGATGCTATTTGTTGAGCTTTACTGCCACCTAGTGGACTCTGAAGCGCAGCACCTCCTGCAGATGTACAGTATTGTGCAGGAAGAACAGTTGTAGGTGGTCTAAGGTGGGCCTCTCCTGTTGTAAATAATGTTCTGACACGTGTGTGACCACTTCGGCGTCTGTGACCTCTCACCCCTGAAAGCTCAGCTTTAACACCTGGGGGTGGACTGTTCTTGATCTCGCAGCACCTCGAGCAGGCTGGCAAACTGCTCTCTAACTCTGTCTCCATGTAAAGAACCCCAAGGTTCATTACATGGGGCACACACACATAGGTATGCATGTGTGTGTGTGCAGAAGAAAAAAACATCTCCATTACAACGGTATTTGACGAGGAGGTCTTTGGGACTGTGTAGGTCATTCCTGAGCTGCGGGTGGCTCGTGTTTCTGAGTGTTACTTTTATATCCTTGCTTGTAGCAGAGTTTGTTTATGTTATAAGGACCTCAGTGAAAACAGGGTCACGTTCAAAGTTAAAGCATCTGCACCTCAGTGTAAATTCAGCAACTTATTACTTTAACTCTTCACATCCCACCTTATTCTGGCCTATATTCCACACTATGTTTCAAGCTTATAACTGAAGAACCATAAGGTCAGGATTCATCAGTGACACTTCATTTGAAAGATTAAAGTCTCTAGTTTCAGAGAATGTCATGTTTTAACATGTGGCTTAAGTCCACATGAAGCTAAATGCAGCGGAAACACTTTGTTTTCAGTAACCATTTTTGAAAATCAGTAACTTCAAGATGCTTTAGGCCAGACACAGGACATCCACCAAATTACTTCTATACCTTTTCATCTACATGTTTGGCTTTTTAGATAAAATCATATAGTCCACACTCTCATACGAAGACTCTGTGCAAATCTTAAGGAAAACAAAAGTGCCCAACTGTGACTGAGACTGAGTCACATTGAGGAGGAAATATTACAAGAGTGAAACTGCTGTTGTTTATGAGAACGGACACAACAGACGGACAGACAGACAGACAGACAGACGGACAGACAGACAGACAGACAGACTTTACAGGAGGAATTTCACCTCTTGGAATAATTTTATGAAACAAAACTTTTGATATGTTTGAACTCTGGATTCATCTGCTCAAAAGGAGAGTGAATATTCAGGACGTCCCAGATGTTGTGATTGTAGTCTGAGCGATTCTTTCACTATGTACACTTTGTTGTTCAAGAAAACTGTAAAAGAGTTACACAGTAAACGCTCCAATGTTTGACAAAGGTATAAGTGTTTGACAACATCATAGGAATGGGCAATTGGTTGCTGACGACCGGGTGAGGCATGAGAGGTTAAGTTGTTTGGATTCGATGTTTCATCTACTTTGTTTTAATCTTTTTAAATCCGAGGTTGCACACTTTCTGCAAAGTGCAAGTGAAGGCTTGTCTCGCGTCTGTGTAAATAGGACTCAACGCAGTAAAACTGGCTTTATCTATTGCTTATTCTGGGCTTAAGCACATCTGGGGTGTGTTATGACTAAAGCACTCTCTTCCCCTCTCACAAACTCTCTCTTTCTCTGGCGGCGTGCGGAAGGAAGGATAACAAAAGTCGTCGGCGAAGCTACAAAATGTTAGAGATTTCGTGTGGAGCTGTTTTGAATGAGACAGATGGCTTCAACCTTGAATGATGTGGAAAAAAAGGCAGGTGTGGTTTCATTGAGGCCTCCTCAGGTGTGTCTTTTCAGGACTTGCGCTGTGTAGTGTGATATCAGTGTTGATACATTTATAAATCTGCTGCATCTTATGTCATCAGACACCTTATCCTCCTCCATCTAGTAATGATCTCTGACACCCACAAGAGCAATCACACAGCCCCCTTTGATCAGCTTTATCCCTCACTTTAGTCGTTAAAAAAAAAGATACAGCAGCAACAAAAGGCCCGAATGTGGCTCACTCCCACTGCTAGCTCCTCTCTTCTTCATTATTCTTTCTCTTTTATTCTCTCGTC
This sequence comes from Thalassoma bifasciatum, assembly GCA_008086565.1. Taxonomy (NCBI): domain Eukaryota; kingdom Metazoa; phylum Chordata; class Actinopteri; order Labriformes; family Labridae; genus Thalassoma; species Thalassoma bifasciatum. Next base: position 14,890 of record RPOG01000835.1, read on the forward strand.
CACATGCAGCTCAGAACAATGTGGCGCAGGCGGACAGAGTGGAGGCTCATGGCAGCACTGGTAACATGATGACACACCAAAGGCCAGGTGAGTAAAATCCCCCTCCACAGCGGGACATGTGTCACAGTCCAGCCGCGTCTCCAGCCTTTTTTGTGGTCTCCCTTCTCTGGCTCTGCTTCTCCCCGCGGCCATGACGATAAAGCTCCCATCTGTTGTTGGGACGCCGGTGTCTCTCCCTCGCTGCCTCTGAACTGATCCCCCACAGCAGTCTCCCCCTTTGTCAGATATGCCGATCACATTTCACTTTTGACACCTCTCTATTTTACACTTGCGACAGGTACGAAGGTTCTTCTGTTCTCAGATGAAATGTATTAGAAACATGATAGTCACCTCTTTCCAAAGCATCGCCCTCTGTGCCCCTGGAGCCTCTGGTGAAAACGATGTTTTTAAAAGAGCAGAAAAACAGTTCTTAAGGAATGCATGAGTGTGTTGATCCTCACTAAGAGTTGGATAATTGACCCTTAGGCTGACTTAAAACTCACGACAAAAGGTGAAATACTCAACATGCCAAACAGAGACTCGAAAAGCTTTGACGTTTACCGTACTGACTTCTACTGCCTCTAACTCAGCCAAGAAAGATGATGTACACTTTTAGTTATTAAATGATTTGCCATTTATTATTTTGACAAGGAGAAGACAAATAACAGAAAAAAACAGACATTTTTGTAGGTCTTGGCATGATAACTATGCATGAAAATTGTTAGGTGTGTAGCTCAAAGTAGCTGGAGAGGCTACAGTTTTCAGTCAATAGGGGGCGCTATAGAGCAATGACCATCGCACAAGTACCAGAATCTTACATTTTTTACTTGGAATTAAGGGATAAAAGAAAGGAAGTAGTGGGGTAGGGTTTGGTGACTTTCCATGCATGTTGAAGTCATGAAATTTGAAGTTAAATTGGCAGAAACAAAGGATAAGAATCATCTTTAAGATTCCATGAAGAGCTTGTTGTTTTATGGGGGGGTCCTTGGTGGCCTGAGTTTGGTTTTTGTCCCCAGTGATGATTATACATATTTGGTACACATTTGGTGCATGTGAACCTCCACAGCATTTTTTTTTTCTTTTTTGTCAGGCTTGGGCCCTAATTAACAAAAACTGTGACCTATGATAAAACTAATAGCAAATGTTATTTAATACTTTTAAGTTTGTTTTTGTGACATATAAGCAGCATTAGAGGTGTAAAGCAGAGCTTTTCTTGCAGAAATGTAATGTTTCATCAGTTTCCACCTTTGATATTTCTTGTATTCTGTTACCTTTCACTGATATAATTCAGGGACAGATCAGCCACTTTACGATCCATGAGCATGTTTATCTGTCTGGCTCTCCTCTCAGCCGTATATCTATCAATATGTCACATCCATTTGTAAGCTTGTCGCTCATCTGCAGTGTTCTCAGCTGCTTCATGGCGTCAACAGCGTTGCCGCTGATTCTACACACACTAACTCACACATGCCAATTGGTGGTAACATGAACCGAGTCAGCATCCTAACCTGCAGCGAGCTCACCTGTCATAGGTCAAAAGACAGCTGGAGTGTTTTCAGACTTGAACTGATAAAGCGTCTTGGAATGGGAGCGATGCGTGACACGAGGACAGATTATCTCCTTACAGCTGTGATAAAGTTCATACACTGTCTTCCTGGAGAACTGATCTGTGATTGTTTCCCTTAGATTAGATTTGTGAATGAGATTGTGAGATTGAGGGTAACTCAGAATTTAAAGGGACAGTTCACATGGTTTTCAAATAAGGCAATTAAATCAAGTTTTCTTTTCTAAACTTGCCTCTTTTTTATTTAAAGCCTCTTGTTCTACCTTCCTGTTGTTTGACGAAAGTCTGCATGGTGTGATTCACCATCTGACACCTGAACCTTGACCTGTGAACTGTCAGTCTTACATGTCTGCATATACTTTAGACCTCAAAACAACTAATTAAAAGAGCTTCCACACGCCTTGAATGACGCACAGCTCTGTCATTTCTGTCCTTGGAGGTGCTGAGTCAGTGATTATCAAATAAACTTGACCTCCATATTCAGATAATGTTGATAACATACTTAACTTTCCCAACATCTTTTTCCCTTGGTGTTGTTTCTTTATCTGCAGTTCACACTCTTTGGTGTTGTCAGTGATTCCTGGAAGTTGCAGCTCACCCACACAGGCATCTAACGGATTTTGATTGTTTTAAAATTCTCTGAAGTTGTCTTAATTAAGGTATTAAAAGATTTTTAAAAACACCAGTAATGACGGATCCGCTGACAAGCCCAGTAGCGATCTTTAATCTATCAGAATTGAGGGGTCAGCTGCTTACACTGCATGTCAACTTTCCCATAACCTCTCCTCTCAATCAACCTGATTAGATTATCCTGGCTTTACATCCAGTTGTCTCTTTTGAAGCCTCCTTCTGTGTCTTACTGTGTTCACGAAACAAAGCTCAAGGTTGACGCCATTTGACTCACCTTTCCTTTCATTACAACAACAACACAAAGAGTGTTTGGCCCATTGGTATGTGTAAAAACAATGCAGGCTAATACTTCTTGCACTTGAGTCTGTAGAAGAGCCACATCCTGTGTTGAATAATCCTGAGTCATATTTTTCAGGACTGGAAAAGTTCACTTCCTTCTTGTCCACATCTGTCCTTAATGGACTCTGACAGGCTGGCAGGACCGGGAGTTTAGACTTCTAAACATGGGTGGCCCCAGTTAAAACCTGAACTTCTAACCTTAGCAGTGTGAGAGCCGTGTTGAAGGTGTGCTTGTGTGTTTTCGAGAAGTGAGTTTTTGAACAACACAAGAAGAAGAAATAAACATTACAGCAAACTGGTGTAATACAGGATGAATTTGAAACACAGGAAATTAGCTATGTGTGATATGTCAGTTAAGAAAACCTAAGTAATAAAATGTTAACTATATCTTTCTCTTACAAAGAAAGTTTATAGCTGGTTCTTTCTTTCTTTTAAAAAAGAATTTATATTTTTTGGGGCTAATGCACATTTTTTGGGAGGATGTGACAGTGAATGGTGCAGGAAAACTAGAGGAGAGTTGTGGAATGACAGGTGGGGTTTTCCTCCTCAGGTTTGTTAGTGTCACAGCTTATGGATTCCTCTCTCATATCTACAAATCAAGCTGTTTTCAAGGTGACTGCACTACGTGATTCACATCAAAGTGACCATGTGGTCCTGCTGCTCCGATCAACTGTCCAGTCTGCTGAGAGAGACATAATATCCTCTGGGTATTACTGACAGGGAGTGTGATATGTGTGTGTCGCTGTGTGTGTTAGTGTGAGCGTGCACACTTACACAGCGGCCCACGTGTGTGAGTGTGAATGTGTATGTGTGTCACAGTGTATTTATGTAAGCGGTTGACATAAATACATCAAGGGGAACACACAGCTGTCCAGGGCCGTGTTTCTCAGAGGTTAGGACCTGAGACGGACTGTTTCTGATCCATTTCTTCATTTTGAGTTTCTTTCACTGAACTTGATTTCCCAAAGCTAGCCGTATGCCAGACTGCTGTCTCGCGCTTTCTACATCCAATTTGCAGCAGCAGAGGAAGGACAGACTCAGAGTCCCACTGCAGAGCCGCCGGACGACTGCAGCGAAAGAGACCTGCTCTGATCCCAGCACATACCAGGCTGGATTATAACAGGGAACCAGAGCAGAAACAGGATCTGAGCCTCTCTGCTATCACTCTCTAACCCTACCGCTCCTTCCCCAACACATCCTCCTCACTTCCTTCTCCAATTAGTGTGACCTTGTTATGTTGGGGACAAGCTTTGTGAAAGTCAAGACCCAGCTTCATGCGGCGCACTGTGCTGCGTTTTATGAGAGCTGTGCAGTACAGTGCGAGCTTGAAGGCTAGAGGTTGTAATCAAAATAGCTCAGTTCCAATCTGTAAGCCGAGACAGAAACATGAAAACAGGGACAACAAGACGCAGTGGTGTCGCTTTTCATCTTCGCTCGCTCGCTTCTTGTGATCAGCTCCTGGGGGCCTGTTTGTTTAGTAACACAGGAGGAGGAGGCCCCCGCGGACGCTCTTTGAATGCTAAAAACTGTAAAGCCTGCACAGAGGCTGACACAGTGCCACCTCAGGGAGGAGTGCTACTTTCCCACATGTCCCCACTTTGATAAGGGGCGCTGGTGACAGCTGCAGGAAGTCAGGGGTCCAAGTCACAACAGGTAGATATGAGCAGTGAAGATTTGACGCTGTTTGGAGCAGACAGAGGATGATAGAGGGCAGGAATAAAAAAAAGAAGGGCAGCTCAGTCATTAAAATCTACAGACTTCCTTATTAAGAAAGCTCTTTGTTTACGTTTTCAAGCCTTGCTGTGTGCTCAAAAAAATGAAACATCGACTTTAGTTGAAATTATTTTGTCAACCGGTTTTATCTAAATGCATTGAGTTAGACGAGAGCAATAATTTTAAGTTCTTCTTAGTTCACCCTAAAATTGTTGGAGCCAGTTGACAATATAAATATAGTTAAAGTCAATGTTGCATTTTTTCTTTCTTTTGAGCGGGGGGTTGATACATAAATTTTCATTGTGTGTGGTAAAGAATCTTGTCATAGTGTTTGAACCTGCAACCTCTGACCAAACGCTCTGCAAGTTTTGAATCAGGTCAGTATTACTTTACTACCAATCATGATACTCAATTTTACTAACTTGAGGCCTGAAGAGAGACATAAACTGAGCTGAAGTCTGGAGCAGCTTAAAGGCGCTGTGAGGATCATTCAGTCTGTTGTGGTTTTCTAGGAAGAAAACACAATTTCCCATGTGTGCTATCACACAACAAACAAACTGTAAACTCGGTTTGAAGCGTGGTTAAGTAGCTGGCTATATTTAGTGCTACTCACAGCCTGGTGCTCTGAGACATGTCCATAATGTCTAACATTAGTGAATCCTGGTTATAGCCCACCAGTACTCATCTACCATCTCCAACCTCACCAAACAGAGAAAGCGTAGCCTGGCTTTTCATTTTATTGATAGACAAGTTTGTGGAAGTCCAAAAATCCACTTGAGGCTGACTGCAGAAAAGCTGGAAACCATGTACACAACAAACCCAAAATAAAAACAGACTTTCACGGCATTAAAAACCATGTTTACAGCCTGGGTTTGAAATGTTAATTTTGCTATCTCATGCGCTGTACTGAGGGTGACTTGTTTTTCTAAATCAGGGGTTTAGAAGATATCAGGATCATAAGTTTGTCCAATCGGAGGCGCAGCTCAGCTCAAGTGACTGGCAGGCGCCCGATAGTTATTGGGCAGGAAGCTTAAAGTCTGTCTCATATCCAATATGGCCCCTGCCAACAATTGTCTTCTTTCAAAATCCTTCTTCTCTCTGCTAAATTTGATCAGCCAGTTCAGCATTGTAACAGGGACTTCTACGTACTGTAACTCAATCTGAACCTGGACGTCAGAAGTTGTATAAAATTATTGAAGGACCAATTACTGAATAGATTTCAAAGCTTGTATCTTTCAGATCCTTCCTGCAGCCTGCTCTGCTGGAAGGATAAGATGTGTTGTGCAGTTTTTCAAGACTTTTATCACTGAGTTAGTCTGTTTTTAGAGGAGGAGACCTCTGTGGATAATTTGTTTTAGGATAAAAACCTTGGGAATAATTAAGACAAAAACTAAGTGAAAAATTAAACGAAGGTTGTCTCTCTCTTTTCAACTCACACATGCTTTTCCCTCTAAATTCCTTTCCTCAGTTGTGTTTTAGTTCACTGTCTCAAGTGTATCTGAAGACGTCCATCTCAGCTCTCCACCTGTCTCCTCTCTGCATTCAGGGAAAAATACCTCCTCAATCCTTCATCGGCTTTTGTGAGAACTTGAAAAAAAAATCATTTTCACTTTTTAATCAATCATTCCCAAGAATCTTCTCTTGAATTTATTGTTTTTGTCGAGTCCCAGTGAAGTCACTGGTCCGTGGGGGAGAGCTAACCGGATTCCCATTTGATTACAGAGGTGATAATTCACCCTTGGCCAATAATAAGCTGTTCACACGGCCTGCAGCTGTAGCAGCCTATGGCGGCTGAACCTTCATGTAGCACCCACCCTAAAGGAGCAACCTTTTCAACTGAGCACATGGAGATTAAAAGAGCTGAATCTAAATCTGCCATTTGAGTAGTTGAAGAAGCAGATCTTAAAATACGTAAGATAAATATTCTGAAATAATGAAGTGGCTCCTGAAAGACGTGGGTTTTTAAATGGCACCCCTCGACACTTTTAGTAACTGTGTCTCAGAGATTTAACCTTCCTACTTCCTCCCTTCTATTTATAACAGTGTCATAGTCCTGCCTGCATTTTGATAGTACCAAGTGATCTCATTTACACACACTGGCACACGCGCACACTACCACACACACAATCTAAGTGCAAATGATGCCAACGAATACTCATAAATGTTTGAGCACTGAGTGAAACAGATGGAAATTCTGCGCTGAATGCCACAATGGCTGGGCACCTGGCAGAGCTCCATATCTGAATTGTAGCATGTCCTAATGGATCAGCTGAAAGCAGCGCGCCCCCGCTACCTGCTCTCTGTCCCTCAGTCTCTGTGCCAAAGGGTGATCCGTGGCTCTGTGCTCGCTGACAGCTGAGCTCACTCTGGCAGCACTTCTGCACACAGCGACATGCAGAATACAGAATGAGGGGCCACTGCCGGGACTAGTGATAAATCCAAAGGCGCTGTGGTCTGGGTTTAGAGCCGCTGTGCACAGGGTTGACTCAATGACAGGAATGAAGTCCTGGAGATATGTAATACATGAAGACAACAGTTAAAAATGACGTGTGCACTTCAAATAAGTTCATTAATTTGATGTTTTTGTCCTGTTAAATTATTCACCCTATCTTATTTGAAGCGTTTTTAGTTTTAACACTGTATATTTCCATATTGGAGAGTTGTGGCTCCATGGTAGAGCAAGTAACTGTCAAGTCATTGGGTTGGAGGTTTGACCTCTTCCTACAGACAACATGTTGAGTATTTTTTGTTAGATATTGAGCCTAAAGTTGCTTCAAAGTCAATGATGGAGTGCAGACAGATCCAGAGGTGGAAAAACACCAAAACTGAAAGTTCTGTAAGTGTTAGAAAATTTAAGTAATTATCTTAGAAAAATCATTTGTCATCCATAAACAGACATGGTTTCTGTGACGTCACCTGTCTGTTCCTGAAATGGAGTTTTGATCCAAATTGGCTGGCGCGACCATAATGGGAACGTGGCAGGCATTTACAGCTACAGGGCGCCAGTCAGTCACATGATCTGAGCTGTGCCTCTGATTGGACAAACTTGAGATCTTTATATCTTCTCAACCAATGAGTTAGAAAAAAATTCCCCCTGTACAATGTGTGTTGATAGTGAAATTAGCTGTCCAGATTGGAGACTTTTTTGTGCCAGGCTGTACATACACATACATGCACATTTACTTCTGCAGTGCAAACATCTTTTTGTTAGTTTGGTATGTATGTGACTATCAGTACTTCAGCCTCCACCTGTAATCCTGATTCAGAGCTTGTTGATGACAGAATATTTGTCCCAGTGATCCTGTAGCATGTGGTGAAAATGTGCTCTAGACTGTCGCAGGAAGCACAACTTGAATTTTGAATGTTTGATTTATGCAGTCTCATATTCGGAGTGACATGTTTGTAAATATGTAAAATTAGATTTGAGGGTGCAGGGATGGACTGGCAGGCCTCTTTCCAACAAGCCATTCCCTACTCTTGTCCTGTTTCCTTATTTGTCCTCACCTCACCCTCCATTAAAGATATGAAACTCCATAAGAAAAGTAGTTTTTATATGAAGCCAAATCCAGCAACTCCTTAGATTTTTTTCGCGCCATCTTCTGTGAAATTCTAAACTTTAAATAACCTCAAAGACAGGCACACAGAGCTCTCATAACTCTGACTCTGCCTTCACATGACTCAGTCTTTTTATTCACAACCTGGAATCGTAAATATCAAACAACCTATTTACAATTCCTGGTCATACCACCCTGAAGGGAATAAATCTGGGATCGCCAATGAGAGGAGCAGACAGGGAGGTGTCAACAACTGGATGTTGCATACTTTTACAGCTTAAAAACATGGCAGCGAGTGCAAAGGCAAATCTCCCCACGAGCCACGTGGAGTGCTGAAAACGAGGACCAGTTTCTAGTGTGATGTACATATCATGTTGTCTTGCTTTGAACACACTTCAACACACTTTATATTTTTTAATTTCCTAAATGTCATGTTTGATCCCATGAGTTTTTGTGAGATCTCTTATGATCTGTTACACTTTTTGCGCCCTAAAGTGAGGCTAGTATGTGGCCTGTAAAATTCCTGCATTCGAAAGACACACGTCAGCTTCCATGTTTCTTTTCTAATTTCTAACTATTATTATTATTTGGTAGCATATAATAGGGTTTTAACAACCGGATAACTGTTGCAGATGACGTTATATATGACATCTTAGACATAGCCCACTCAAAGCTGTGACACACAGAGACTGTATTGTTGTTGTCGTGTTGATATGTGCAGATGTGTCACCGCAGGACTCCTCTGTGACCATCCTCTGTCTCATCCAAGCAGAGCAGAGAAGATAATGGTCACCCAAAATAGACCCATCTCACAGACCTCCTTTATATGAGCTCAGCACGGGCTGACAGAGAGAAGGACGGGAGGTCATAAGTCTCTTGAGCCAAATGCCTGAGTGACTTTAATAAATATTAATTTGTTTGGGGGAGAAACATGAGTAAGCTGAACGAATCAGCGCCACATGGGGTGTGAGGAAGGGACGCGTCACTCTCACAGAAGAGCGCTCTTTCATTATTTGTGTCACCTATGGGACGAGCACCTCAATTTTTGATGCCGAGCCTGCTCGAGAGGAGAGCCGATGGAGGAAAATACGACTCTGCACAGAGTTTATATAAAGATAAAACCACAAACAATCCACATCCCTTCAGCTGGTTCAGTTTAATGCAGAATTGTAAAAGTTAATATGAAACAAATGTCGCACATGGCTAATCATTTTTTCTTTTTATCCCTCGATAATGACTTGTTTGTTTTAAATCAATGCGTTTCAGGTCACAGTGAAGCCGGTAACCTTTTCATGGTTGTGTTGACGTGTTTGACGTCGCGTCTATGAGTCAGTTGTGCATGTAATAAGATATAAATCATCTGCATCTGTTGACTTGTTTGATATGTTTCGCTTAAAGTTCATAAAGTTTTCTTTGATGGTTTAAAGATCGCGACACAAAAAGCACGACTCCCTCAGGGAGGCTGAGCAATAAATATAACTTAATGGAAAAAACAACAACAGTGAACGACATTTTAATTTACAGCACTGAGTCATTTTAGAGAGGGATGGTTTGTAGTCATATGTTCCTAAACAGCTTCTTATATTTCTGTCAATATGTTCAGGCTGTCAAAATGAGGCATTAAAGCCCTATGGTTTTAAAAACAGGTTTTTCTTCCCTTTACATTTAAATATTCTCCGACCTAAACCCTGAGAATGTGAAAGTTAAAGAAATGCCTCTGGCGCCCACCTACAAGGAAAGCAGCATCTACACAAAAGCAGCGGCAATTAGCACAGCATTGGAGCTGTGCCCAAAAAATCAATTCTGCAATGTGCATTCATACACGTTACAGAACTGATACTTAATAATGGTAACAGCAGATTTGATGGACACATTTCTTATAGTGCAGTGCAAATAAAGGTAAAAGATGGCAGTAGAAACCAAACCACAGGGTGTCAAATATTTCCTAAAACAAACAGGTTTGGAGAAGTTTTACTGATGGCCACAATTAAACTGAAAGCAATTGACATATTTCCAAAACCACACAGTTGGTGGTAGTGCAGTAGTTTTATGTGGTAGTGAACCCTGGTTATGTCCTACCAGTGCTCATCTACCAGCTCTAACCTTAGAAAGATGAGAAATAGAATTCTAAAAAACTACCTTAGCCCTGATAATCTCATTTCAAATTGGGGATTATGGTCAAGATTATTTAGAAACTCTTCAGAGCCCCTTTACACCACCAGGTTTTAGACAACATATGACTGGTATTTTGGCCTTCAATATGGAAATCGTCAGTAATTATTGTCAAACCAACTAGACAGGGAGTAAAATTAAGTCCTTATGTGATATTTTAGATTCTAACTTTGAAGCTCTAATGCTTACAATATCATTCATAATTCACATCATGTTTTTACTGCAATATTGGACATTGAACCTGTCTTACTTTGCAGGTCATGAAGAGAGAGTGGCCTCTCCATTTGAGTTTAGTAACCAAGAACACACACATACTTAAAAGCCCAATCTGACACAACATGTATTTGTAAATCTGACATGTAGTTTTAGATTTCTGAGCGCAGTCTTCTGTAAAACTCTGAACTCTGAATAACCCAAAAGAAGCACACATCGCTCTGACAACACCGACTCTGCCTTCACATGACTCAGTCTTTTTATTCTGATGGAATGTATGACAGTTCACATTACATTCATGCGTTTGAGTCTGTTTACATAAGTGTGGTTTCCTTTCATTCATTCTCCTTTACCTGCTTGTTCCTGTTCTGAGTGAACAGGAGCCTGGAGGCTTTCTGGACGGGAGCTTTGCTGACTGACATTTTTAAAACACTTAAATCGTCCTGTGAAGCCACGCAAGCTTTAACTGTTATTTTTTACTTCACCGTAGAAACACATGAAGTGATAAAAGTATCTCCGAGCAGTTTGTTTTGTGCATTCTCTGAACTTACTTCAGTGACTCAGATGGTGGAAAGAATTATGAGTGCTGATGTGAAGGATCGCTCTAACACCTAAATCTAAGCTCACTCAGTTATGACACAACAGCTCATGCACTGCACGACCAGTTCATCTGTCAATATCAGGAGCAGAAGATGTTTTTAGTTCATCTGGAGGTTGTTCCTTTTCATTTACCATCACACTGAGGAGTTTTCTCACGTCAAACGCAGCATGAGTTGCTGTCAATTTAATGCAGATTACCCATGTGAAAACAGGACTGAAAAGGAATCTATACAATCAGGACTTGGCTCTGCACCACAACACTTAAAAGTCTGGGTAGGGCACACATAAATACTTGGAAAGAAAACATGTATTGACAAGAAGTTTCAGCCCATGTGCAAACAAACATCAGCTTTAATACCAGAGAATAACAGATAAGTCAGAGTGGATTTAACGTGTCAGTGCGGGGATTTCGCTTCTTTTATTGTACAGCCATCTTTAGCAGCATTTAAACGTGTTAAATTGGAACCAGAGAGTTACTTGGAAAGGCCAGTGTTTGGTTGTTGGAAGAAGCCGGTCTCTTCTGGCACATGAACACAAAATGACTTTAATTGTGAAAGGACTGGTTTACTTGTGGAATTTTTTTTTTCCTCACAGGAGATGAAAGGCAGGCGTAAATCATGAGAGGCTGATGGGTAGGCTTTTTCAGGTGCCACAGTTTAGCTCTAGTTGCTTCTTTTGTGGTGCTGCCCCAGGCTCACCTTGACAAGAAAATGCTTATTGAGTGACCAGATGCTCCAAGGTGTGTGAGTTACAAATTTATGTTGTCAGTTAGAAGAGGAATAAATCACTCAAGTGTCCTCTGTGCTCTAAATGCTCCCTTTAGATATTGACAAATATGTTCTAGTAAATAGCAAGTGAAGTGGGACTCTTAAATCTGAGATGTGTGTAGCCAACAGACGGAACTTGACACCGTTGCGCATGAGCACGCAGATCAGGTTAGAAACATGCATCGCAACAGAACATCTCCAAATCGCATTCCGCATACTGAAATCTAATCCGAGGACATCAGGATGTGTGACATAACCCCCAAGACATCTGAAAACTGCGCTCCTCCAAACGGGGGGCTCCAGGGGTTGGTTCGGAGAGATATGCGGACCCTCTGTTACTCACTGTTTGCTCCTGCAGGGGTATATAAAAGAGGGGCGGACACCAACTGGCCCAAACGTCAGAGCGCACTGAACTATAAATCTCTCCAAACTGTCCTCTGCGCCCGCTGCGGTGTTATGCGCAGACATCTGTCCGGATTCAGTCCCAGTATGAGGACAGCGCGTGAGGAAACTCTCCGAGCCACATAGCTGCTATCTGACCTGGAGAAAAAACATGGAGAATAAACATCTTGATGCGTCTTCTTCCCCATGTCGATATATTGTCACATTAGACGCATTGATGGATTTAACATCGTTTTGAGTGATTCAACAAGAGAGGAAAAAGCAGCTTCTCGCACTCTGGATGAGATATTGTGCACCCTTTTGCGCCGCCGGAGACGCTGATGTCTTCATTGGACTCCTTTCAGTTGGAGATGGTGGAACTTTCTCGGATTTCCAACGTGGAAACGTAGCATCCAATTAATCAGCGACTGCAACTGTACCCCGTGAGGCGCAGTGGCACTCGGTCCCGCTTCTCTTCAACACCTACCTTTGGACTCCAAAGTGTGGAGAGACGCGCGCTGGAATCGGAGTATGAAAGACACATCTGGTGTGATTTTTCTGCGTTTTTCTATTTGAGCGCGTTTTTCAGGATCTTTTTCTCTCAAACTGTGGTGATTCATGCAGCTTTGGACACTAAATGAGACGCGTCTTCTGCTTGGATTTTAACACCAACAGCCGAGCGAGATTCAGGTCTGCATGGGCCATATTTGAGGTAAGCAAACATACTAGTTTTATCATTTAACAGCGCAAATTAAGTCAGATTATGTGAATTTGAAGCGCACACGCCTCATATTTAAAATCCTTATTAATATCAAAGTGAAAAACAAGACTTATGCATGTCTAAATATACTTGTCAGGACTTTTGCACAGCATGTTTAAGCCCAGTAGTTTATCCACGCGTGTGTGTTTAGGTTTAGTGCAGACTCAACATGCCATTAGACGGAGTCACGTAAGCTTTGGGGATCGCCATCTGGCCAACTCACACCATTATTTAGGCTGAGGTTGCCAACACGCTTTGGTGCGTGAGTTAAGCGGCGCTTTATTTGTGAGCGGCGCACCCTCCGTGCTTCATTACAGGCTGCTAGATGTATATCATAACACCATGAATTTATCATTTTATAATCCTGACGACTTAAACAGGCGCTAGGGAATCAGATTTACCGAGAATGTGGCTTTAGGACACTTTTACGCACGATTTTTACGCACATTTTTGAAAACCCTGTGGTTATTTTACAGTATAGAGTGCACAGTGTTTTTTTTTTTTACTCTGCCTGTTACATTAGGAATACGAGTAGGTTTACTATGATGTTTATATTAACTGCAATCCAACTATGCGACAAAGTGAGGATCAAATAAGCCTCTTGAGATGATGACACAGTTATTAATACAGAGTGAGTCAGGGGTGTCCAAAGTGTTTCAAACACTCTGCTGACTGCATTGTAAACAAGAGCTGGCCTACATTATGTTTGAAATGTGTGCAAGGAATGAAATTATACATTTTTAACACTTTTTAGTGATCAGATTGGTGCTTCATGTTTGACCCATAAAACACTCTCCCTTACTTTCACAGCTTTCCTTATCGGAACTGAGTCTAAGATGAAGTTATGGGATGTTTTGGCCACGTGTTTGTTGCTCCTGAGCTCTGTCGCTACACGGCCTCTCTACCGAAACGCTTACCCAGCCAAGAGGACTTATTTCCCCAGCAGCTACAGTGATCCCGTTCCCCTGTCTGCGAAGGAGGAGGAGGAAGAGACCGCGTTGCAGCGCGAAGACTACAACCTGCAGGAGATCTCCATGGAGGATCAATGTAAGGCACACAGCATGAGTGAACCAAACAGTTTTCTATTTGCAGTCACAGTGAGGCATGCTGGATAATTACCCCACATGGGAGTCACATTAAAGATGTGTGCAAACCTCTGTTACACAAGCAATGCATCTTACACATTTGCATGATTTATTTTCTTGCACTTCTGCATGTTATTTAGTCAAAGGATGGTATTTTCCCATGCTCTTGGCTCTATCTATGTCAGGGTTTCTAAGTTTATTCTTCCTCGACTTCACACACTTGAGAAACAGCACGTAAGGTGATAGCAGTTGGGTTGAGCCAACACTGAAGAGGCTCATATTGATAAGCTTTTCAGACAAGCAGGTTATCAGGCAGAAGATCTCGATTCGTGTTTTATGGCTGCTTTGGGTTACATCACTCTCATGTCAAAACAAGGCAGAAGCAGGAAAAAGAAGAAGAGCCCTGACAGCTCTATAACTCCGCGCTTTCTTGTTTACGGTCACCTCTGCCTCTCTGACACGATGACCTATGACCTCTAACTGTCTGCCAAAAGTCAGAAATCAAAGCGTGTCTTGGAGAAAACAGCAGGAACATGTTTCACAAAGGGCAGACAGAGGCTGGTGAGCATCCGGAAAGTTTGAAGCAGCGAGCGCAAGTTCTGTGTTTATGTTCGTTTCGCTGCGACAGTGGGCAGGAATTTATTTTGTTTGGATCAACGTGACACTGTATCATCTTCACGCTGGAGGAGACGCAGCCAAGATCTGGATAAGGAATGGAACATTTGGGCGAATGTTTGTGCTGCCACCTCATTTTCTGTTTGGGGCCGGGGTGACATCACTGATCTGCTTTGTAAGCTGAGACTATTAACTGTGTGAGCGGCATTGTAGTGCCATGAAAGGATGGATCTCAGGGTTGTGGGTTTTTCTTTTACTCTTCAAACCAAAATCCTTTGCGATACTTTAGAACAAAGCATCTTAAAAAAAAAAATTGAGAAAAAATAAACTGTCATGGTGGGCGCCGACATATTGGGTTGGTGTCATAATTAGTAACAAAGTCATAGGAAGAACAGGGATGGGTATCGAGAACTGGTTCTTGTAAAAATAAACAAGAAATGGTTCAATCCATCAACACCATTGGCCTGTATTCTTAACGATTCCCTTATTGATTCTTTACATTACACTAGAGTGGACAGATCATACGTTTACTTTTCTGCCTCAGCTATCTTAGCTTAGCAGCTAAATGACAGTTTCCCAAGGAAACTCAAAGCTCTCTGATGCATTTAATTATTTTTATTGTGAAGGTGGAATATCGGATCGGAGCACCAATCTGTTAGCTTCCCAGCCATAAGAAATCTAGACCATGGCACCTTTCCCGCACGTGACGCCCCAATTTCAACCTTTTCCCGCCTTTTTCACAGTCCTATCTTTTCCAATTAAGGCAAAAAAAAGAACAAAAAAAGTCTAAAAACCCAGAGATGGCAGTTGCCCTGGAAACACAGATTCAACCTTATTTGAATTTACCCTAAAACTGACTCATTTTGTCCGTATCTCCGCAAGTCTCCATTAAGCTTATGGACACGGATCAAACGGAGTAGTACCACCTGAAACCCTGGGGGCAATGTTGCTGTTACTGCCCAATACATAGCTCTAGTGAGACACGAAGAATAAATAACAATGGCAGAACTTCTTTTTTTACTGTAGTAACATGTTGCACCAGGATCAAAGGCGAAATCAGCTCTGTGATATTACTTCCAATTTGCGTCCTTACTTGCTGCCATTACCCTGTTTTCATTTCCATCTCAATCTCTTGTGTAGAAGTGGATGAAGTAAATTTGTAAGTTTGAACCTCAAATAAAGTGTCAGCTGGTTGGAGAGAGATCATGGAGGCCTTAGATTGAGAAAATGTTTGTTGTTGTTGGGGCTTGTTGTAAGTGTGATACTATACAAACCCATGATTGAGGTGTGGTGCCTTGACTTGAGCTAAGGGGAGGGGGCCACTGTTTCTGCATTTGTACAGTACAAATGATGTGAAATAGAAAATACTTTTTTTTCCTGTAAATCTCATCCTGGTCATCAGGGATAGCTGTTTAATGTCTTTACATGACAGAATGGGAGCGTATGTCTAACAGTTGCTGTATGGATAGAAACAGTAGGTTGCCGTGGCTCAGAGGTAGAAGCATCATCCCTCAATTGAGGCTACAATCCCAGCTCCAGTAGTCACATGCCAAAGTGCCCTCAACAAGACACTGGACCTCAAATTGGTGCTGCTATTGCTCAGCAGTATTCCAACTCAAGCTTGGTTAATGCTTAATGATGTCATTTTTGCAGCCATGGCCCCTTACTTGGTCCCTTTCAAGTGAAAATTTCTGCGTCACACACATATGATAATTTGTAATTGGCAAGCAGAGATGCATGGATAACTATGTGGTGAACAATACGGACTGAAGGCTTACACACAGGCTAAAGGCTAGAACACAGGTTAGGCTGTTAGTGATAATGTTCACACCAAGCCACATGCAGCAGTTACACACCAGTGATCTGTTCAAACCTGAGCGTCTACTAATTAAAATGAAGAGCCAGGTTACGTTTGCTCTGCTTGGTAGATGAGCACTGGTAGGACATAACCAGGTTTCACTGATATTACACAATACTGATATGTCTCAGAGCACACACCAGCTGTGAGTAGCGCTAAATATAGCTGGCTACTAAACTACAAAGACAAGCCTTCAAAGTTCACAACAGCGCTATGTAACTGTTGATGATACATTACCTCGTCGCGTTGTGAAAAGTTGTCTTGAATAAAGTCAAGTAGTGTTAGACCAGATCTTCTTTCACTTTCACTTTCAATAAAAATACATCACAACAGTTTGTGCAAGTCCACTGGCAAAAAGGAGTCGTTGCAATCCACTACATACGAATTCTACACACAGTCACTTTAAATATGGGACCCAATGAGGTTTTATGAGCCTCAAGTGGACAATCGAGGAACAGCACTTCTGTATTGTGCCGTTTTGACTGAGGATGCTGCACTTGTTGCATGTTTTTTTGTGATAGTGTATAAGTGGCAAACAAAAACATGCCTCTTTAATTGTACAATTATGGCACAATTTGTACACAAGTCCCATTTTGTGCCACAGGGCCAGTCTGTCAGCAGGTGTACACTGTAGCCACCCAACCTGTCAGCACACACACAATAGAAGGTGTCCAAATCAAAGGGCAGGTGTGTCTAAACAGATTGGCTCAGGCTCACCTGATACATGAGCAGTAGCCCAATCAGCTGTGGAGAGCAGGTGGATCAGATAGCCAGTACGCTGCTGGAGGAGCAGGTAAAAGAGGAGGAGGTTAGGTGACACTGCAATCGAGAGGCTGTGTTAACCACAAGGCCAGCTGCCAGATATCACACCTAGCTGCACAGCACAAAAAGACGCACGCTCACGTGTATGGAAGTGCACAGGTGGTTCGATTAGAGTCAGACTAATTGATTCATTTTAGAACAAAATGTCTTCATATGTAGCCAGACCTGCACGTGTTTGAAGTAGGGAAGACATTTCTGTGTAATAGAATCAACATGGAACTCAGGAGGGTCCAAAGACTTTCCGTCAGTCCTCGTTGCTCCTCGCAGCAGATGGTGCAGGGCTGTGCTGCGGGTGCGTGTTTCTAGTTTCGAGCAGACTTCAATCTGCTTCGTCTGAATGACTCAGAGCATTTCCTTCTACTGGGCCTTTGAAGTCTCTGTGTTCTGAAATTACATCCATGAAAGGTTTAAATGACTGAAAAACAACCTCTCCATTGGTGGTGTAATTGCTCTC
This sequence comes from Thalassoma bifasciatum, assembly GCA_008086565.1. NCBI lineage: Eukaryota > Metazoa > Chordata > Actinopteri > Labriformes > Labridae > Thalassoma > Thalassoma bifasciatum. Next base: position 32,456 of record RPOG01000835.1, read on the forward strand.
TGCCTACTGTATCAATGAAGGTGTGTGAAAGCAGAGCGGCTTAATGAAGTCGTACAGCTGAACAGCCTTAAAAGGCTCAGGTTTCCGGGGAGATTGGAACCTTATGGAGGCAGCATGCAACTTCAAGTCATTACAGATGAGCCAATTCTTCTTCCTCCCTGACCACAAAAATACTCCAAATGGAATTGACAACACCCTCTGACCTTCAGCCTCCAGCTCATCCCCCAGCAGCCATGTTGGAAGAAGTTTGAGCAGGGCACCTGCACGTCCATATGAGCAACTCTGGCCTGTTTTCTGCATTCCTCCACCCGAGACTAATCTATAAATCAGCATGCACAGTTTCTCATCTGCACACTGCTCAGTATTTATGGACATCGTCTGCATTTGTGTCAGCATGAGAGCATATGCTGGCTGACTATAAATGTGTACGCTAACAACACTGAACATTTCTCTTTCCTGTGCAAGTTGTGTCTCAGGCCTGGGTTCTTGATTGGATTTTTTTTGATTGTAGAACTCATTTATTACTGTTTTTTGTTACATAAATGTCTCATTATTTATATTTAAAGGTTAAGTTTGCACTTCTGGTAAATGAGCTTTTCGGACATTTTGTTTTGAGTTAACTGAAATGAAAAGATGAACTCTGGATCACAGTTTTTTATTTGTTAGAAAAACTTAAAAATAACAGCAAGAAAACATGGAGAATATATAAAAAAATAATGATACTAGAGATCGAAAAATTGAAAGCAATACAGTGTCTTTGTCACTGGACTGAGCTAGGCTAGCTTTTTCCTCCACTTTTTTGTTTGTGCTAGGCTAACTCCACCACTTGTAAAGATCGAAAGTACCAAAACATGGGGATCTTTACAAGTGGTGGAGTTAAAAATCACCACTACACTACTGTTCAAGAAAAACTGTATTACTACTGAAAAAGATGAGCCAAATGGCTGTTCAAAGAAAATTTCTGTGTTGCAATTAGATAGAGCCAAGCTTGCCATTCCCCCAACTTCTTTGCCTACATGCTAAGCTAAGCTAACTGGCTGTAGCTTAATGAATTTGTTTTTGTTTATGACTGGAGACTTTTATAGGTGGTAGAAGGAAAACCCTGTTGCTGTTTGTGAGTGATCAGTGGGATCAGTGAGTGGTGTAGTTTTTTTTGTGTGTGTGTCAGCACCCCATTGTAAGAAAGCATAAAGTGTTTTCTTTGAATTTCTTGCCTTAGAAAGTTTGATTTCTTTCAATCACAAGATGAAGAGTATTTCATTGATGCTTTTATCTGTTCTTGTGTTCAAATGATTGAAAGTATTACTACTTTCAATCATTTGAACATGAAATCCGAAGCATTGAGTTCAACTTTGAAAAATTATTTCTGTCCATCTCAGGGTTGAAACTGATTCGTCACTTCTGTCTCTTTCAGATGATCCAGCAGGTCCCTACCCGGAGCAGTACGACGATGTGATGGATTTTATTGAGGCCACCATTGGCAGACTTCGGAGATCATCGGATCCTAGAGGCAGCTCCAGGGGACGGAGAGAGCAAAGACAGAGAGGAGCAGCAAACACAGGAGACACCCGGGGAGAGGGGCGAGGACACGGGGACAGGAGGAGAGGTCGAGGACGGGGTGGGAACCGAGGCGGCAAAGGAGGGCGAGGCGAGAGGGAGAGGGGGAGGGAGAGGATATCGGTGCAGACTCGAGGCTGCTTGCTAAAGGAGGTGCACCTCAATGTGACGGATTTGGGGTTGGGCTACCAGACTAAAGAGGAGCTGATCTTTCGTTACTGCAGCGGCCCATGTGTCGAGGCGGAGACAAACTATGACAAGATCCTCAACAACCTCACACACAATAAAAAGCTGAACAAGGACACGCCTTCTCGCACCTGCTGTCGACCAATCGCTTTTGATGATGACTTGTCTTTCCTGGACGACAATGTTGTGTATCACACGTTGAAGAAGCATTCGGCCAGGAAGTGCGGCTGTGTTTGAGGAGTCGTGGATCACTTTTTTGCAATCTGACACTGCAGAGGCTGGAGTCACCGTCTGAAATGGTCCTGAGGTCAAATGGATGGATTTTTATCCTCTGAGACTGAAAAGATGCAACAAAAGGAACTTTAAAACATCTACTTCTGACAGTCCAGGCTCAGTTTTTGACTCCACACTCAGACACGTGCAGAAATAGATGAGGAATCCACTGTTTGGCAGATAAAATGATACTGTTACACTTCTAAATCTGTTAACAGTGCCATCCAAAAAAGGTGTTAGTGAAGAAAAATGAAGAGATAATTCTCCCAGACACACCAGATTTTCCAAAGTTTGCTCTTAAGACTTCAAACCCATCTCGGAGTATTTTCAGCAGCCGTCTAACTCACGTGTACTTCAGTGTCTGGATGTGGACATAAGCACCCAGAGCTGAGGAATGACATGAAAAAACACACCAAGACTTTTGGGTGCAACGCATCGAAATGAAACCCATCATATATGTATACAAAACTATATATATTATATATATACATACACGTGTGTATAAGAGGTATATTTATTAAGACGGAATTAACTTATTGTTATTTATTTTGATCCATTTTATGAAAGAAATAGTTGTTTTTCTTATTTATTTGAAAGCTGTCTGTCCTGGAGGGTGCCAAAGTGGAGCACTAAGTCTAAACGGTGATCAGTACAAGGAAAAATTCAATCACACATATATGATAGACCCCTTATCTAAACAGATACAGCTGTAAGTGCATTTTGGCAACGGAGGTAGCAAAGAGTACGATGGGCTTTTTTAAAGATTCTCAAGTAGATTATTTACCAATAACATGAACTTTTATCAAAAAAATACCTTCTGAAGATCTGTCAGGTACTCCCACTTTTTTTGTGAAATTAGTATGTGGATAGATTCAGTGGACAGATGTTTATAGAAATAGGGTATACAGCAGAGTGGGGTTTTAACACACAAATGATTTGGCGCTGATAACTGAACTATCAGTGGTTATGTTAGACAGTAAAACCTTTAGACCAAAAGCCCTCCTAGAAACCTACATATGAATGCAAACTTCACTTAATATACCGCTAAATAGCATAATTGATAGTTTGATCATGTATTGTAGTTAAATTGTGAAGATGCAACCTGCGTTGAGTCCAAAGTGTTGTAATCCGTCTTAATCCCGGCTCCAGATGAATGTTTTCATGAACTACACAAAGTAAAAACTGGTTTCAGAGATAAAGCAGTTATCACTTATTTGCAGTTAGGAGTCAAATTTAACTGTCACCTGTCAATCATCATAGACTGTATAATTAATTGAGGTAGTCAACATAATGTAGCTCACCTGTTATTGATGCAGAGCTTTGAAGCCAACCGTAGGCGGGAGTCAAATGGGAAATGGGGCAGGCTTTCAGCCCCCTCACTACACTCAAAAACTTTTTGATTAAATCTATTATGACAACTGGTTCAATGTTTATGTGTTAGCTGGGTTGAAAGCAATAATTTTAGGGTCAACTAAGTTGAATTTAAAACTCGGTCTTTCAAAAAATAAATCTCTGAAGATGGAGCCAGTTGACATAATAAAGTTATTTAATGTCAATATTTCATTTTTTGACTGCAAAATCTACACTAAAAAAACAAAACATTGTGTCAACTGATTCCATGGCTACTCTTAACTCCAAAACAGTGGTTGTTTTGTAGAGGTTGTAATTCTGTTAGAATTCTGTAGAACTTGAGTCGACAGTAAAATATGATTTTTGACTGGACAACAAAACAGTTGGATGTTTGGAGAATGATAACTTGTCCGAAGCTCGAAGCTGCTTCCGTTGCCTAAATGCATGCCCATCTTTATGATGACGTAGGTTGTAAAGGGGTCTATCAAGGCTAAATTGCTTCACTGAGATTCCAGGATCTCTGAGTAAACATGTTCAATACTCATCATTAGCTTCAAAGTTAAAGGGTTGGTGTAAAGAGACAGAGGAGGGGACCAATAGAAGATCTTTGATTGAAGGGATCTGTCGTTTTTGAGCATTTTGAAAGGTTTGGTTTTTATTTTTGGATAGCTCCTTTAACAAAGTGTGACCACGATAGGACACCTGGATTTAGACTCAAACATCACCATACTGTATGTTTACAAAAACTCTGCTGCTGTTCATTTTCAAGGCAACTGTACTGTTACTCCAAACAAGAGCCGTCGCGTCTTTAAACTAAAATTCAGACTCAACACCAGTGTGGTGGTGGTCTCCCCGAGGACCTGTTGGTGCCTTTGTGGATCCATCCCTCGAGTCACAGAGCACAGAAGCTGCTAGAATGCCCAGCAATCCTGATCAGCATTACGTTACCCGAAACCTCACTCTGGCCTTGCACCAAGTCTGAGCAAAGGCTTTGCAGCGGTAACCGTCCCAATAAGCTTTAAAGTTCAGAGACGGCCTGTGTTTTCTGTCTCGACTCTGACAGACAGGTCTTACCCTCTCAAAGGGGATTTGAAAGTGATCCTCTAACATGAGTCTTAACCAAATATCCCCTTTGGCGACTTGCGTTCCGGCAAGGCGATTTAAGTGAGATCTAGCTACTGTAGCGGCTGTCATCGCCAGCTGATGTAAATACCTAAAGAGGAGACGCTACGACAAAAGGAAATGTTTTGGAACAACAGGCTCAACATGCTTTCTCGTGCATTGACTTGTCCTGTCGAAAAAATTCGCATTTTTACGATAATGTGCGCAGGAAAACAGGTGGCTCTTTGGAAGCTAGCAAGACCCTACGATGGAGATCTTTTTAAGTGGAACAAAGAGCGCCCTCGGGTAGGTCTTGATGTTAGCGCGGATTAGGGACCAAGGTATCTGTGCCCACCCAGCAGCAAGCAAGCCAGCTTTACTGTGTAATCCCCCCTGCACACAGAACAAATCCACTGAATCGAGCTGAATTTAGGCCAAACACTACAGAGAGGGAGAAAAAACTCGCTTTTATCACAGCATACCTCATCAATTGGATCATCTTCCCTTTAACAACTGATTCGTGCGTAAGCCTTTCCAGATGAGAATGTGCCGGTAGGAGACTTCCAAGACGCCTTTGAGCACCACGCCACTCTTAGATACCACGCATTAACGTGAATAACTCTGACCACTTCATTTGTCCTCTAGTTTTCATGCAAAGGTAATCAGTAGATGCAAAGGATCCTCAGTGTTACGAACAGAAGCGAGGATTTGTGTGCACACCTCTGTCATGTCGTCTCACGTGTTTCATGTTACAGAACCAAAGCTCTCGGCAAACTTTATTTTTGTACAATATTCATTTTATAACTTTTTACAGAATTAAACTTGTTTCTATCAAACGAGCAAGTCTCCTGGTCTTCTGCCATGTACAACAATGTACCATTGCCACATGGTGCTAATTTTCTCCTGGGTTGTGTTTACACAAGCATCATGTGGAATTAAGGATGAAGAAGGGGAGAACAGTCGGGATGGTTTGTAGTCTATAGTGTGGCGTCCCCTCCTGTGCTGCATTCCTGAACACTGGCCCAGGGTCGTACAGTAAACAAAAGCTAACCGTAAGGAGCCACTGAGCTATAAATCAAAGCGCTGTAGAATGTTTCCACTGTGCACAGAAGATATGGAAATGCTGCGGAGAACATGGCAGCAGACAGAGTCATTAACAAGGGGCTTAAGGTGTGTTTACAATGTAATGCTTTGATGGACGACAACAGCAGCTCTCCAGTGTTTCGTGTTGAGTCTTCCTTGTGCAAACTCTACAGGGTGTTTCAGCGTCTCCTGGAACAGTGGCTCCTAAAGTGGGGTAAAGGGTGGTCAAGAAATGCCTTTGATAATCAAATTTCATCCATTATTTTGAAAATATAAACAACATATGGGTTGAATTTTATATAAAACAATGCAAACAGAAAATGTTTGATTCGTTTTCCATATTTCTTTGTTGAAGACTCCAGAGCTGAAAAAGCCAGCGAGATGAAAGTATCAGTGACGGCAGATTAATTTAGGAAACAGCAATTTGTGCACATATGTAGTGTACAAGTTGTATACCGATAAGCTAAATTACGTATCTTTGTCTGTTTTTGGTTTGCATATTAGTGTATTCCCACAGCAGGGGGCCGCTAGTCTCCAGCACTGATATCTTGGACTGAAAAGTTTGGGAACCCCCGTTCTCAAAGTCTGTTTTGGTCTCATTCCTCTCATAACAGCTCTCACATGGAGTAAGAGCGTTCAGTCGATTGCCAAACACCAAAAGTGCAAACAGTCAGTGAACATTCATTTAACATAACAGAACAATCAGATGTTGAATGCACTTTCTTCAAGTGTTGGAAAGACACAAAAAGAAAGATCTTAAGGAGTAAATAATGGGCCAGGTGGACAGAGAGTGTTTCCAAACTAAAATAATTTTGGTCCAGGACGTTGCATACTGTGTTTTAGCCTTTAGCTTGTGCTCTATCACTCTCTAGTTTTGCTTTCTTCTGCTTTTCTGTCCCTTTTCTGTTATACAGTCCACCATTATCACTAAATAAATCACAACATTTTTTTTGGCAGAGAAGAACTCACATCTCTCTTCTCACTGCTTAATTTCATGTTCACTTCTGGTGTTGTCATAGAGACTTGCCATAAGTCAATTTGGTCCCATCCGACCTGATTGAGAAGCTGGGAATCAGCATTCAGAATTTACCTCCTTTTATTATTGATAACCTGATCCTATAGATATATCTATAGCTCCTAAGCTCCTGTCTTATCTGTAGATATATACCTGATGATCAGGTATATATCTACAGATAAGACTTTTTCGAGATCACTTAGAAAGTCCTCACAGTGCCTTGAATATGCGTGTAATTGAAACAGGCCCCTTTACTCCACCACTTACATGTGAGGGGTGAACCTGTGTGTTTAGTTTTATTAAGTTAGATTTGATGCTGTCTACAGATCTCAGGCCAGAACAAACATTTTTTATCAGAGTTCATTCCTCAGATTTACAGATGTTTAATCAACGCACATCATGTTTAGAAATCTCCACAGACTAGGACAATATACATCAAAGAAAGAACAGTTTAGCATCTGAGCAGCACAGAAACTTGTGTTGACCTTCTCGTCTAGGAGGAACAGATAGATTCCACTTCAGGAACTGTGAGGCAATTTTTCACACAGCGTTTTCTGTCCCCGTGCCAGCTGCTTGATTAAATTGTGTTGGAGTGACAGTCGAAGCAAACAGCAGTCGCTCCTCACGTCCCGCTGCTGGCGGAGAATCCTTCTCCTCCAACAGAGCTTGACGTCAGCCTCTCCAGCATGAAGCCAGTGTCCTCTTAAAAACATCACTCACTGATTTAATCCCTCTATTTTTCTTCTGCTGGTATTTTTTGGTCTCATATTTACGGCCGTGGGTTTTCTGCCAGGACTCAGAGACATTCGATTGTCTGCTTGTAAGTGTGGTTGGCTTGGAATTTGAGATTTTTCTGCAGTCACTCTATGTTAGTCACTGACAAGAAACACCAGCTCAAAGACGGATAAAAGAGCTTTCCATGTCTTCATAAAACACGGCCGAGAGCTCAGAGAGGAAAAAAAACAAATGTGTTATCAGAATGTGCACGTGAGAAAGAATGAGAGAAGGAACTTTGTGAGGCATATTTCTCATGCTATGAACTCGCTGCACCTTTAAAGCAAATAAATATGAGAGTCGATGTTGATGCAGGTTGTGTGTAGAGGTGTGTAAAGAAAACTAGTTTCTCCTGTCAGCTAAGTTACTGTTCTCACCAGGGATGAGAATTTACAGCAATCCCTGTGCTCCATTACCCAAGTGACCTAATGGACGAGTACTCACAGATTTCTTTCTCACCGTAATTATAAGCTTTACATCCATCCTTTCCACTCTTTGTAGCTGTTGTTACCCGTGATGGTAGCTTGTGCTCTGGCTTGACAAACACCATGAGCTCTTTGAAGCTTTCTCCACCCACAAAACTTATTTGGAGCATATCTCCAGTTCCCATTTTGGTTGTTAACAGGCTGATCTCCTCTTAACTGGTGCTAACAAGGCTATCAAATGACATGATACAAGACCTATTGTTTTCTTTTTCTGCTTTAAACCCATGTGGTTGAGTGTTGAACTAGTATTTCTGTGTTATGCAAGTTTGACACCACATGTCTTGCACTGCACAATAACTTTATCATTTTTGTCAAAGTATTTCCAGACATCACTTTTCTTGGCTGACGTGTTGCAGATGGTAAATGGTTCTGTGTTTGTTTTGCTTTTGGTGTGATAGAGAGTTGCCGTAGCTGCTACAAAGCGGTTGTTTATGCTGAAATCAGTCTCATTGTGCTGAAGCTGTGGCCAAGGAAGTCATATGTTTCTATCCTGTTTTTTATTTTCCTGCCCTGTGAATTCATTCAGGTGAAAAAAAAGTAGCTGTATATCTTCAAATTTTGTAGCCAAAAGCAGCATTTGCACAAGTGTGCAAATTGCAAAATGTCCAAAATATCCATCTCTTTTTCCCTTTTACAAGCATAAAACTTCTTAAAACTTCAAAAACGCCCTGCAGGTGTTAACACAAAACAATTAAAGGTAGGGTCTGTAGGATTTTCCTAACAAATAAAGTGACAACTGTTTTTAGAAATAATCCTGCTCAATTGTCATCTAGTCCTCTATAATATAATATAAATCTGTTATATAAAGATTTATCTTTTACTAAAAAGACTTAAATGTGTAAGTTTACTGATTCATATTAATGTATCATGCATTTTTATTCTAAAATCATGCACTGGAAAAAAATTATCAGTACAGCACTTAACTGACTGTTGTTAAACCCACCGTCATCCCATCAGGTTATCAACATTTCACTGTGGTATTCAGGAGCAGAGCTGCATATGTTTAAGAGGTTTCAGACACTCAAAATATAATTCAACAGATAGTAACAGTAAATGGCTTCAGTTTTCAGCTTCAGCATTTGAGACAGTGTGAAGGCAGTTTTTACTCTCCTTTGCAGTAATAGAGAGCGTGAAGCTGAAACATGCTTGAAAAATACCATTATTCTGTCTGAATTGAAGTGAACAGATGTCGGTTTTAATAACTTTTATTTCATTTTTATGTAAAACTACGGCCCTTAAAGCACATTTTGTGTTGCAGCTTGAAAAAAACCTTCTCCACAGCAGTGAGTTCGAACACCAGCTTTGGCAGAGACTGAGCGTAGCTGCAGGGCTGAGCCAAAGCCTCATAGAATAAAAAGAAATCTAGAAGAGAGGAATTCATTTGATTGGCTGATAAAATCTGTAACATTGGATAAAATATCACCATTTTACAAGACAATACAAACTCCTTTATTGAGGTTGTTGAGGTGAAAGACAGAACGCAGGCGAGAAAATTAGCAGTTGGCTGAATGAAGCTTTGTTTATCACCTCCAACACATTTCTGTTTAAAAACTGATTCAAACCCCTTCATGTATGTATGTCTGTAACACACTGCTCTACAGAGCTGATGAACAGAACCAGACCACAAAATCTGGAGCTCATTTAGGAGGAATTAGCGAACTCAAGGGCTGAGGGAGGAGAGGACAATAGAGATGATGAAAATAAAGTACACATAATCCAAACAGACATAATGAGACAAGGTCTTTCAGTGGTTGATAGATCACAACAGAAGAACATAAACCTGGAGATTATATGATACCCACTTTGTAAAAATGCCTCCTCTGCACATAAAAACAAGAGCTTAAAAAAAGGACACAAAGCAGGAGGACAGGTTGTACAGTTTAGGAATTTCATTGACTCTCGTCTCCACAGTTTCTGACAGTAACTCAGTGTTCTGGGATCGATCCGGAGTACTTGCGGTCGAGGGGCTCCTAATTCAACCACGAGGCCACCCTGTCAGCTAACATATAAATTAAAGGAGGAAAAGTGCTGCTGAAGCACCTCAGATCTTGCGTTTCTTCCACTCGGGTTCCTTGTCAGCCTCCTCGTCCTCCTCCGATTCCTCTGCAAACATGGGCTCTGGCTGCGTGCTGAAAGGAGGCGCAGGGAAGAGGTTATGAGTCGACAGTTTTCCAGGCAAAAGTAGAGTGAAGACACTAATTAAATATCAAATCCAGAAGTCAGCTGTCAAGACGAGCTCCAGTGTTTCCCCTAAGTTTACAGCCTATTGCTTTAACAAAAAAAAATGTCCATATTGTAGTCATCTAAAGGACTAAGACATTTTTTGTTTATGTACAACACGTACAATATACACTGACTGGCCCAAGAAAAAGTTGCCACCAGGAAAAATGGTCACACAGTAATATTTGGTTTGACTGCCTTTAGATTTGATTACGGCACGCATTCGCTGTGGCATTGTTTCGATAAGCTCCTGCAATGTCACAAGATTTATTTCCATCCAGTGTTGCATTAATTTTTTCACCAAGATCTTGTATTGATGATTGGACAGTCGGACTACTGCACAAAGTCTCCTCCAGCACATCCCAAAGATTCTCAAAAGTACTGAGAGTAAGTAAAACATTTCTTTTTTAACTACAGCTATGATAAATATAGCTATAGGGGTCTCACTGTGCGATGTCTTTTTTGGGGCTTACATTTCCATAAAAATTTACCGGTATTGGCTATATCTATATTTTTAGTGTATTGTGGCATTTGCATTTGTGTTGTAGCTTTTGCAATCATGTTGCACGCCCTTAATATAATTGTAGTGGGAACACTGAGCTCTGTGAAGCTTACTATCGTAGCTCTAAAGCTCAGGACAAGTTATTTCCTTCTCTTGGATGTTTATGTCTCATGGTACAGAAATGCTAACTCAAACAATGTGTAGATTTGCATTTTTGGGTTTGAAATAAACAGATTTTTAACTCAACTCCCATCCAAGCGAAGACAGCTGTAATGAGTCTCCAACCAGGCGTACAGATTATAATTTATAACAATGTGTTTGGATAATATCTTACTCAAAAATAGTTTTTCTCCTTACATAACGAGGAGCAGACTGTTTGATTTGGCTCTCAGCGCTGACAGAGCTGTCTGACTCTGATAGCATCTAAAGCTGTCCATTACTCACTCTGTTTCCTGCAGTCTGAGGTGTGTGAAACTCTACAACACTCTGAATACTCCTGTTTCACACCACGAGGGAGAAACCTGAGCCCCGAAAACAATACCCTGATTAGTCGTACCAATGCTCGTCTTCCTCTGTTGGCTAATGAGAGGGGAGGGATGCGCGATTGGGGATGAATGTAAATTAGACAAGGAGGCTGTGAATGATTTATGATTTTATAAATGAAGGTTTTCTTACTGTGTGTACGCAGGGGCGACCCAGTAGGGGTTTTCAGAAGCCTCCTTAGCGTGACGTAGAATGGCCTCTCGTGGATTACTGTCATCAGTTTTATCCAAAGCGATGTTCTTCACGATGAAGGACGACAGGGTGCCTCCATGAGCTGCTACTCTTCCTCCACGACCTGTTAAGACAAATTAATACCAGTTTAGAGACATTTAAGACTTAAAGAGGGGGTATTCAGCCTCCCCATGTATATATGTGCAGATGCAGATTTTCAAACCTCAATATATAATGTTGTGGAAATAATGGTGGATGCTGCAGAATAGCATGAGATTTTGGCAAAACTTGCTGAAATGATGTTATCACAGAATAATCTCCTATCTAGACTTTACAAAATGCCTTTAAGAGGCAGTAGCTAATCCAAAATGTTTCAGATAGAGGCAGGAATAAAGGTTTTCTAAAACATCCCAATGAGGAAAATAAGCATTTCTCTGAGCTGTACATCATGTAAAACTACTTCAGGGGCGCCAAATGGACAGTATGAAACCTTAAAAAAACGCCTTTGTTGGCTCTATTTGACTCCTCTTAATGGAGTTTTTGGAGAAAAACCCCTCCTGCTTTCCAAAAAGGACATTATTACGCCTGTCTTAAGAGATCAAGGAATGAGACGTATGCATACATGCACACACATAAATATACGTTTCCAAACACAGAGGGATTTCCTGCTGCAGTGCAGAGTTTGGAGCTTGTTTGGGCGATTGTGAGGCACCTTTTTTCCACTGCTTGTAAGCATCGAGCCAACCACCAAACATTACCTCGCACTTATGCAAAAGCATTCAGCTGAGAGGATAAACAGAATAAAGACAGGCTGTCATCTGGAAACCACTGAGCTGCTGTCAAGTATTCAAACTTATTGTTATGAAATAAAGCTTCAGGTTCACTTCTAAACGATCGTCTGTCTCTTTTCATAGCTCTGACACTCTACAGGTTTTTATGCTCATATACAAAACTGTAAAAAATGGCAGGCTGTGGGAATGAATACCATCTGATAACTGGGGAGTATTTGTTTCTTTAAAGCCCTTTTACTTCCAAAAAGGATTTTATTTTTATCCTGTTTTATTAACAGACAGTCGATCTCATATCTTCCTGTCTTGTTTTTATTGATAACTTACTTTTTGTTTTTAGCACTTTTTCCCATTCGTTCATCATGTTTTGTCTCATGCTAACTGTTAGCTATTGTTAAAAGAAGGCTGACTCAGTCACTGCAAACTAAGTTTACTGAAAATGGCTTTTTTTGGTTTGGTGTGGATGTGACTTCTGGTACCTCCAAAGCCAGCCTCAAGTGACACTCAATGAACAGCAGATTGTAGCTCTTCCACTTGATTACGGTGCATTTCTTTCATTGCATGTCTTAAAAATAATGACACTGTTTGAGATGATCTACATCACTTTTTGCCTTAAAGGTATAAACGCCTAAATGTTGTATCCGGTCTAGATAAGGCAGTTCATGTTTAGATGCACAATCATTTGAAAAATGTGACTTCTTTTTGTGGAACACCTTTGTGAAAAGTTTGGATGCTCAGCAGTAATTTGAATTACTTTCTACTATAAAAAATTGGAAATAGGAAAAACAGGAAAACTATTTTCTTAACTTCTTGCACATCTAAACTTTCTTCACAGGGAAACATGAAAACATCTGCTCTGTTTTATTTCACAGCACTATCAGAGTCAGGAAAAGTGAGTAAACATTGTGCAAACGGGTGACAAAAATTACAAAACAACGCAGAGAGAAGTGTTTTTGGCACCCCAGCTTACTGAAATAAAGTTTTACATGATCCATGATTTGCATGTTTGGCGTTGGTGAAAAAAGTGGTAAAAAAAAAAAAGAAAAGGAAGGGCTCTATAAAAAAGTTTTTAAAAAGCACAGTTAAAGAGTTTGAAGCTGCAAGAAGTGTTTCAGAGCCTGAGTTCTGTTTTAGCACATGACTTCTGCGTGATTGTGCAACGGCAAACACACCAACAACTGTGGAATTTGCATCTGCCTCCAACAGGGTCAGTTGAGAACATGACATAGTTATATTCCACTATCAGTTCTTATTGTGCATGTTAGTGAGCGGTTATTAGGTCATTTCAAGCTCCCTGGGAAGTATTTTAAGAGTCTGAGTCCACTGAGGTTCCAGTTTAGAGCTTAATAAAGCAGAAGGAGAGGAGTTTTACCTGGTCCAGAGACAGGAGGCTCTGGTTTGTGGGATTTCTTTGGGTCCAGCCGGTCCTTCTCCAGCTGTTTTCGTGTACTCCGCTGCCGGGCCTCTCTGAACATGGGCAAAGCATGAGCTGCGGACACAAAGGGCAAACAAGGATAAAGGAGTTGCTTCGGTAACTCAAACTGCATGATAACAAAACACAGACGCACAAATAAGCAGAGTGGGCACCTGGAAATATGTTGGTACTGTACTGCGTGAAGACAGCTGATGTTAAACAGTGTTTCCATCCAGACTGTCAACACTACTACAGCGTGCTGCGTTCACACGAAAACACATGCACCTGTTCACCTCAGGTAGTATCCTGCAGTGTGTTGACTTTTTCAAGCATGATGCGCAGTGACATATTCATTGTACCGTAAATGTTTACATTCAGACTATCTTTGTGTTGCTCCTCACACTTTTTTAAACTCTATCACAATAAAGGCCCATGAGTGTGAGAGTGAGCATGTGCATGAATGAGTGCCCCTTTAAGGTGTGTAATAAGGAGTGTGTGTGTGTGTGCTGCTCTTATCCTGAAAGGTTACAAACAGACACTTTAGTAAAGGGTTTGATGAAGTGATTTTCCATTCAGGAGCCATGTGCCTTCTCACTGTTAATTCTCCCTTCACGCTACATTAAGCAAAAAGGTTACTGTTAACAGATTCCCTCGCTTTTCTCAATGGGCCGTCCCTCGCTTCCTGTCCCCTCTAATTTTCCAGCGCCGGAGCATCAAATGCGTCACTTGCTACTTCGCACCTTGTTGGCATGGCGGTAGAATCACATCAGTTACCGAGATGATAAATCAAGTTTGAATTGAGTCCTAGCAGCCAATCGGGCACGAGGTATCAGCAGCTGCTCCGTTCATCTCGGTTCACAACTTCAGTCTGGGGGTGAAGTGAACGAGGAGCACGCACAGAGGAGGTGACACACTCGTGGTGCCGGGGATGTGATGGCGTGGAGCAGCAGGAGGAGATCATGCCTGCAGAGGTGGACGAGCGAGCTGTGAAGCACATGGCCGCCGCGTGGTTAAGCGCCGTGAAGCTGCTCATCCACACCCAACGGCATCAGCTAATGGACCTGTGAGCGAACTGAATACCTCACTGACTGCTGACGAAGCCGCCAGTGTGAGACAGTGTTTGAAGGTTTCTTTGTGGAAGAATCAGGCAAGAGGCAGAACGTAAATACTGAGTCAAGGTGGATTAAAGCACTGGCAGCTATTGGAAGAGTTGATCACATGAAAAGCTCTGAAAGTGTCTAATGGTTAAAGGGTGGTTCCTTAAACTAAACAGGGAGGAGCAGTTAGACTTTTCATTTCGAGGAAAATTCTGTTATTCCTGGTAGACACCGATGTACTGCTTTATAATTGTGTTTGTGTCGAAGCGTTCAGGCACAGGACAACTTACGTGTGATGATGTAATCTTGAGTCAGAGTCTCTGCTTGCTTCTCTTTCCTCTTGCTCTTCACCACACACAGCTTCGCCCCTCTGAAAGAAAAGTCATACAGTAACAAATGTTTCCTTTTAGACTTCAAGACTGAGGTAGTCTTTCTTTTTAGAGTCTTTAACTTGTAATTTACTCTTAAAAGATTATCACTGATCCGCTTGAACAATAATTTTCATGCCTCTGTTATTGTTTAATGAGCATTAAAAGTACCGCTATGATTCTGTAGAGATGGAGAAAGAATAATCTGATGGTTTCTGAATCATTTAAAAAAGATGATATAATTGTTAAAAAAAGAGATTAACAACACATTTAATGCTAGAACTAATTTTTTTTTTTTTTTTAAGATATTTTTTGGGCTTTTCTGCCTTTAATTGGATAGTGGAGGACAGTGGATAGAGTATGAAAGGGGGTAGAGAGTGGGGAATGACATGTGGGAAACAGGCCACAGGTGGGAATAAAACCCAGGCCAGCCGCTCGAGGGCAAGCCTCATGGTGCGCGGCCATATCCACTAGGCCATCTGCGCCCTAGAACTGATTTTTTTAAATGGTTTTGTTTTGAAAAACTTAGGAAACAAAGATGTCAACCACTGTCATGTCTCATTGTCTTTGAAAAACACCACAGAGACCAGTTTCAGTACTCTTCAAGGTGAAATGTTGACCCATTCCTGCCTGAGAGATGATTCCAGCTGCTCAATAGTTTGAAGACTTTTTTTCACATTATATTTTTGGGCTTTTACACCTTTATTTATCAGGGCAGTGGACAGATCAGGAAACCATGAGAGATTTAGGAAACAACATGTAAAAGAGCCTTGGGCTCACCTGCCACCTAACAACTAGGCCAAACTGATGCCCAGTTGCACTAGTTTTTCAGTAAGTGATAAGGACAACAGCCAGGCCATCTTCGATCCTAAGACTCTACAGAGCCATGCTGTCTTCATATGTGCTAAATGAAGGCTGAATCACACTTTCCTATGTTGGCTTTTCTTATGTTATAACTCTCTGTGCGGCATCTGTTCCCAAACTTCAGGAGGCTGTGTCCCACAAACACCAGCCTCCCAGAGCACCAAACTAGAGTGGAAGAAGTCTGCATTAGTTTCGGATAGTTCTCAAGATTCAAGATATTTTTTTGTTACATTATCTTCTATAGATGATGACATCCCCAAATTCTGAGGAACATTACTCTCAAACTGTTGGTCTGTTTGCTCATGCAGTCTCTTACAGATCAGTGAACCACTCCCTATTTTTTACCTCTGAGAGACTCAGCATCTCAAGAAATACTTTTCATACCCGATTGTTACAGTAACTTGTTTGGACACATGGTTATACCCTTCTCATGTCATTTGTTGTCAGTATTTGCCGCTGAAAAAACACATTTACATACCTGTGGCTCTTAACTGGGTCGTAGTACACCTTGGCCAATCCATTCCCAGTTCCCGCCATTATTTGGTTCAGCTTTGGATGCCACAAGCAGCGAACAACACTCTGAAAACACACACAAGTATAAAAACAAAACCCAGTTAAATGCTTTGTGTGCAGTAATCGAAGGTGATGCACGTGAGGTAATGAGGTCACACTCCATGCTGTGAACACCTTACAAAGATGCCTCCTGTTGACTTATTTTATTGATGCATTGTGAGTGTGTTTCTTGGGTTGGTTGTAGCACAGTGGGGATCAGTCCCAGCGTGCTCTGCTGCTCTAGTTGACTATATTTGGTTGTTGGGATGAGGGCTGGATCCCTCAGTCTGTGTGTGACAGATGGCCCTGTGCCAACAGACCAATGTGACCACAGTTATCCAGAGGTGTGTGTGTGTGTGTTGGAGCTGGAGACAGAAGAAAGAGGGGCTGAGAGAGAAATACACACAGCGATGAAGGCCCTGTGTTTATTCTGATATCACTGCAGTGGTGTTTTCTTTTTTTCATACTTTAAAGCATCACAGCTTCTTGGATTACTTGGGTTTTATCGTCAACAAACATCTGTATTTATTCTATGCTGTTATATGAATATTTTTGCACAAAAATCAGTTGGCATTTTTTTATGTAGAGCAGGGTGGGCACTCTAGGGGGGCAGGGGGGTGCAGGGCATGGGGCATTGCATGGGGGGTGGGTAGGACAGTGAGTGGGACGTCCAGATTCTGTGACGGTGAAAGCTGCTTAGCGCCCAGCTGTTCGGCTTCCCACCAGGATACCAGAGGAAGGAGTCTCAATCACACACACCAGTCAAACACACGCACGCACACCAGAGGGTGGATATAGATATATGGAGAAGAAAACATGCTTCAGAACTAAATGAAATCAGAGATAATGCATTACTTTAGGTCAAAATGTCATTCAAAACTATAAAACCAAAGTACAGTGATGGTAAAAAATAAAATTTAGACTTTACTTAAATCATATCACACAACTTGAGTCTAATAGTGTCTAGAAATTTCCTGGCATGTGTTTAAAACACATCTGCACTACCAGACCAGCAGCTCAGCGGTGCTCACAGGACAGATGAGGGTTAATCTGCTCAACCAGATCATGAGCCGGATGTAACTGATAGAAGGATCTGGAAATCGCATTGCATGAGCTTCACATATTTCATACATTGGTACACAGATGATAAAGTGCATCTGATTCAGACAGACGTCAATATGCTTGCATCACATGGTGGAATCATCCTTTAACCCCTTACATTCCACCTAATTCTGCCCTATATACCATTCAATGTTTCAAAGCTTATAACTGAAGAACCATAAGGTTGAAATTGATCAGTGACATCTCAGTTCCAGAAAATGTCATTTTAATGCCAATGTCAAATGTCAGTTTAATATGTGGCAAAAGTCCACATCAGGCTGAATGCAGCTGATTTTTTTTCCTCTTTTTTTTTCTCTCCATGCTTCAAAGCTTCTACATCGTGCACATATGGGAACAACCATAAGCCACAGATTGTGGATGTGCTTCACTGTAAACGTGCAATGTGTTGTAAATTGCAGTGTCAGAGTTGTCAAAGCAACCCAGACTACTGAAAGCAGAGGTGACACTTAAGAATTTGGTAACACTCCACAGGTTCATTCAGAGCTCAAGGAATTCACCCAATACGCAGCCGTGGACACAAAGCACACAAAGACCCGAATCAGGCAGTGAAACCAAAATAAAAGTGACAACACAGCCAGGTGACCGCGGCCAAGCCGAGTTCAGAAAACAAGCTTTTCAGACCCAAACAAATCATCCTGTCAGCAGTGAAACGAGTCAAACAGAAAAGAGCAGAGACTAGTTCAGAGGGGCCCCCGTCACCAGCTGGATCCACTGAGAACCCCGAGCCAAGCACGGCTCAGTCCAGTCCAACAGCGGGGCTGCTTTCCAGATCCTTAGAGCAGCGTGTTTACACTCTAGAAACCCGTGTTTAGGCTTCATGTCCACAAAATTACATCACAAGAAGAAGAGGGAAACTTTAATCAGGCAGTTCTTCAGTAGCAGCTTCCTACGTCCCGTCACATTAAAATACAGACGGCTGATTAGCTTAAATACAACAACAGCCAAAATGTATGCATATGATGAGAAACTGTAATGCAGCACTAATGTGATACAAAAGTTCCAGCTGTGGTCTTTGTTTAGCTGCCGGTGAGTGGATCCAAATGTGTCCTGCTCCTCAAGGATATAATAGCAGAAGGAGAAAGAAGACTCTTGACTTAGCACCTCAGCTACACACGACCCCAAGTGGGCAACCGTCCGAGACATCTGTAATTAGTAAACGCTGCTTTTCTGCAACTGTTGGCTTTCAAGACCTGCAAATTTACTCGGAATGATGCGCAAGAGAGAACAAAGTTAAGACCTCCCGTTTCGTTTTCAGGCTTGGCTGTTCTCACAGAGGATGAAAGGCTGAATTTATTTCAAAAGCCTCCCTGAGAATACTGGAACAGAGAGCAGTGAAGCAGAGGAGTGAAGGTGTAATGCAGGCAAAAAGAAGCTTGTGAAAGGTAGGCCAAACATGACACAAACACCTGCACACTTGAAATAAAGGGTAAAGAATCTGTTGAAGTAAATCGGTGCTGTTTTTGACACATTCCTGCCTGCACATCAGCAGAAAGTGCATTAAAACTGCAGGTATCATCAGTTTAAGTTTCAAAGAATCTCAGGTATGAACCAAATGGACCCTAAAACAGCCGCTACTCCCAAACACACCCCAGAATCCAGCATGTGTAGACACTTGAGTCAGACATGATTGGTGGACCTCCCTTTTAACGTCCGCCTGCCACGCCACTTTGTAAAGACTGCACTTAAATTCTGGGGCGATCCAAGGAACAGATGGTTGATGTAAACACAGTAAATAGCACATTTATCAGGTTCAGTGAGTGCACGGCAGCTGGAAATAACTGATCTGCTACGACACTGAATTTCTAATATACTAAATTTAATATTAAACAACAAAACATAAGAATATCTATATAATAGGTCACATTTATGTTTTCTGTCAAGTGCATAAACCAAAGTATATCTATTAACGCTCACTAAACTATATTTGATCTGCTCGTAGGCCACTTGTATAATGCTAAAGCTCTATATATTCTGCAGAAACTCAACTACTCTTACAGCCAACCTCTCTCGGTGAATGTATTTATCATGATGTGAAATGTCTTGTCTTTGTGGTATATTCAACCGAATCTAGATGGAAGAGGATTTACAAATCATTGTATTCTGTTTTTATTTACATTTCACTCAATGTCCCAACTTCACTGGAATTGGAATTTGTGAATATCGCAGCACAAAAACAGTAATAGAAACGCTCTAATTTCATAAAACTTCTCAAATTGTGATATAAAGGTCTTATTCATTCATGGTGTGGGTTTTTTAGCAGTTTCGAAATTGAATTAATTGTCGTCAAAGTGAAATGGAAACACCTTTTCACAAAATCACCTCTATGGACATGAACAACAGATGCCTCTGTGAACTCCTCGGCCACAATCCTCCCCCAGAAGCCCCTAGTACTTGGCCGCTGCCACGCACACAGGCTGTGGTGTTAAACGCCCTCTGCCTTCATCTGTCGCTGACTTCAGCAACAACAGTACAGCCCATCAAAATGACAGCTCTGGCTCCTAAAATGTTTGTAGTTTCTATGGTAACCCCCGGTTACAGTCCTCCTTCCGTCCTCTGCATTGAATTGAAATTGAATCTCACGGGACAAGATCTAACCTCAAGTTGGGCACAATTCTCGTCATAATGGAAAAACCAGCAAAGTATTCATTAAAACTTCAGAAATATTGCTTTTAATTTTGCAAAAAGTGTAATAGAAACGCAGCTACTGACTGCAGCAGTCAATTTGCTGCAAAAAATTCTCAATAGAGCACAAATTCTTTCTCTTTGTCTCTTTGCAAACCCAGCAAAGCATGTTAACGCACATTTGTTACTTTCGTGCACTTTAAATTAGATATAGTGAAAGCTAAACCTCCTCCATTTTATGGCTTTGAATAACGTTTCAATTGGCTATGATTAAAGGACTCCATCACTGCCGTGTAAAATTTGAGAGCTTAATAGTACCAAAAAAGATCTCAACAGTGCCAGAACGACTGGCAGCTCATACCAATCTCTAGACTGCATTGTTTTCTGTGGCACCACATTTGATTTCGTAGGAAATCTGCTGGATTTCTGAATAGACAGGAAGAAATCTTGCCTCTTTTCCAGTAAAAGTGAAGCTTTCAGAGTTGCTCCCAATGGTGGAGGATGGAAGGAGTGAAAGGCCACAGGAAAAATCACTTCCAAATGTTTCAGTGAAGTGAAAGAGAGGAAGAGGAGGATGCGGGGAACGAGGAGGGTTTTTTAAGTTGTTTACAGATTCTTTGACCCGTAATGTCCGAGGTCTGTGTCTGATGCTGCCTATGGGGATATCACCAGACTGAAGAGGTTAAAAAAGTGAATCAAAGATGATCCAATCACAGCAGGGATCTCTAAAATACAACACATGATAATGGGTAAAATACAGAGGGTTTTTGTCACTTTCTGGCATGAGCACTGGCTTTTTTCGCAGAGAGAACAGAGGAGAAGAACAGTAGCAGCATCATTTACACAGCAGGGTATGTGGAAAATGTGGTTTTAATTTTGAGAAACACTTGCACAAACAATGACAGAGTTTGTTTGTTGTTCCTCCTTGAACGAATGAAGATGGTACACCAAGGCTGTGATGATGAAAAATGATATTCTTGGTGCTTTTAGTCACCAAAGTATCCAACACAGGAGTCAGTGGATTCTGTATTCTGACCTGAGATGACTGCGCTGACAGAGTCATTTCGATCCTACTGTAAATATTGTGTGAGGAGTCGTACGCTCAGACTTATTTAAAGAAAAGTTAGAACTTTAATGACACAAATAAAGAAAATAGCAGTAAATAATGAATTGGCCACTTTTTTTTTTTTTACAATAAGTTGGAATCTGTTAAAATAGGTCAGCCTAAAACATAAACCACCCTCCCTTCCCCTCCCCTCCTCTCCCCTCAGTTAGTGCAACTGTGCAGCCGGGTGTGCACTTAGCTCGCAAACCTTGGCACAGCATCGACACTAACAGCAGCTGGCTGGCAGGACGGGGGGATGCGTCGACACACAAACACAGCTTTTGTCTCTTTCCCCCCTCTTTCCAACATGTCCACTCAGAGGCTCATGAGAGAGTGTCATGCCTCTGCCAGAGAGAGACAAAGTTAGAAACCATTAGCCTCTGTCGGACCTCACTGTTATGACTGCAGATACACAGAGATAAATCTGCAACACAACAGGAGCAGGGGGAAACAAAAAGTGTTTTTTTTTTTTTCATTCCAGCACCTCATGGCTGCTTGCCCTCAACAAATGGATTTCAGAGAAAGTGGATCACTACGATGTACAGTATTAGACAGTGTGGGGCTTAAAAGTGAGTGGAACATGCTGCTAATTTAATTTCAAAGTCAGTCAAAGGCAAAACATACAAAAGCATCAAAGGCTGTCCTGCCAAAGCTTTGTGGGAAGTATTCACAGAAAGGAAAGGTCAAATTACTCCACTTTCTTTAGACTTAAGTGTTCCAACAAAAATTCTGCTACTGTCAATTTTTCAAATGGGTAAAGTATGTATCGTATTCTGCTCCTGCTATTATTATCATTATTAACTAGCTTCAGATTCAGTTTCTCAAAGGAAAAAATGAAAGCTATGCAGGACTGGGCTCTTAGAAAGCATGGAGAACTTTGTAACTGGCATCATTTATGCTGACATGCTTGGATGTTCATCAGTGTTCTTTATATCGTTTAACAATTGCAACTGTTGCATGATGCAAAAAGAAAATACACCCCTTTATCATTTTTTACAACTAACTTATGAGACAAGTCTAATATCAGTTTAAGGTCAACAATGGTTGAGAGGCCCAAGCAGAGGTATTCCTTCTTCCCAGGCTCAGAGGAGGGACTTCCAGATGGATCCTTTCCAGATCTAGTTAACTCGTCAAACTTTAACAGATACCATCTCAACAGAAGGTATGAACCATCTAAAAGATCCTTTGTTGGGCCAAAGGAAGATCTGAATGAATCCCTGTACAGTTTTCGTAGCGGGGCTTTAATCTGCTGCTGTTTGAAACCAAACACAAACATTTAAAGGCTGCCGTTTGTTGGTGTCCAATCAGCTTAAAGCATGCAGGACATGCACATTGTTTTCATTGTTTTTATTGCTACCAGGTGGATTCTCTTTCTTTCTTTTCCACCGAGCATCATGTTAGTTTGTAACTATCACACAATATCACTCCATTGAAAAACACATCACAAAAAATCCGTGTTTCATTCTGAGGAGTGTAGCAGAACTTACTGCGTTGGTGACTTCTATTTCATAGACTTTTTGAAATGACGCTCTCTCAAAGAAGACCAGCTTTCCGTTTCCTTCCTCTTTCTTCACTGACGTCCCCGTTACAAGGAGCTTATCATCGGGGCTGAAGCAGCAATCAGTCCTACAAGAAGAAATGACACACGTCAATTAGTGAGCTGGAAATAAGACCCAAAACTCACAACTTTGACAGAAATGTTTTCGTCTTACATTGAGAAGTAGTTAGTGAGGCCAGTAGCTACATTCACAGGCTTCCTGAAATTACGAATATCCCAAATCTTCAGGGTATCATCACCTGGGGGAACAGAAAAGAAAACAGATTAATCCTACACGGCTTCATTTACTTTACAGAAAGTCATCACACTGTAATGGCTGTTTACTCTTCATAGAGTGCTCCGTTTTCTTGACATCAAAACAATGCGGTAAGAGTTATTTCTCATTTACTTTACAGAAGGGCATCAAGTGAGGCTCTTAGGGAGATTTATTCTTGTTAAGAGAGCTTCTGCTAGGATCACACACAGAGCAGAAACTCCTGTCATTTGGGATACACAGTCAATGTCTTATTTAATACTCTTGTGGTTGAAGCTCCTGATATTCTGCTCAGGAAGAGAGATGATACTCGCAGGGTGGTGGATGAATCTGGAGGTGTTTTTCTTACCTCCACGTGAAGCGAGAGTCATGCCATCGTAGGAGAAAGAGAGGCAGGAGGTGTCTGATCCCGGGATGTGAGCTTGTTTGCAGTGAAACTTTGTGTGCACCTAAGAAGTAAAAACAAAAAGCACTTTAAGAATTAGTCCTTCTAGTACCCTATCAGTACGATCCTAACCATCTCCTACGTCAGTTCTTGACGCTTTGGGTGTTCACAGCAGTAACAGAAAGACCTTTTCATTCTGTCCTCAAAACAACACACGCTTTCCATTTTCTCCATCAAATATATTCCACCTTAAAACCCACCACAACTTATGAAATGTCACCAGCTTTAAATGCTGTGCACACTTCTCTCTCCAGCTCGACTCCAGACCACAGAGGTTTACCTTGGCAGGCTGAGCTGCCTCTGTGGCAGATAGAGTTTTGATTTTTCCCTTTGCCCCTACCTCAAGTAGTATCATAATATTCCTACTGTGGACCGCTTACAAGCCGCTAACCTGCATCAGAGTTATTTAACTCAGCCCCAGGCGAACTCCACTCTGCTGATTTCTTTTTATTAACCACACTTCAACGATACTCATATCAAAGGTATCTAACACTACTGTGAGGAGTTTTCAGCTAATAATGAAATATGCTGAAACAATTATTGTTGCCTTTTTATGGCCCATTAAAGCCAACAAGACCATCATCATAGTTATTCTAAACAAAGTGAAGATAATAAAACTCTTTTTTTTTAACACTGTCCCTTGCCGAGATTCTAATTGAGTAAAACATCAGATTACTAAAATGTCAGGAGGCATTATTTTATTGAAGAACACAGATTGCACTTGCACAGCAATGAGAAAAAACACAAATCAATACGTCAACAAGAGGCACCAAAATTGATCCATAACGAATGTTTCCCACAGGAGCTTTAGATAAAGTGAAGAAAAAAATCAAACGTGACAGTTTTGCAGTGTTTGTGGTTAAACCTTGGTTTAAAGCGAGCAATAACAGCTGGATAAGATCATTTTGAAGGCGCTGTGAGGGCTATCCAAATTGGTAGCAGAATCCTGGGAGAAAGACTCCATTTCCCCATGAGTGCCATCACCCAATGTCTTCAAGAAGTGACCCCATTTTTTTCCCTTGAGATATCACTTCACAAGAACCAAACCAGTTCTACTGTTTGTCGTCAAATTTGTGTCAGTTATAAAAAACATTTCCTTTTTATATCACTGAGATTTTTTGTTCATAAGATTGGTATAAATGGATTAAAGTCGGACAATCTGAAAACACTGTCTGTAGCCATGCTTCTTTGAAAACCTACACTCATTCTGCTTTCTTCAGTGCTGTTGTTCATTATTCGTCATAAAAAGTCTGAAAGATCTCCACGAAAGTTAAAGTCAAGGTCTTCTTCTCTCTAATCATGAGTTTAATTCTGCCCTCAAAAGTATTTCTGTGGCACGCTGCTGTATATGAGAATGTGACCTCAGTCACTTGGCTGTGATGATCGACATGTTCCACTGAAAACTAAGAAGGCTGAGTGACATTTCTGTGCAGGGTCATTGTATGGAGGTGAGTAAGCTAAAGGGAATGGAATTTCATCTTTGTGTTGTTCATAGAGGAAAAAGTTGGTTCAAACTGTTACAGGAGAAACAGAGGCTTTTGGGAAAATTCTAAAAACCATGAAAATTCCACACAATTCCTCCAAAATATTTCTTTTTAACTCCTTCTCCTGTTCCTGTGCCTTCACCCTGCAAATAGAGGCATTTTAACCTCTCTTTAAACAGCTGTTTCCAAGATGGCCTGCTATCCCATGTACTCTCTCTTTGCTCACTCAAGAGCAAGTGGCGTACTACTGTTGTTCAGAGAGTGTGTGTGTGCCAAAGTCTGCAGCACTCGGCTGGAAATAACCCAGCTCTACGACTCACCCCCCTCTCTATCTTTCTCACACGTACACACAAAGAAAGCATGTGAAGAAAAGTTCATGAAAAACATAGACTGAAAGGTGGCAAATGAAATAACCTGGAACTAGAATATAGGTTATATATTCAGACTTTTCTAACCAACAGGGAATTTTAATGAAAAGTTGACAATGTATTTCCATAAAGAGCTGTCAATTTTTGTTCATGTGTAATTTTTGAAACCTGAGAGAGGACAGGGCAGTTAATGGGGCAGGAAACAGGGTGAAAGTGGGGAGTGACAAGCAGGAAAGAGGCTTTAGGAGGTTGGATTCAAACCTAGGCCACCTGCTTGACAGCTTAGGACCCCAAGACTGCAAGAAATCCATCCATTTTCTTTATTTTTTCAGGTTGAGTTGCAGGGGCAGCGAAGCGAGAAAGTACACTCTGTCATCACTCTCCCCAGCAAAGTTTCCTCGTTCTTGGGGATTTTGTGGTGTTCCCAAGCCTGAAATGATCCATCTAGAAACCACTGGGTTCAACTCTCCCCACAGTTAAATGCGCCCAGAAGAGGCGTTCAGGAAGCATCCTGAACCATCTCAGCTGGCTCTCTCTGGTTGTCCAAGCTCCTGAGCCTCACCATCTTTTGGGGAAATCCATTTCGGCCTCTTATTTCCCAATGCACCTATCCGACCCTTCGAGTCCTGATGTAATACTGATACCTGTGGTTTGGTATAAAGTGATGATGATACTGATCTGATCCAATGCTGGTATTAATTGTACATTCTCCGTTCCCTTATACGAGGATGAGACTTGGAACTATATCCGTTCTTTCCCACTTGTCACTCCCCCACTCTTGCACCGTTCCCTCCTCCATATATTGTTGCATTCTCTCTGATCAAAGCCATAGAGAAAACACTAAAAATGTAGGTAGAGAGAAACTTCTGGCTTTTCTAAAGCCAACAGAATCACATCATCTGCATAAAGCAGAGATAAAATTTCTGAGGCCCCCAAACAAAGGCCATGTAGTTAGTTGTTTGTTAAATCAGTTCATCTCCACTTCAATTTTAACTCGCTCATGTGATTCCTTCAAATGTCTTGCTTGCGCTACCATTGGTTCAAAAGCAAAAAAAGCTTTTCCTTAAGTGGTACATTCTCTTTGCTAAGAAGCTAAAACATGATATGAAATGTTATCAGTCGTTTGAATTGTTCATTAATTTGGCCAAATTTCAGGGTTAAATACAATCCCTGTGACCCTGTTCACTGCTTCTTCCACAAAAACTCAGTGTCTCAGTTTAGCCTACGCAGCCAGGTTACCGCTGATCGATCATTGAAAGAAAACGGTGAAGCAACAGTCTGAGAAGCTGGCATGCTAACACTCAAACAAACATAACCTCGGTTTATACGACCTCATTCTCATTAATTCTCAACGGAATGCAAATAAATCAGTGAAAAGAGAATTGCAGCAATAGTGCCAGAGAGGTGGATAAGGAATTTGGAGTAAGCACAGAGTGTGAGGGACAGATAAGATAGAGAAAAGCTGGTGGAAAAAAAAAAAGAAAAAAGGCAGAATTGGAGAGACTAGAGCATGAGGTGAATGACTGATGTGTCCTTATGATACAAGACGGAAACGAGGCCATTCTTCCAGAGTAAATGGAGGGAAGTTATTAACTTGGATGAGGCAGATAACACAGTTACCTTGAACTGGAGATAACACAGATTCTCCTTTTTTCAGCTCTTGGCCGTTGATCCCCTTTAGTCACTATGGGGGTAATTTCTGCTTTCCATCATCATTTACCTCTAACGTTACCTTTGACTTCAATCCGATCTTTATTTTATCTGCCTTTCTTTCATGTGCAGCTTTCAAATTGGCTTGAGGAATAAAAAAGTCAGGAGGTCGATTTAATATAAAAACGTCATTTTCTAATCTTACAGCTTGGTCACAGGTTATCTTCGCTCCACTAGACAGCACTTTAAGCATTATGTGTAACACTTAAACCCAGATAGACACATAAAACCTGCAGTTTAAACCCTTACAGCCCACCTAATTCTGGCCTACACACCAAACTATGTTTCAGAGCTTTTAACTGAGGAACCACATTGTCATATTTCATCAGTGACACCTCATTTGAAAGATTAAAATCTCTAGTTTAAGAAAATGTCGTGATTTAATAAATGGCTAAAAGCCACGCTAGGTTAAATGTAGCTAAAACACTTTTTTTCCTTCATTTTTTAAAACTATTTCTGAAAATCATAAACTTCAAGATGCTTTATGCCACACAAGTCGTTCACCACATCACTTTTACACCCATCTACATCTGGGTAACATTTTAGTCTTTTAGGTAAAACCTTGTAGGAGTTTGAGAGTTTTTAGTGTCAGGTGACCAAACACCAGGCAGAGTTGTACTCACTGTCCATGCTCTCATTTGAAGACCTCATGCAAACAAATCCAGCTTCGTCAGCGCTCCGTGTCCTCTTTTTAGTCAACTTTGCTTTCTTTGTGAAATACTCACTAAAAATCATGAAATCGTATTCCCCAGTCATGGATTGTTCCTCCTCTGTTGCGCAAATGAATGTGAACGAAGATGCACAGCAATAAATTGATCTCATTAATGATCTAAATGGCTACAGCTAACTCCGTATGAAAGGTAAGGTGATTGGTTACTGTACAAGTGATCTACAAGCCTATGAGCCAACAAACTAACCCTCTATCACGCAACACCACTGTGCGCTCCTGTCCAGTCAAGCAGGGAGTGCTTGTTGGCCATCACAAGTTGTCCTGGGATGAAATCTCAAGAGAAAACAATGGAGTCACTTCCATCTTGCAGCTAGAACCCTAGCTAGAAAAAAAAAAGAGCACACCTGACTCTGCCAGATTCACACTGAGGAGGACGTACTATAAGACTGCAAAGCCGCTGTTATTGAACAAACATGACACACAGACAAACAACGGACTTAAGCAATTTCACCGCTTGGAACAATTTTATTACATAATACTTCTAAAATGTTTGAACTCTGGATTTCTCTGGTTGAAAGGAGAGTGAATATTCAGGATACAGGCTACAGATGTGAAGTAATGACCCCAAACAGGTACGATGTTTTGTTTTGATTGCTATACAAGCAATTTTTTCACTAATTTTGTTGCTTAAGAAAACTAAAGAACAAAGTTAGTGACTGAAATGTGAAGCTTTCTAACATGGTTTGGCATTCTGATGTATGACAAAACTGTTATTGTCTATACTTTGACAAAGTTGTACAAATGGTGAAAGGGTCACCAACGACGACCCAGGAGAAATAAAGAGGTCAAGGACGACTGAGCTTTGAGAATTGAATGAACAAAACAAAACCAAGGCCTCTGTATCTGTTATGTTATTACAATGATTGTTGCAAAGGAGCAAAGACAAAAGGCGTGATCAGAATGTGCCCACATGTAACTGCATCTATGCATTGAAAGCACAATAAGCTTGTGTTTGGTCAATAGAGGAATCTGCTTGAGAACTATTTCCTTGCAATTATCTTGTCTTATGAACTGTTACTTCCAACACATCAAGTGGCACGTTGTAAAAACCTCTCAGCGGTTTATTCGCGGATGGTTTTGGCCTGTTTCTGCTCTCTGTGGGGGGAATGATGGCGTTGTGTGGAGAGAAATGCAGAGAAACACATCCCTTCTCAAAAGAGAAATCACACCATAAAAATGCAAGGAAGGAGGGTGAGAAATCCGCTTTATGTAACTGTGCAGAGATGAGTTAAAGTCTTTTTTTTGAATTGTGACCTCTGAATGGACGTTTCCTGACTTGGCTGCAGGTTTTCTCAGGTCAACTTGAAAAGTTACGTGCCGCTCGTGATGAATCATTCCACATGTGACGTCGTTCTTTCTAAAATTAACACCATGTGCTCCTGGCACATGCTGCGTTTTAGCTTCTTTGTTTTGTATTGTTTTACTTTAGAGCAATGTTTCTCTGTGTCTGTATTTATTTATATATATTTATATCATATTTTGGAGATAATATCTGAAACAGGTGCGTTGAAGAAGGACAGAGAAAGACTGGGAATTTAAAGAAGAGAAAACAGAGACAAGGACGATAAATGGGTCAAGTAAAAATACTGTAGCCTAATAATTTCGAAGCAGGAAACAATTAATCACATTGAAACAGGAGTAATTATCTCTAACAGTCAGAAAAGTAGTTCCTTTTATAGGTAGCTGCTGGTTATTTTAGCTGCGTATCGCAAACATACACCCATGCCAGCTATTTCTAGATCATTTACTGCGGTTGAGAGAGCTTGAGTGTTTATTTACTATCCTGATGCTGGCCGGCGTTTGGTAGATGCCACGGTGTTTGCTTCCTGTGATAATCTACACAGCCGGTTTGTGAAACCGGATTCTCATATGTTGCCTGTAACTTTACCCCAGCCTTGTGACATCCTCTGTAATCTGTGCCCTTCTCTTCGCAGGCGTCAACTGCAACTCTTATTCAGCAGTTTTTTCTCAGTGTTTGCACAAAATCAGAGATAGTGACCTGCTTTCACACATGCATATTCACACTGGTACTTCTATCAAACAGCAGGAGTTGATAAATATCAGAAGGCACACAGGATTGGGTTTCATCCTCAGCAGACTATGACAACAACTGTTCCTAACCACACTCTCTGACTACCGCTGTATAAATACTGCCGGGCTCTGCCGCTCATACTTTTATAACCACACACCTGAAAGGCTCACTGATGCCTCGATGAAGCCTGATGTAACATCTCACTATGACCTCGGCTACTTTCTGAGGATCGTGTGGCCAAACCGCAGTCCTTAACAGCTGCTCTGATCTTTCATGGAAATCAACAAGTGGTGATGGTGAAGCTGTGTGTGTGTGTGTGTGTGGAGCTTACTGTGTTCTTTTAAAGTGTCTGCATCTACAAGAGTCTGCATGGGTCTCTGATGCTTTATTCACTTGATAAAAAGAAAGACGGAACCTGATTTTAGAATTTTTCCAGTTGTATCAGATTTCACTGTTTAAAATAAACCTCCATATTTATTCTTCTTTCTTTGGATGAAACTTTACACTAACTCCCACATCATCCCAACGAGTTGTTTCCTACCTCAAAGATTGTTTAGTTTTTGTCACTTTCTTTTAAACTATGTCATAAGAAAGGCTAAAAGAATTCAGTCATCTAAACTCTGGCAAGAAGTTTAAGAGGACTGAAGTTTATTAGTAATTTTAATGACTAATAATGACTAAAAATTAGTCTAATAATTGAGTATCAGGAGGCTTGGTAACATTTTCATAGGACATTAAAAAAACACTTCTTTTTTGTCCCTAACTTCCACTGCAGAAAGAAATCACTTTACAGTGATACTGTGCAGAGTCACATTTCTGATATTTCTTAGAGAACAAGTTATACTGAAGCTAAGAAACATAAAGGATCAAAGATGATGAAAAGACTTTCTTCCTGCACTGAGCAGCTTTGTGAACAGATGCAGAGAACAAGAAAAAGTTTGCCAGTTTCGTCATCTTGCGATACACTGAATAGTCCATCAGACTGACTCTTTTCGGGGTCCCACTTTGATGTCTGGAAACATCTACGTCCACCAATGACATCATAACATTCCCCAGGTGTCTGTAGTGATGTTTTTGAGCACTCCCCGGCGCTCTAACTCACAGAGTGCACACTACCTGGCAGTTATTTAAAAAGAGCCTTGTTCCTCTGGCACCGACCCCTCTGGTCAGAGAAGGAGCGTGCAATCACTCTCCATGACAGTCCACTGAAAGAGACCTCCTTGACTCCCAGCGAAGGATCAATCAGCTGGTGTCAGGGTTCAAGAGCACCATGTGTCAACTTCAATAGCTCCTTTTGGGGCTGAGGCGCAGATCAAGGTCATGTACGTGATTGATCGTGATTGATCTGCCTGCATATTCTGGCTATGAGTAATAGAGGCAATACAACAGAAGATACTGGACTCCTATGAGCAGCCAGAGGAGCAGCAATAAAAGCATCAGGAGGTCGACTCCTTTTTAGGCTTGTGGCTGGATTGGAGTCAGCAGCGCAGGTTGATGATGAGGGCAGAGGGCACCAGCGAGATTCTTGAGCCATTCAGACAGGTTAGGCTCCAGTGGTCAGGCAACAGACATGACTATTGTAAGCTGCTATGTGATGCAGGGTAAATATTTAGTTTGGTGAAGGAGGGGTAATAAATTTTGAGAGCTTTAACCCATTCTCTCCAAGTGAGTGGTGCAGGGAGAGATGAGAGTCTGAACAAAGGATCAGACAATGGAAAAGTAAAAAAAACAAACCCTCAATCTGCATTTTTTTATGTGCAGTTATTGTCATTACCATATAGCCTACTTACCATTTGACTAATCTGGATTAGTCCAATCAAGCTGTTCTAACTCACCAACTACAGCTTTGTTTTCAGTATTCTCAACAGATGCATTCAACCTTGTCTACATATGAAAAGATATGAAGTGGAACAAAAGAATTAGAGTACAAATACTCCA
This sequence comes from Thalassoma bifasciatum, assembly GCA_008086565.1. Lineage (NCBI taxonomy): Eukaryota > Metazoa > Chordata > Actinopteri > Labriformes > Labridae > Thalassoma > Thalassoma bifasciatum. Next base: position 64,166 of record RPOG01000835.1, read on the forward strand.
CAACATCCAAGGTACAAAAAAACCCCAGCTTGGATGTTCCTCAGGACTACATGTGTGAGTTTTATTACTCGTCTTAAAATGTTGGTTTAAGACTCCCAAATGTGTCACCAAAATATATTTCTCACACCATGGAGATGGGTTTGCAAAATAGTTTGCCATAATGTAAGACAACACCGACTGGAATGATGCCTGACAAAGGTTTCTCTTTGCAAGAAATGAATTATGAGTACTGCATGCCTTTTCTTTTTTCCCCTCCCCACCTCTTTTGTGAAATCTGTGAGAAAGCAAGTGTGTGAAAAAGCTGCCAGACTTGCCATAATGTAGCAGAAAGAGCAGAAACTCATGTGTAAAGCAACACGTATTGGTTTAGTTACTCAATATGTGACGGTGGTGCATTTACCGTCGCGGACTGGAAGTCATTTTGATCAACAGCAACAATTTGTCAAATACCTCAAGCGAAAACAGAGCGCACGTAGAGCGATGCTACCGAGTAGCCAAGATCAACTCTTACCTCAGTGATGAGAACCTTAAAGAATGGAATGAATTCTTTCATCACCTAATTACCTGATTAACTACGAGTGGAAAACGTAAAGAGAGTAATTGGCCTCCCAGTAACTTGCGTACAATTCCTCTCAATCATCACACGCCATTTAATTCATACAGTTACATAATGAGCTATTTTAAGCCAAGATAGGGGGTCAACTGCAAGGACTGAATTGTCTTTCTAAAACACTAAAATACAACTTAGTACAAAACTGTAAGCAGCATAAAAATGTTGATAGATGGTCAAAGTCAGAAACAATACTATATTGTGGAGTCAACTGTGCAGGGGGGTACTTGAAAATATTTGATAACTTATTTCCAACCTGAAAATACTGAGACAAGCCCATCAATACAATGGTACTTGTGCGCTATAAGTAGTTTCCCTGGGGAGGCAATAACTTGTGGCACAGTAGTGCCAACCTCAAATCTGCTTACCTGCAGTCAGGCAAATATGGATAAGCAAGTTTAAAGGGGACTTAATCAACGTTTTTTTGTGGTAAAAGTTACAAGAGTTATACATACCAAAGGCAGGTTGATTACTTTGATTTAATGTTTATTTTTTTATCAATCCATTTATGTTAGTTATTTATTTTCAAGGCAACAAATTACAAATTTTATGGTCAATTTGAGTTAAAGAGAGACAAATGCCAGAAAATCAAATATTCAGTTTGAGGAAATTAAATAATAATTGATTTTCAGTTATAGTCTGTTTTATGATGTTATACTTTTGAAGAATCGTGAATGAGGGGGAACTCATGGTATGACAAAAAGGCTCAAGGGGTACACAAGTCAAAAAAGGTTGGGAACCACTGTATCACACAGCTAATGGTGTTTTGGGGTGCATACTTTAGAGTCAAAAATCAGCTACACCTTGTTAAAAGTGTTTTCATTATCCTACCTCAGTTAACCAGGCTGGACCACAAATAAGTAATACTTACTGGCAAGATTCTAAATCTAGTTTTTGATTATTTCAAGAAAAGTTGGTTTCAGGCCGAGGTCATGAAGCGAAAATAAAAAGTGACAAATTATGATTTATGGACGGGAACTTCAGATCAAAGGAAGTCTTATTCGTAATCCTAAAATACACAAGCATTATTATTCTGAGATATTTGGTGCAGTTTTCTGTCCGGACACAGTTTTCTGGCTTCTTTATTGTGACCCAGGTCTCTGACTCAGTAGTGTGTGTCTCCATCTTTGGTTTGTGACTTTCTACTTTATCCAATCACCATTTAATCATTATCATGTCCTGATATGTCACATTCTGGTAAGAGTGAGAGTAAGTGTAGTCTGGATTCCTCCACTAAATATGTCAGTTCACTAAATATCTGCCCACTTTTTGATATCTTCAACCACTCACTAATATCTCACAAAACTGGAAGTTGTTCACCATCTGTCAAAGTGTTGATTTTAAGTTAAATATTGTGGTTATTTGTGGTTAACCCCCTCACATCCCTTAACCAACCATTGACCTCAGCAGCACTTCTGATGCTACAATGTGTGCGAGGCTGTTACTGTTTACAAACAGTTAAGGGGTCTATATGTTCCTCCTTCTTTTATAAGGCAGGCTCAGAGAACCTCTAGTGAAGCAAAAAGGTGAAAGCTTGCAAAAGCATGCTGATTTCCCTGACCACTCAGAGTTTGGACAAATGCATTTTAAAGGCAGGAATTTGGTTTCTGATTAGTGTCAGTGAGTTGTTGAACTTTGACCTCTCTGCCCTGTGACCGGATGACCCCGGGCTCATGTCTCTGAGCCCAGGGCCGTAACAAAGTCCCATCATCCCATGTTTACAACCCAGTACATACTGTTCTGGTTGGTATGTGTATGTGTGTGTGTGCGTGTGTGTTTGAGGACTCACGCTGAGGTTTCTGTCCCAGATCTGGATTGTTCCATCCTGGCAGCCAGCTGCTATGAGTTTGCCATCCCGACTGTAGGTGCAGCAGATGGGGATGACCTTCTTGCCTTGGAAGGAGCGCGGTTTGAAGACGGACTTGTGTTTCTTCTCAGACTGGAGGTCCCATGTTCGCACGGTGCTGTGGAAAGACCAGAATGACTCAATCACAAAATATCTCTCCCTGAAAACATCAGACATCAATGCTGTGATAAACTATTTATGAGGAGAACAGAGTAAAGTGATGAAGAAGACAAACTTAAAATGCCCTCACACCTCTGCCTTTATTTACTGAACTTCCCAGCTACCCACAACATGCTTTGTGAACCGCTCACATACACACACAGACACTAATGCCAGACAGAGTGTGTCTAAATGTGTCTGTGACCCGCTGCTTGCTTTAGTGAGCATCTTGACCTCTGGGTCACAAGGTCGACAGAAGAGTATAAACATGTAGTCAGAGCCGCTCTTCACAGCCAGGGAAGGATTCCTCCAAAGTCACAGACAGACACATTGGACTGTGTTTGGATAACAATGTGATACAAATGCCAGCTGCAGACATGTGGTTTGAGTGAGGACTTGCAAGGGTCAAATAAAACTCTGCTTGATGCATGGTTGCGTTTAAATTCACATAAACCAAAGCTGTTAATAAATCAAAAATCTTGGGAAACTAAGATGAATAAAGAGGTTCAACCTGAGGAGCTACTGCGTTATGCTGTCGGTGTTTATATGAGACGATATACATTTGTGCGTGTGTGTGCGACAATGAATGAGAAGACAAGAGAGTCACGGACTTGATGACAAATTGGTCCACCTGCTGCCTACACAGACATCTCTATTGTGTTTACAGAAGACTGCAGGCGTCTGTCAGGCCAATAAAGACAACATAACCTTTTGAGTAGCACACAAAGACCAGGAATGCTATTAATCGTTAGCGCTCTTTCCAAAACATGGCAGCGCTGAATATAAGAGGGCTAGAGCAGAGGGGTTGGAGTGTGATGACTGCACACCCTCACCTGTCAGAGACGAGACAGAGCGGATGAGAGAAGGGGAAACTGCTCAAGAACTTTTTAATTAAAGTGTGAAAACCTCCCGTTTCCTGAAAAAGATCAGAAGACGTAACTCAAGAAATTGATTCTCCGTCCAGCTGGACTCATTCTGGGACCGTCTCAGAGGTTTGTTTTAGGAAGAGTATAAGATGTCAAAATGCTCACATCCAGAAAGATGGAAGTATTGTTTTTACTTCAATCAGCAGTCCCTTTCTCCTGCTCTCCTGCATAAAAGACCAAGGGGTGAATGCAATAAATGAGAGCCATACATCTGTAGTCATGCGTGATGCACTTTACGAGGCAACACAGTTGTTCACACTTCAGCTGTGGAGTGATGACCCTCCAAGCCCCTGATTTTATCTGCGCATCAGGTTATGGACCAGCCGTGGAGGCGATGGCTGCTGGGATCACTTTCCAAGATGACGAGATATAAGGAGAGGAGAGATAAGGTAGGCGTGCCTCCTCTGCAGAGTTCCTCGTTGGTTGGATTCAGGCAGTGAAGATGGATATTGATGTTCCTTGGCTGCTTGACTGAAAAAGTGTGGCCTCAAGGTGGGGGCTCCTCAGTGAAACAGGATAAAGTGAGAAAATAAAGGAAGGATTGAGTCTGAAGCCAAGAGCCAGCAGCTCTCAATGACATATTTATTAACCGTGAAAGTAACAAATGAATGCTACACTTGTGAACTATCTCTTAGGGGATTTCTGTGCAAAAATCAATGACTAACTATCATCCTTTAACCCTGAAAGTGTTAGATAAAGCATCTTATGTGATATTATGTGATGTGAGAAAACTATCAGATTGTCCAATCTGGGCTCATATTCACTGCTCCCTCTCTCTCAGTCACTCATGCTGCACATCACTCTGCCTGACCCTGATAACAGCATGTTGTGAAACCCTAATGCAAATGGATAAAAAATGAGAGGAAGAGTTGACCCCTTCTCCTGCATTTGTTACCCAGCTACTCCCCTTTACATTAACACAGCAAGTGAGACCACCCAGCACAGACACAAAATGTTTGACTGAAGCTCAACAGAGTCCGTCTTAATCATGAAATCTGGTTGATAAGTCGGCTCCACATGAGAAAGTGACTTTATGTTGGTTCAGTGAGAGAAGAAACAAACAGTGTAGTTACACAGTGAAGCCATGATCAGGGTAGATTCACCTTTTAGAGGTGCGGTATGTGCTTTCTTGGGGATGATAGGGAACATTTGCAGTGTAAGACAAAGACATATGACTTCGCCCCGTCTGCCCTGTCACTTGGGTCAGGCCTCTAAAATCGGGCACAGGTTTTTTTCTTCTTAAAAAAACCAGGGTAAGCTATCAACAAGCTTTAGAAAACACATGACCTACTTTTTTGGCAAAGTAAAGATCAGTTTGGACACACAGGAAACTAAAGTTGATATAAACATTTACTCATACAAAGCAAACTTTGGGGAAAGTTGTCTCCTTTTCCCGTTTAGATATAAAAGTAGCGAATACCAGGGTTTATCCAAGCAGTAAATCATGAGTTAAATTTGGGTGCCTTTTTGTTTTTGTGGCCCGTCTCCAGTGATAAACCCCTGATATGACAATAAAGACAAAATGTTATTCTTCAGCAATAAAAAGACCTGCCGTGTTGTCCTCAGGGTCTCTTGCCTCACAGCCACACATCCAAATCCAGCTGCAGCCCTGACATCAGGCCAGCACAAAGGGAATCCCTGGCATTCAAACCTCCTGGAAGCATTCCTCAATTTGAGTGTGTGTGTTTGAGTGTGTGTGTGTGTGTGTGTGTGTGTGTGTTTGTGTGTGTGTCCCACGACTCAACGCAAGTAACATGTGGTCTTGATTAGAAAGTCGCCATTTGTCCTATCCTCCACTCCGTTGGCTGAAATTTCAGTCACAAAAAGAGAATTACATGAATTTTTATGGGTCTTCAGGGGGAAAATAAAACAACGTTAAGTAAAAGTTGAGAATCTGCGATGTCGTGCCCTTGACGCTTCGCTAACGCAAAGCTCCACGGTGTAACAGTTCGACAACTTGACACGACAGTTTGTTTACTTTACACACGACTTGATCTTGTGTTTTCTGAAACTACTGTGCAATATTTTGTCCATTCGAAAAGGCTGCAGCCTCAGAAAGTCTCAGCCATATTTTTAGATTAATTCACGTCCAAACCTGCCAAAATTCATCCGCCGGGAGCAGACCCTTCACAGCTTTCCAAGAAATAAATCTGTGCTTTTCAAACAGGTGTTCAGTCTTTCAGCAGAGATTTAAAGTGGCTCAGAGCTTCATACAGATACAGCTCTTTTTTTGCTCTGAATATAAATAACAGTTAGCAGTTTTACAAACAGAATGAATGAAGAATGTGAAACGTTGGCACTTTCACACCAGCTTTTAACACAATTCTTCTCAAGGCCCATTCATCCATCAGGGCACGGACAATCACTTCCACCCCACTGCTGCGTTATTGGTACTTCCCCTTCAACTGCTTTCTTATAGGGGAAAGAACAGAACAGGTAGAGGAAAGAAACTTGGAGGCTGTTCTTCTGAATGAGATCTTAAATGAAGGAGCGAGGCGGTCCAGTGATCTTACTTAACAAGCTTTTCAAACAAACCTGACAAAGAGACACTAACTAGGCTGTGACAGGAAGAGAGAAAGATGCTGGTTAAATGAGAAACCACAAGCAGCGAAACACCCGCTGATGCTGTTGGAAAACTGCTGGTGAAAGAGGTCTGGTGACAACAATCAGGCGCTTAAAGACTCCCAAGTTGTTCAAAGACTGGCACTGAAGTGGAGCTTGAATGAGGGAGCTTTACAGTTGGAAACACCAAAACGTCTCCAGCAAGATTCACTTTGTAACAAACACAATGAGCGATTTAGAGAATTAAAAGAGTGTGCTGCTAATGCAGAAAACTCAGCCAAATTGTGGCACTGCTGTCCCTGTCTGAATCCTTTCCTATCTTGACAGATGATCAAAATAAATGTCTGACCATAAGAGTACATATCAGAGCACGGGAACAAGGGCTGTGCATAGAGTGAACAGGATGTTTTGCACTGTTTTAAAGCAGGGCTTGGAACCAGTTTGCAGACACTTATGCCATTTTGCTAGGAAAGGCACCACTGCAGACAACTACGCTACTGTCTCCCCCTTTCCTGCCAGTGTGCTTGCTCATTCATTTTACTGGTAAAATATTTTTCAAATCTCTGGTCAAAAGCCAAGCAAGGTCGCTCAAAGTGTAAACAAGAGGCAGGGGAAATTTCAGCCACACTGGTGAGACTTTGGCTTGGGATACAATGCAATTAGAATTTTGTTTTCTGCTGATCAATGTCAACATATGCAGGCAAGTAAGTTGAGTATAGGAAAGATATGGTAGCTTGTTTATAGGAATGAATTCGTTCTCTCTTCAACTCTGTAAAGAAATCAGGAGATCTGCCCTCTGGGTCTGTGGCAAATTTACCTTAATGTTAAACCCTGATAATGCACAGGCCTGGTTGCTTGTTGTGAGAGTTAACTGCCCATTAGAAAGTGTCAATGTTACACCTACCAACTATGTTTAACATGGAACAATAATAACCAATTTAGGAACAAAATTTTATGGTTCTAACCAGTTCGAGAATGCAATTTTTGGGGTCAAACCCAAAATTGAAAGCATTACAATACTGTTTGTGTTTGGAACAAACAACTTGGGAAAATACTCTGGTTCACAGCCCTGGTTTAAACCCTGGAGGCTACATCATTTTTGCCGAAGACAGACTCACAAAGAGGAGTTTTAGGAGGCCAGCAAGGAAATCTTCATGACAACAAAAGGCACCAAATGAGGTAAAAGTTGTTATCTGGTATGATAGATCTGACACAGGGCTGGATGTACAGCACATCTTTCACCTGCAGATAGTCCCGCCCTCTTTTTCTCTCCTTGTAACTTTCTTTTTCATCACTGAAGTTTGAACCCTCCTCACTTGCAGCTGCTCGGCCTGTGAATGGTTCCCTGTGCGGTCCTCTCCTCTACTGTTCTCCTGTGAACCGGCTTGGGGCAACACCCAGTGCTAACGTGCCAGGGGAGGATTTCCAGAGCCTCAGTCAGTGCTAAATAAACCGGCCCCCACATCTGGGAGAGCAGGAACACTGGTAAACACTGGGCTGCGGCGGCCTGCCCACAGAGCGAGGCCCTTGTTTCCACTTAATGATGATAGCTAGGGGTTTCTGCGCTGCTGCCTGTCGCACTCACTTAGACTCATCACTGTGGTCCTGCTCAGTCACACATTTTCACTCACAAGTATGCACTTACAGATACTCACTCACACCTTTAAAAAGGTCAAAGGGTTAAAGTTTCTGCAACAATGCAGAGAGTGTTGCTTTAGATTAGGAGAGGGTGTTGAAGCTTTTCTCTCTAAGGACAATAAAAACATTTTGAATGTGTGTGACGTGTCTTTATCTCCAGCAGTGTTGCTCTGGGCCAAATCACTGCATGAAAATCGAGGACTGCCTTTGGACTGCATCCAGGATGAAAAGTGCCATGTGTCAATGCAAAGCTGTGAGGACAAGCTACACTATCAAGAAGCAAAATACGGACAAGAGGACTCCCTGCTGGTGGCAACAGTCATGGAAAAGTCTTATATGATGAAACAAGTTATCTCCTTTTAAATGATCACAATAATTCAGTGGTTTGTCTATGAGTACTTTGAATATGCTCAAAAGTAATATAATAGCTGTTTGTGTAAGTGAGCCAAATGTGCGTGGATCATTGAACACATTTTCCACATCCTTGTAAATCCCATGGAATCAAAACACTGAAAGAAAACAAATGCATAAAATAAAACAGCAAACAAACACAGCAGGTTACTAAGCTGTAATGTGTCATTACCACAGGAAAGGGGAAATGTCCCTTGTGAATACACTAAATATTCATGTTTAAGTAGTGAGCATTTCAAGCATTAATACTATCTGGTAATGACCAGGAACTATTCAACTATTAATCAAAAGGTTGGGCTACTTCTGTTAGGGAAAAGTCTGCACTTCAAATTAGTTGTGTTTACTTTCTTTACAGAAACTTCTAACAACTAACAGTCACTGTGGTTTTCTTTGGTTCTAAATCTCACAGAACCACAAAAGCTTTACTGGAACCTGGGATTAATGTTTCCTTCCTCTTCTGTTTTTAATTGGAAGTTAGCAAACAGCTTTTAGAGAGGCTACAGTCACTGTGAAAAGAAAAATACATTAGGAAGGAAAGATGTCACAGTATTGATTAGATTCTTTGTAAATGATCCAATACCTTAATAGTACATAATCAGGACTCATCTCTAAAAAAAATGACAGGTTGCAGTTTTGTTAGCCACAGCATTAAGGTTGGTAAATAAGGATGGATATTGATGAGATTTTGTTGATACCAATGTCATTATCAATTTGAATTATCAATCCAAATCTTTATATATTCCCTTCATCAACATCATCATCAACATGGACACATACGGCCTCAAGAAAAAAGCAGCCTATATGTTCAACAATTTTTTTTCTTCTCAAATTTCATGGGTGTGGCTCATGTGTAAAGGATCAGCAAAAAGGTAGGCTGATCACATCTTTACCCCAGAGCTAACCACAGTTGTTTCAAACTTACCCGTCATTGGAGCAGGTCATGAACTCTTCTTTGATCTTGGGATGCCAACAGCCACTGTTCAGCATGGCCGTGTGGCCCTGAGGAGAGCAAAGAGCAAAGTTTAACAAAATGATCAATTTTAACAAGCTTCAAACTATTACTGGGCAGATGTTTTGGTTAGGGTACAGGTATTTTGAGAATTCCTGGAAACCAAGCTGGTAAAGAAAACGATGCATCCAGTGACAATGTAATAGTGCATTACAATAGAATGAGATATGATAAAGTCAAATAACACAGGAGGACCAGCGCAGATAGGGTGCAATAATAAACAAAATGAAAGTAAATGAAACTAAACACTGATACAACATGATAAGACGACATGTAGAAACAGATCAGTGAGGACTGTTAGAAAGAAAAGATGAGGGTGAAGGATGTATTTCGTAATATCTTCCAGGAAGTCTCCAGGAGGCAATCATTATGTTGCACTTTTTGGGGAGGCTTCCTTAAGGAAAAGACCTCTAGGACCTTTAATTTGCTCTCGTTGTAACCTTGACTTTCAGCCCTCTAAGACCCTGACTTGAGCTGAAACAGTGAACTCTGAAACAGAGGAGCAAGCTGTGACACAGCTTCAAACAGCCAACTCCAAACAGTGAGAGTAACTTTTCAACATTTCCTCTGCTGGGGTAGTCCTGTGGAGAGTTAGTCATAAAAAAGGACTTCAAAGTGGAAAATCCCAGAGAGAGAAAAAGAGAGAGGCCTCTCCTGCTGCTGCTGCCAGGTCAGAGAGGAACAGAGAGGAGTGTGCTGCAAAGTGGTTTCAAACATGACATACCGCTATATGACAGGATGCTCCTAAAAAGCAGAGGCTTGAATAAGCAGAAGTTGAGCAAGGGATGCCAGTATGTGTGCACCACAGAGGAGGGATATCCTGTTCACCGTCAAACACTTTAACACACCACTTCAAGGATCAATAAAAAGGAGCTGCTCAGGTCATGCCGTTTAACGACAAATAAGGTCTACTAACAAATTGCTATGTTGTTAAAGCTGATGGTAAAATACACACCCACTTTAAAGTACGGTAGGTAAGACTGGAGCTCTAATGGGCTGTGAATGACTGCTTCCCTGCTCCGAATAAACACAAGAGCTTCAGGATGAGGGTGAGGAGCTCATAAAGCCCATCGAGCTGCGACCTTCCTAAACAAATCTGACTCCTATTCTAAAATGGTTTGATACAACATACTGACACTAAATAGAAACAGACTGACAATCAGACAAACTCTACACTCAATTAAAGAACATCTAGAGACAAACAGCACCAGAAAGAAAAAGCACAGGCGTGCCCAGAACTGGATTTAGCTTGAGACAATGAGAATGGTCACAAATTAATAAAGCTTATGAGCTTTTTCTGAATCAAAAATGTCAAATAGTTTCTGGTTTAAGCTCCTTAGAAGTGAGGATTTGTTCCTTCTCTCTGCTCTCCCCTCTCCATGAATGAACAATACAAACAATTTGGAGATTTGGAGAGATTGAAAACAGAGCTGAGTTTTTTTTATCCTCGATTTAACAGAACAACTATTATTCCAAAAAATCTGATATCATGCCACCCAATTGAAAGCAGATTTCACCCTCTCTGTGGAGAATCTCTGTCCACACAGTAGGAGGCGAATTAATGTCTGTCATCAGAGCAGAGGCAGGGACTTCATCATCACATGAAACACGGCTAATCGACTGGGACGTTGTCAGTTGACCCAAGCACAGATTCATTGAACCAAACTCTCCCATCAGCCCCAGATGGAAACAAGAATGTAGGACATTCAGGAAACACTACATGCAATCAATGGGCCTTCACTTGCTGGAGTAACTCATATGGGTGGTATAAACCATGTCTAAATGCAGCGCAGCTGGCACACATGGTTAGTGACCACCAATACAGCTTTGTTTAGTACAGTTAGACCCAAACATGGGCGCTTAATTAGGATCCTCCTTTGTAGATGCAGGTACGAGCAAGAGATGACTGTCCTGAAAGCATGCGGTGCTCTTCTCCCCCCTGAGAGCGCCTCCGGCTGGTCACACAGCACACAACTGTACTCTCATACAAAAACAGACAGGCACATGGGTGCACCTTGCTGTCATTAGGAGTTGGCAGGATGTAAAAGTCTGTGTTTGTAGTGAGCAGGCTGTCAAAAACACTAAAGAAGCACATAAACATTTTTAAAATAGCTCAATAATTCTTAATAACGCCTTCTTAAAAAAGGGAGTTTTATTTGATGAACTCATCACTAGAAACTGCAGAACTCCTCAGCTTTTTCCCTCAGCTGCATCTACTTGAATTGATGTTTTTGGACACTTTAAAGAGCTATATTTGGGGAAAACGACTCTGTAATCACTATATAATTGCCGGTTGAGGCCATAAAAGCAGGTTAACACAATTTCCAGCGAGCAGGTGAACACTCTCACTCTCTATGTTGAGATTTTTCTCTCGGGATTTGGTTGAAACTAGAATATGAGCAGAAGTAAGCCACAACTGGACTGAATTTTTTTCATGAGTTCAGTGTTAAAACTCAAAATGATAAATAATGCTAAATGAATAATAGCAGTCTGGGTTGGTCGTGCAAGTGGGTTCTTATCCAACCTGCAGCCCCTTTCCTGCATATCACTACCCACTCTCATCCTGATTCCTGCTCTATCCTATCCTGTAGAAGAAAAGTCCCTCCAAAAAACTGAAACGAGTAGAATAGCGTTACAATTGAAACCCCATTGTAGTGCCAACACTCCCGTTTTATAAATGCTATGTGAAATACCGTTACTCAAATTACTAAAATTGAAATGTCTCCAGAAAAAGACCAGCTTTATGGTGATATCCAGGGTGTTACCGTAATCCATGTGCAAAGACATGCAAGCTCATTACCGTAACTCTTTAAATATTTGGGCAACAAAAAAAAAAACTTAATTGGTACAGCTTGTTTGAAGATCTAACTGCTTGTGCCAAACCATATTTATTACTTCTGACAGCCAACATAAAACAAAACAACAACTCAAGTATCCATAAGAATACTTCACCTTGGTGTTCGCCATATCCACGATGTACTGGTCTCCTTTCACACACTCCATGACATTGAAACCATCACGGTCCAACACCTTTGCCTGGGCATTCCCAGAAACCACCAGGATGACATCACCAGTGATGCTGTACTGCAGAGACTTTATCTGGTGGCTGAAGAAACACAGCAAATATCACACATGAGGATCATCATCTGAGTCAGAAGAAAAACATAATTAAGTTGAATATCTGTGTGGCTAACAAGTTCTGATAAGTGTTTTGGCTCCTGTTTGCAGGCCATCTGTGAGCTGTGATTGAGACACGACATCTGCACCACGACAGTTACACAAGTAGCGTATAATCCTTCAAAGGGTTCAGGGAGAAAACAACAAACAGGAGCTACATGTAGCTATAGGAACAAAACAAGACAACATCTGAGGTACATGTGATGGCTGCTGTCTTTGATCTGAGACAGCGAACAGACACGCAGAGGGCATAACAGGATTAAGAAGCTGAGAGATGGAAAATGTGACAAGAAGTATATTAAAAGACACACGGCACATAATAATGATAGAAAAGGAAAATATGCATAAATGTGTTTACAACAAGAATATAAGAAGGTAAGGTAGTATTTCAAACTAAGGCACAAATATTAATGTTTTTGGGAGGAAAATTATAAATTTAGCTGATATCAAACTGTGTTTAACACTAGCAAACAAAGTAAGGTATAGAAGTGGGGCAAGCAGGAGTGTTGTGTTTACCCTTTTAGGGAGATTTGGCATTTACTCAGTACCTCCAAATGCTTATTTTCTTTATTGTTTTGCTTTGACTGAGCTCATAAGTTTCTATTTTAAGTCAGACAACAGATACAGTGGAACTCTATAGCATAACTCTTCCCAAAGTCCAGCCTATCAGTGAGCCAAACAGGCTACTAGAGCACATTTTAATCAAACTAAATGTAGCGTGAAATTCTCTTAATAAGGGGAAGCCTGCTCCAGCGCAGCCCAGTGAGTTTCCAAAACCGAAGAAGAATTTGATCTTTGATGAGTGAATCAGTTAAACATAAAGTAAACACACACAGACACACAAACACTCACAAATTTTGACCATCTGCTTCTGGAAGGCTCATTGTGAATGAAACAGGAGGATGCCGCGGAGTTAACAAACATGAGGCTCAATGATGCTCAGCAAATGTGTGCGTGTGTGTGTGTATCCGTGTACACTTTGGCTCAAGGAAAAGTCCACGATTTGCTTGCATAAACCCAATTAGCCACATGTGAAGCAACTTCCTTGAATTTTGTTGCATTGTGTTCTCAGAAGTGGACTCACCACTCACAGGGCTGCAGGGATCGGAAGGCCTGCAGAGCCTGGTCCATCCCGGCAAAATCCCAGAAACGAACATCATAATCATATCCTCCAGTCACCAGACGGGCTCCAGAGGGGTCCAGAGCAAGAGCAGAAACCTAGTGAGACAAATATGTTTTTTCAATAACACAGAAAATGTTAGCTAACTGCTGCTAAAAATATTTCAGGGAGAGGGGTTCTGGTTTGGCTCAACAATTTAAGTTCACAAACTGTGTTTTAATCTAACCTTCAGTCCTCTATAACCAGTATCCTACTCTATCCACTGCCCCATCATCTCAGGGGGCTTTCACACTGACATCGTTCTGTGCTGGTTCCAGTTCCTGAGCCCAAATTTGAAATGACCAGCTTGTTCAAACCAGATTAAAAAGATTGGATCAGAACCTTGAAAGTTGGTTCAAGTCTAGACCAAAAGAAATTGGTTCCAGGTTGGGAACCGTAACATCATCAATTATTCTGTTTAAATTAAATGAGCAGGTAGTAGAGGAAGTCAAGGAAAATGGAGAAGAGGATTGAGGAGATGAAGTTTTTGATGGCAAATTGGTTCAGAGAATCTTATTTAAAGACAGATTTGTTTGTTCAACTGATGCCTTTGTTTACATTTTATACCAAGAAAGACATGGAAGTTTAGAGTTCTAAAACAGACATTTGTTGACTGTTTTTATTTTTTTTATTGTGTTGAAAAAAGGTGTTGAGAAAGCTACAAAATTGGTGCACAGTAACTAAAAGAGCTGGCTGAATATGGAGGGAAAATAAAAGCTATGTGCAGCTGAGATTTTTTTGTTGAACAAAAGAATAAAATTACATAAATACTCAGCTATTTTCTGGTGTTTTGTTTGCTTTTGCCTGAGTAACATAAAAGAACACCCTCCCATTTTCATTCTGCTTCAACTGGTTCTAAGAATCCACAATGGAACTGGTTCCAGAACCAGAACCATGACAGTGTGAAAGCTCTTTTAGTAAGAGCATTAGGTGCTTAGATAACCTAAAGAACTTAAAAGATCCATATCCAAAGTGTTTTCATACAGCCCCCTCTACAGACAGTATAAATAGAAAAAGCCAAACAAGAAAAGATTTCTTGTTTTCTAAATTGTATTTAGCCCTGATGATGTTGAGAAAAAAAAACAATCAGCACTGGCTCTAAGTTGTGTTTTGTCTCACTAATAAGGACAAAAAGCCCCAAACAAAACTTATTTGGCCTGCTACAAGACATCTAGGAAGGAGTTTCTGCTGCTCCAACGGGCGAAATTCAGCACAAACTTCAGTAAGAAATTCAAAGGTCAATCGAATATCGTGTCAATTAAAAGTCACCTATAAAGAGTATAATCCTCCCTTTCTCTAAAATAATCAATGTCTGCTTTTCCATGGAGCCAGATGAGTCATCAAAGAAGAAGTCCTTACTGTTTTGGTGCCGTGCTGCAGAGTGATTTCATGAGTGTCTGGAATTTTCTTCACCGGGTTCTAGGGCGGAAAGTTGAGATGAACATGAGGAAACAGTAAAAGACTAGAGAAGGCTGGATGAGCTGTGCAATATTTCACTTGAGTGTGACATTTAGATTAGACATATTGAACTTAAATAAGTCATATGAACTAAACTCTGGATGCACAGTTGTCTACTGCTGAATGGAAAGGGAAAAAGTGCTGGAAGTAAAAGGTTAGGATTCAAGTAATATGACTCACAGACCAAGACAATTAATTCACTACATCCTTGAAAGAGTGAAAACCTTTTGATAGGCAAAAGCAAAACGACAGCTTGAGAATTTAAGTATGTATTTTCTCCTGCTGCCATCTAGTGGTTGAAACTTTAACTTGCACCACAGTTGTTGGAGGAAGGTACTACTATAATACTTGAACTTTATTTTGCTTTGCTTGATGTCATGCATTTATTAAACAGGATTAATGTTTATGTCACGAATAGCAACTGATCTTCACCTGAGGAGTTGATACTATCTTTTCTTTTAGCAACATTACACATTTAGGGACTTTTTTGACATACATCATCATCCTCATCATCTTGGCCTTCCTCTTCATCGTCGTCTTCATCGCTGTGAGCTGTGCTGCCAGATGGACCGGACTGTCTCACTCCTTCATCTTCACCCTGGGCTGTGTATTGTGCTGGCAGTGGGGGTCCGATTAGCTCCGAGTCTGAGTCATCCTCTGAGTCTGAGCTGCTGTCACTGCTGCTCTCCTGTTTTCTGAAAGGATAAAACACCATTAGAGAGCAATGTGAAACTTGGTAATACTGCAAATACTTTTGTTTTTCCAATCCAAAAAGGGGAGACAGCCTGATCTCAAACTTAATATTCAACTTTACCTTGAAGAAGCAGCTGCAGCTTTTTCTCTATGAGTGGGGACGGGTGCTTTGGCTGATTTGGAGCTCTCTCCTTCCTCATCCATTTGACGTTCCTCTAAAGTAGCAACAATTACAAGTCATTTACACACAGCCCTTCATGAAATAAATCGTCAAAAGCTCAGTGTGTGCATAAATCTACCTAACACACGCTGACTCCTCTCGATGGCTGTTCGACGGGTCTGTTCAAAAATGGCATCCAGGTCAAACGTGCGAGCCTTCTTACCTGGAGGGAACAAAGACAAGTTACAGTTTATTCTGAGACTGGACTGTGCATGGTAAAATCTTAACAATTCTACAGGGCACTACATACCGAAGCCAGAGAAACCCATCACGGATGCCATGTCTCCATCACCACCCATCCTGCCTGATAAAGAAGAAGCAGAAGTTACATTTTCCACTTTTAAAACACATTTTATCAATGTGCTTTTATGTAGAGATTTTACAGTAGCACAGGCAGGGTCTTAAATCCTCTGTCGTTCCTTAAATTAATCGTTTTAACAGTGTTGGTTTTTTATTTTTTCAAATGTTTTTTTCCCTTTTTCTGGTGGTGGTTTTTCACTCTTATTTCTCTCCTACTTCTGCTTTATGTCATCTCTTTTGTTTCTTGACAAAGTTTTTAATTTCTGTGGAGCACTTTGAAACATTGTTTTGAAAAGTGCTATATAAACAAAGTTATTATTATTATATTTTAAGCATGAATTACCCCGTTAGTGCTTTCAGGTACTTTATACAAGACTGGTTAAGATATAGCTTCTCTATTATAAATAATATTTTTCTCAACGAACCAATGATCCTGAGCCCAAACAGGTGATAGAAAAGCGTTAGCTTGGATTAGCGAATGATACAGTGATGAACCACTGTTTTAGTCTAACTTATCATCAAACTCTCATCGTAAAGAAAAGATACGCTTTGAGTTGTTGGTACCAATGCGTATATTTTGCCTGAGAACAACAGATTATGATTAAATCGACTTTTTTATCATCACAGACAGAAAGTGAGCTAACAAGTAGGCTAACAAAAGTAGCACCTATGGCTGTTTTTGGCTTGAATAAAGAGCGAATACATGTTAAAGGAAGCTGAAAATACAGCGTAAATACGAACACATAAATTTTTGCTGTATGGTACAAATAGAAGGGGCTAAAAAAGGTGTGAAAGAAGAAAGTTTTCACCTTCTCCCACTTTGTTTGGATCCATGTTTTCAAAACCGACGTCGACCTGTGACCGCCGGAAGAACTGACTGCTTCTTCTTCTGCGGTGGTTTTTGCGGCAGAGCTGAGCTGGAGTGTACCGTCAGTTACTGACAATGACTGTTACTGACCGTTAACGGTGGTTGCTTCTGCATTTCTTCTTTTCATACTTTTTAACATAGATATTAATATGCTTTTTAACCCCAACCCATAGGGCAAAAAATGATAAAAAATAAAAATAAAAAAAAACGACGCAAGCAAAGTTCATACATAAAATTTAAAAAGTAAAAAAAAAATAAAAACAGATACGGAAGCCCATTTCCGCCAGTTAAAGAATAAAAACAGATGATGTATTGATGGGAGGTCAGGTGTAATATTATATAGATTTGCTGTCACATCCATACCAAGTAGCAAATTAACAAATCAGTTTACTTTAAGAGATGCAATGCTTTAATCTGTACAATGCATGTATAGCGAGAGTATTACTTCAAACTTTAAACATACAGTATGAACCTGTGTCCAGCTGTATAGACAATAATAACAACAATAAAAAGGAGAAGAAGCTTAAAATGATAAAACCATATATTTAATGGTGAAGACAGCCAAGTCTGTAAAAATAAGTTATTGTTATAAAAAACTTTTCTAGAAGATTTGAGTGCAACACATCTTTTCTACAATTTGTACAAAATCAAGACGAGTGTATCATGTGCAAACTGTAGAGCTACTATTTTGATACCTTAATGAAAACACCTATTAGAATACAGATGATCATAATAATGGATTTATAACTGAAGCTTTCATAGTCCAAGTTCAATAATTTTTTTTTCACATTTCTAAGGCACATGTCAAGTCTAAATGTCCTCTGAGGCCACCATCCTCTCGATAGCAGCCCAGTCGATCTTGCTGAGGTTGCTTCCAGTCTCAGAGAGGTTGTCCAACCAGTCCATGTCTGACACAGCTGCTCTGCCTGCACCATCTTCGTCCAACTGCACAGACCCAACCTAAAAAGTAAACCACACATGAACAAAACCAGGAGTTAATCTGAAAGGGAACAAAGTGATAAGTTGTGTTACTGTACGATTCTTACCCCCTCATTTAAGTCTGCATTGGCCTCCCAAGTGTGTGACTCTGCTGTTTCATCCATCCTCGAATCCCTGATGATTCCTCTTCCTACAGCGGTAACCCTTGTAGGACTTTTATTCAGGCCTGGCATTCTTTGGTGTTCAACATGTTGTTCTACACTCTGGCTGGATGTTTGTTGTTTCCTCTTTGTGTCACTGAGCATGCCTCGTCTGGTCACTTGAGACAGACGATCCTTTGGCAGAGAGGTCACTAAGGTGGAAATACACCGTGGGGAAAAGTTTCTGAGTTTAGTGATATTTATTACAAAAGTTTTAAAAAGTAGATGGCTATCTTTAGAATACCTGGTCGATGTAGTCCTAATCTCCTGCGGTGATCCTCTGATGGCCACGCCTGCATCTCTGCAGTCCACGGTCGTTGGTTGGGTTGAGCTTGTCCTGACTTTGAACTTTTATAATCTTCCACAGGTACGCCGAAAACCCTAAAGAAGATATCAACTGCATCATGAAATCTAAATAACTTGAGTTTAACTTGATCAAGAGTAAAAATATTCTTCTGAGAGGTGAGATCCTGGTCAGATTACTTTTCTAGGACTAGGAGATACCTGTAAGTGCTGCCAAGTGGTGGAGCAGAGTTAGATCTTGTGGTGGAGGGAACTGGTGAAGCCCCAGTTCTCAAAGAGGAGCGAAAAATTGGTGGAGGGATAGAAATATCATTTGCCAATGAGAAAGCTTCTTGTGCCCTCTGGTTGAACTGCTCCAGAAGCATGAACCTATTTAGTCGAAGGAAAAAGAAGTTAAACACAAGCTCATCTGTTGTACACGGACGTGAGAAAGAAAGACTTACTTCTCTTTTTCCTCTTTGGTGCCTTTAGTGTCTGTTTGATGTTTCTTTGTTGATTTCTGCGAGGGAAAAAAAAAGGGTGAGGGACATTTTAAAGTGAAGCAATACAATTTAAAGTCTGGAAGAGAGGTAAACATTTCTTACTGCGGCTCCAGAGGGAGTAAAAGGTTTGCGCTCCCTTTCCCTCAGGCTGGCTCTGTGTTTCTGATAAACAGCCAGCTGCTCCCTCTGTTTCCTCCTCATCCAGATCCTCAGCTCCCTCCTCTCGTCCTCTGAACGGACCCGTTTCTGCGGCATCAATCCTCTTTCCTGCTGCTCCCTGCTGCAAGGGATCACATTGTGTCTGTGTTTAATAACCACCTGAGGTTCAGTTGTCATTCAGACGACTTTGAATAAAGTCAGCACAATACCTGGAAGGGTGTGTAGCCTGTGGAAGGGACCAATCCAGGTCAGTCAGAGACAGGTAGCCTTCCCTCACCAGCTCGTCTAAGATTTCTGCTGTATCAGATAACCCGGATTGACCCAGATTCTCATCTGCAAATCTAAAGATGGGCAGTACCAAAGCAAAGTGTTGTTAAATAGACATGTAAAATACCACAATAAGTATAACTTACAATAAACCTAGCAGAGTTTAGGTTGAGTTTCTCTTACACATAGGGTGTTCCAGATGCTTCAGTTGGCTGAATATTGATTCCTGTGCAAGAAATACAATCAAGTTTAACAATGCATTTTTAATGATCCGTATTATCTTTACATTGCTTTCCTCCAGGATTAATTAAAGAGAGGGTATTCTGCTTTCCAATTTTTTTAAACATGAACAAAAAGTAACAATTCTGAATACTCATATTATAAGACCCCTTTACATGACAACGGTTTGGAGGCTGATTGTCTGATCAGTTCCCATTCTAAAAAATATTACATGATGTTTATGACACTTGCTGATGATGTTTTCACATAAGGATCTCCCAACTTGTTTTTGGCACATTAGAGGGATGGGCCTCAAACACCGAGGTAGGCCCCAGACAGGCCTCCAGAGGGAGCTTTCAAGAGGCTGCAGCGTAAGCTTAGCATTTCAGACAGAAGTTGAAAAAGGGTTTTCTAAAACCACAGTGTAGGAAAGTAAGGGATTATTTCAGAGCTGGAGGAAAAGTATAAAACCTAAAAAAAAGCACAATAACCCTCTTTAACTGCCATTTCATCTTAACAAATCACTCTATAGATTACCAATGAATTTAGTTGATGGTGACTATAGATGCTGATAAACGTATAAAAAGGTAAAACTGATGTGTTTCATGTGTTTACTTGGTTGAGTGTGATGTTGTGGAGGAACAGCGTCATAATCATGAGGAGCTGAATGATGAAAAGACGTCTTTCTTTCAGGAGAAAAGGAATCATCATGACTTGTGATTTCTGCCAGCAGATTTTCTTCCTCCTCTTCTAAGGCACTGAGTTCATTTGAAGGGTTGAGTCGTGCCGTCCATGCTGTTCAGAAAATGGATTTACAAATGTTTGAAAGTTGGTCTGAAATGTTTTTTTTCTTTGGGGTTGCAAAGACATGAAGCGTTTCAGGTCATACCTTCTTGTGGCACAGAGAGCCTGACAGTTTTCTTCACTGCTGTCGTCTTCACACCAGGAGACAAAACTGGTGTGAGCTTTTCAATAGTGTTCACAAGCTACACAGAGACAAAGAATTACAAATCAAACTCTAATTCAATAGAGATGCTTCGAATCCTGCGCAGTAATAAATGAAGGAATAAGAAATGTAAGTACCATCCTGGTGTTGGAGAAGTCCGTCTCCAGGCAGTCAGCGATGTTCTGCAGTGCAGCCAGCTGAGAGTCCAAATCAGACAGCTGGGAGGAGAACCAGGCTGTAGGAGGTGTGGACGAGGAGCTTTGAGGTTTGATGCTCTGGCTTTTAATGGCCCGACAGATTTCAGAGTCAGATGGATCCTCTATGTCTGCAAGAGTGATGTTCTCTGGTTCTTTCCTGAGCTCTGTGTCGCTGCATGAAGGTGACTCCTCTACCACATCTGAAATACACAAGATAACAGAGATTCAGATCAGATTCCTCCAAAAGGAGAAGGAATAAAGATGCAAGACCATCAGTATAAAGACATCTGAAGACCTGTGAGGAAATCCTCCGGGGCTGTAACAGAGGGTTGTGGATCAGCAGCACTTCTTAAAACAGAAGTAGCAAGAACATGAAGCTGAGCAGGAGTTGGTGTAGGAGGCTGGTTGGAGGGAGCATCTTGTGCTTCTTGGCCGAGAGAGGAGGGTAAATCCTGATGCAGAGATCGGTCTTCAAGATCCAAGACTCTTATGAACTGACGGCTGCCCCCATCCTGGAGACAAAGGCAGAGAAACAAGTATTTGGTTTCATTTTATTCAAAAGGACTTGATTGCATTTCTTTGTATTGTTGAGACATTTCTGGATTTTACAGCAAATCATTAACATAAAAATTAATTTGAATTTCATGGACTAAAAGAGATACAGCCTCTTTCGGGTAAATTTGGGTAAATATGTGTTGTCCCTTACCAGGTTCCCCTCTAATCTTAGTGGGGTCTCCTCCATGCCTCGATCAAAACACTGGTTGAAAAACTGCAGATGTATTGTACTTTGGGCTGAATGAAGAAAATACACATTAACAAACACTGAACTCTGCAACAGAAAACCATGTGTCAACGGTAGTTAAACCTGTAGTTTGAAGACAACTTACATTTGGGGCTTGGAGCGGTCTCAGAGGCAGACACAGCTTTATCTACAAGTGACATCGGCCCAACTGAAGGAAGAACAAAAATGTCAGAATTCACATGAAAAACCATCACAAGTGTCACTAAATGCAAACAGAAAAACAAATGAAACTATTTTTTATGGATTTGTGGGGATAAAGTCTAAATTAAAGATCATTTCCTATGATTTACAATAAAAGTATAATAATCCTGATCAGACTTCTGCCTCACCTGGCTCTGTGTTTGTGAAGGCGTCATGACACTCTGGAGGTTTCTTACATGTAGAGGCAAAGGCATGAAGTTCAGCTGCAGTGGACACAGCTCTGTTCAGCAATCTCTGACCAGTCAGCAAGGAATCAAATGACCCTGGGAGCAAAATATCACGATACATTTAATGTTAGAGGTATCTAAAAGGACATTTCAGTGTGTTTAGAAGCTGTTCATTTTCTGACACTTTCATTGAATTTGTTTTTATTTGAAATTTTGAATTTGTTTTTAAATTTAAGCGCAATGAGGTAGCATGCACATCCAGATCTTATGGCACTGGAAGCTTGGCAGAGACAAAGAAAAAGTTGCAGTTTCTTTTATTTATTTTTTCAAAAATGAAGTCCTACTTTTCTCCCTTGTGTATGTGCTTTTTTTTTAACTCAAAATGAGAATTATATAAAAAATATCCTCCCCATCAAGCATTTGATATCAAAAAAACATAAGATGGGGGACCTAAGAATAATGGCACAACAAGTCTCAAATGCAATATAGAGAGATGATCACAATTCTATTGTTTTTGCAAAGCCTGGAATTACATCAAATATAGTTTGTTATTATTAGTTTGGAATCAATTGTATTATTTTTTGTGCTCTTTCTGCACTTTGAGGTTTTTTTTTTTTTAAAAGAAAAAGAAACTTCTTTGGGTGGAGGCTTTCAACAAACCTGTATACTACTTGTAAATTACTTGGCCCTGGTTATTTATTTCCTCTGTGTGTTCTTTTAAATTGTGCAAAACAAATCAATAAAAAATACAGGACAGCAATTCTTGAAATCTGACTAAGTAATAAAAACTACACCTCACTTTTGCTGATCTTTTTCATTTTCCCTAAAGCAAATTTTATTTTTCTAAGACTCCAGTACCAGATCAGAACATTGGAGAAGAACTAAGTTAAGTTTTTCTCTCACACTCACCAGATTTATCAGAGGCAGAATCTCTTGTAGGGACATCTTCTGCAGCAGCAGGCTCTTTCCTTTCAGGTTCATCTGTCAGCTGGAAATTAACATATTAATTACTGTAAAATTGCATTCAAACATATGTAATAGCTCAACATACTTGTTTTAGTCAAATTAATATCAGTCTACCTCCTGTGTGGTAGGAGGAACTTGCATGGACTCATCTGGTCTGAATGTGGCTTCTGCTTTTCTTGCCTTCTCTCTCCTCTTCTGCCTGTAAATGTCACAAAGTAAGCACAATCCTGGGTACAAAAACAGGCTAAGATGGAAAGAATCAACCAGATGAAAAGTAATGTGACCACCTTTTGATGGAGTTAGAGCTGAGAACAGTGGCAGCACCTGCTGTGCTTTCAGGAGGCAGATTAGCTCTGAGCAGACGCAGTCCTGCCTCTTCAGCATTCTGCATCGCCTGAACTGATTTTGTCAGCTCTTGCATGGACATGAGACGAGTTGTCTGGGCTAAAGAGGCCCCCTGTGTTAACGTCTGTGGCAGAAAGAGGGATATCCATGCATTAACTACAAAGAAAGGTTTGCCTATAACTGATTTTAAAACATAAAACTGACGGAAGCATGGCTGACCATTTTTGGTGCAGGATCTAAATGTAGAAGCTTGATGAAGGTTGGGGCTTCCACTCTTGAAGAGGCGGCTCGGACTGAAGACTGTGGGGGGAGTTTTGGGAATGTGACATCAGTTTGTGGCTGAGGATGAGGCTCAAAGCGCAGCAAACGAAGGCCCTGCATTGGCGCAGATGTGAGAGATGGAAAAACTGGAGGACGTAATGAGAATTCCTGCTCCCTGCTTCTCTCAGATGTCTGAATGTTGTGTGTTTGTTGATGTGTTGTATCAGAGGATGCAAATCTTCTCTTCTTTTCTTTCGATTCTGATGGATCTGAATTGTGCAGGTTTTGAGGATCGAGTGGGGCACTCTGCTGGGATAACAGAGCATGGTCGAGGTGAAGCAATTTCAAGCCTTGGAACTTGAGTGGAGGATCATTTTGTGTGTTTTCATGAAGAGGTGGTAACAGGGGGACACTTTGAATGCCTTGACTTGTGGCCAGCAGCCCCTGTGAGGGTGGGATCAACCTCCTGCTCTCTGAAAACTGGATTTCAGGTGACACTGCTTGCACAGAAAGTGGCTGCATTTCCTGCAGGAAAGAAGAAAAACTATTCACTTTGGTTTCATTGTGATTCTAGCATTAGTAACACTTAAAAAAAAGTCAAACAGTACCTGGAAGTTTGCATCGGCACTATTAGAAATAGAGGCTTGATTCATGTTGATGTGATGTTGGCCGTTTGCAGAATGAAAGGCAGGGGCTGGATTGATCTGAGGGATGGTTGAGGCTGGATTTGGCAAACATGCTTGTGTCTGAGAAGTCACAGGAGGAATGAAATTGGCAGCAAAAGTTGACGGCACCTGAGGCTGTGTGGAGTTCACTTGCAACTGGGCCAAAGAGCAGCTCTGCCGGGCGACTTGTAGGTTTGTATATGAGGCTCCTAAAACCTCCATCAGACTCATGTAGTTAATATTCTGTAGAATAAAGAGAAACATGAAATTAGAACAGATTAAAGAGCTCGTTAGACTTTTCTAGGTGACTCCTTTCTTACCTGAACCAGTCTGTATAAGTCTTCCCCGAGACGCTGCCTCATTTGTGGATCCTCTGTGGGTATTGGCGGATTGGCAGTCTCAGTGGGAGCACCTGTTGTGGAGGTTTGCTGCTGGAGACTTGGAGGATTCACTGGCGGATTTAGAGGCAGCACTTCAGGTGTAACAGGAAGCTCTGCATGGACGTCCACCTCAGGTTGGGAAGTGGGAGGAGCTTGGGGTTCTGGGTGCGGTGGAGCTTGTAGGCTCCTTACATGACTGGGACTTTAAAAGAAACAAGACATTTTAATAAGCAATATGAGTCATTTCTAGTTTTACCTCCAAATATGAAAAAGTTAAAGCACACAGATGAGATGCATTTAAGACTCACAGAGAGGTTGAAACAGACATGTCTTCAGCCCTGTCTGAGAAGTCAAAATCTGTGAGCTTCAAACTCTGCAAAGAAAACAAAAAAAAAAACAGCTGTTGGTGTGTTTGACTTTCCTCACAATACCTTTAGAAAACCAGAGTCTTGTGAGGACATAATCACCGTATCAAGCATGTCGCCCAGAACATCCTGATTGGAAACACATGACAACACTTCCACGCCCTCGCTGTCACTGCTTTTGCCTGGAAATATCAAACAGATATGTTAATAACACCTATTACAGGTGTCTGCGATTTAGGAAACATTACTTGGACCCATGCCTTCTTTTTCTGGAGTGATGTCTAAATCATCAAGACATAGTTGTAAAGTAGACGGTCTCTGCTGAGCATCGAATGTTGGCTCAGTTTGGTTGGTAGGAAGAGGGGTGCGGTGAAATTCAAGTTCCTCTGGTTCATCTGTGTGAGAGCAGCTGCAGGGAAATAAAGCAGTGCAACATGTAAACAAATAGAGGAAAAATTATAAAGAGCATTTAATGCAGGAATCATTCGTCATCATAAAAAAACTGTGCACTCACTGTGACAGCTCTCCTGGATGTAAATTGTGGTCAAGGCCAGTGATAGGTGTGTTCGCAGACGCGGGGTATCCTGTATCAACACTGCTCTCTCTTTCCAGCGGCCTCTCCGCCTCAGGTTGTAACACAGGAGCAACCGTCCATTCCACTTCTGGAATTTGGATGTGTGCTGTGTGTTTGTCAGCTCCCAGAGCAGCTGTGAACCTCTGCTGCAGCAGGCGGAGAGACGTGAGAATGGCTGGGGTGGAGGTTTTGACACGAATCACCACTCCTTCATCACTTCCTCCTCCAGCACATCCTGCACTGTCTCGCTTCTTCTTGCTATGATGTCCTCTTTTATCAGCCCAGCGCACCATCCACTCCAGCAGCCTGCCCAGCTCAGGAAACTCAGCTTCCAGTTCAGGGTTCAAGCCGCGCTGCAGGTCAGTTACAGCTTCAATGGAGCCAAATGTGAAGCTCTCTTGAGGCTGTTTCATGGACAAGGTGCTTCGATTAGGGCTTGCTTCATTACCAAAGAGGCTAACTTTCACTCTTTTCTCCACAGGCTTACTGCTCTGCTGTCTTAGCCCAAACAAACCCTCTTTCCTGCCAGCTCTCAAGCCAGGAAGAGAGCTGACAGAACTTCTTGATATGGACCCTTCATCCCAAACAGACGAAGCCTCCTGCTCTTGTGTTGCACCTTGTTTCGCTCCTTTGTAGCAGCAGCCAGCTCTGAACACAGGCAGATCGATGCTTGAGTGCTTCCTCCCTGCATCTCTTTGACGGCGATGAACGGTTGTGAGCACATCGAAGGTGAGAGAATGCAGCTCCTGCTCCCTCAGCTGGGAGGAAAAGCCCTTCAAGAGTGGCAGATCCGTTCCTGATACCCTGCCATCAGTGTTATCCTTTTCCAGCACGTAGCTGAGGAAGAGCTCCAGGAAGCTGATGAACTCATCATCCTCCAGCTCAAACTCCCAGGTACCAACAACAGGAGGCTGAGGCTGTTTGTTTTCTCTTGCTTCACCAGGGTGACTCTCCTCCTGAATGATGCTGTCGATCTTAACAGCAGATTTTTGAGCATGTTTTCTCTCTTTTCGAGCTCTTTTGCCCCTTTAAAAAGAAACAAAAATGAGGCACAGCACAGATATGGGATACCTCAGTGTTATGATTGTCTTGTTGTATCGCTCACCTTGTTTTTGTTGTGCCATTCAAAGCCTCAGACGTGTCTCCATCGCTGCTCACAGGAGGGAGGCCACAGTCAGTTAAGGTGCTGGTGCTCAGAGTTGTACCAAGAGAGAGCTGCCTGAGCACGGCCATCCCGTGTTTGCTCCCTCTGTCCTCCTCCTCCTCCTCTTTCTCCCACAGATGGAGCTCAGGTGGAGCCAGGTGCCTCTTCAAACGACCGAGATGTTTCCTTCTCTGTCTGCGTTTGTCCTGGATCACTATCATCATTGACTCGTTCACATCTTCTTCCCCATTCCCTGTAAATAAAGCGATATGTGAGGACATCAACATGATTTCTAATCAGAGGAGAGCTTAAGATAGTATTCATACCCAGTACATGGCACTGTCTCAGTCTCTGCAGAGTTGAGTTGTACTTTTCTCTCAAGGGCACTCTGACAGACTCTTCCTCTTTTGGAAAAGCTCGTACCAGAGTGTCTGCCACCTAAAAATCATTAAAGGTGAGTCAAGGTGAAAAATTTGACCTCCTCAAGTGTATCTATTTTACTTTGTTTGACATAGTACACATCAGAAAAAGCTGCAGGAAAAGCCAAATCACCAGCTCAAGAGGAGGAAGTTCTGCCAAGAGGCTGAGCAGTAAGTCCTGCAAGATCTCGTCAGCATTAAGGAAACCAGAGAAAGGCAGCAAACGATTGGCCCACTGGAGAGCATCCACACAGGAAGCTCTAACTTCTGAGTCATCCAGCATCTGAGGAACAGAAATACATTTTAACATCATCACTAGTTCAAGATATTAAAATCTAAACACATGTGATGTCATAGTGTATAAATGAACTACCTGCTCTTCTCTCACACTCTGTCTGGCAGCCTGATATCTCCTGCAGGAAATGGAGAGCTGATCTCTGACATGAAGCATCCAGCATAAAGCACACAGCTCCCTGAAACACACTGTCAGGAAAACTTTAGTTGAAACTCACATCTTTAAGTTTATCACTGATGATGTGAGCGATTCAGCATGATTCAAAAGTTACCAATAGCTTGAATAGTGTCAGAGTCCAGGCGACCATCTTTTTTCGGTCCTTTTCTGAAGAACCCACTACAGGAGATAAACTTCATCAGGCCCTCTGGGAAAGATTTTTCTTCTGAAGCAGCAGATGGATCAGAGTACTTCTTCTTGATCTGAAAAACAGGAGTTTGGTACAAACACAAGTTATCTGTGCTTCAGTGGATGTCCATTTAATTAAAATATATATATATCCATGCTTTTAAATGAAATGTATTTTTCTAAAATCTTTTGTGTTGTTAAGGTATGAAACCTCCCAAGTACCTTATACAGTATATGTCTGGCACGTTGCACATTCCTGATGTACCACTGGGCAGCAGGACGGCAACAACATGCAGATCTTAGAAGCATCAACAATCTCTGAAGAACTCCAGACACTTTGTGACGGGCCGCAACTTCTGCAAAATGCCCCGCTGTCCCAACTCGATCCTGACACAAGACAGATAGATAGATAAATCAAAACTGTGTAAAGGTTTATATTTGTTGTTTGTACAGCACAGTACCTGTGTGTTGGGTGAAGGCTGAGGACAGTAAAGAGGCGGAGAAGGTAGATACAGCCCATTTGGCACTAAAGCAGGCAGGCAGGAACACATTTCCTTGGCTGTGTCCAGCAAAGATGACAAAGGTGGTGACAAAACGTTCACCCCAGCCATGACAGATGCCTTCAGGATTTCCTGGATGGAAACCTGTAACAGGTTCCAGTCTTCTCCTTCCAGTGGGTCTAAAAAAAGGAATTAAGAATTGACAAATATCAAAACTCAAGACATTTATCTGAATTCTCTTTTCTGTTTTTGAAGTCAATAATTCTCACCAACCAGTAAAACTCTTATCATCATCATCATCATCTCTTTGCTCCTGGGAGTCAGACTTGCTAGAGAGAAGACTCTCCAACTCGCCCCGAAAGATGCTCTCTGGCTCTAAATCTGCTGGAAGGTGGAGTTCTCTCCTCCTTAACCTGAAAATAGCATCACTGTCAAGTCAGTTATAAACCACATGCTCATTCCCGCCTTGACCATGCTGCATGTTTTCAAACTGACCGAGTAAAGTCAAAGTGCTCAGTACAGTAGTTCTTATAAGTCAGGCTCAGAGACACCGCTGTCTTCCAGTCCCCTAGATGATAAGCCAGCCACACTGTCTCAGGAAGGAGACCCCCAAGCAGAAGCAGGTCCTGGGCATAGTCTACTGTCCAAACTTCCGACAGCTGCTGTTGCCGCACTGCTTTGGCCACCTCCTCCTGGCACAGCGGCACCAAACGCCCAACACTAGGAGCTAAGAAAGACGTGTTATCAGACACTAAAATTAAAAATGGAACCAGCTTTGAACTTACAAAAGTAACTACAAACAAACCATGAGGCAGATGAAGTGGAGGGAGGACAGCGACATGGTGAGGGGGCAGGATGTTGAGAGGTTGGTTGGTGAAATATGAAGCCATGAATCTGCCCAGAGTCTGAACCACAGCACGTGCTGCTTCACTGTGAAGGTCCGCTACTAGCCAGGCGCAGGGAGGAGAGTTTGCTGTGTGGAGAAAAGGAAGAACTCATGACTGACACTGAAACCTGCAGTGAGGGGTTTTAAACACTTTAAAAAAAAGATGGATGACATGACTGCAAATGAAGCCAAAACAGCTGCAGTGTAAGTTCCACCTCCTCCATATAAAAAGAAAGTGTAAGTAACTGACCTGTTGTACCTGACATGTTGTTCATATGATGCCCACCCCGCTGCAGGATCAGTCCAGCCATTTGATCCCCCAACTCCTGAGCTTCTCTCAGACGATACTCTGACAACAGACTGTACAGGAGCGCGAGACAGAGGCGTGTCTCTTTGTAGACATCTCGAACAAAGCCTGACAGGGAGATCAATTATTCCAATTTCTGTCAGAATATGATGATGTGTTTAATTTGATAGTAAATTGGAAAATTGAATCCTACTTTTGTCTCTCTCCTCACATATTTGTGATCGCCATGAGTCTGCACTTTTTATATAGGAGCCATACAGGAACAGATGTTCACCTGAGGATAACACAGACATATACCTACGATAAATGATCATTTTGACACTTATCCAAACATAACATATTCCCAGAGTCTGACCTGGGTAACTCAGCAGAGCCGGACCCTCCTCAAGCTTTTCTCCTGCGGCCTGCACAGCTGTTTGGATCCGTGACATAATAACAGACACTCTGCGTAGCTCCTCATCCCAACCATCGTGTCCTTGAAAGATTTTCAGATCCTCCACATATTGCTGAGTCATCTTGTAGACCCACTGCCACACTCCCAACAACCTGATCGTAAAAGAAACAGAAATCTTAGATACCCTTAAGTTACGGCCATGCAAATCAGACAACAAGAACCAATTGATTGATTATTTGCTTACCTGCTGGATGGTCTCTGAGGAACTCTGTCACTATGTTCCTCCTTCTTTCCATCCTGTAACATTGAAACATGGTGAACATCTGAAGACCAAAGCTGTTGAGGCTCAGATTCCTTCTCCTCAGAGGACCAGAAAGTTCTCTGCTGCAAGCCGTATGTTTGATCAAGGGAATCAGAAACCAGCTGCAAGATGAGCAGCACAGAGGACAGATTATAGGATGATAACTGACAAACATCAGTCTGGTGGGAGTCAGGGTGAGGCATCAGCTGGAGGCGAATCAACCTTTTACTGAGCTCCACTATCAGCACCAGGCAGCGTGGTCCATCTGAGTGAGTGCTATCCCAGGGAAGGAAGCAAAGAAGGTTTTTAAGGAGGTTCAGGAGGCAAGATGAGTCAGAGTAGTTCTTCTTCCCTTCCTGGACCAAACGAAGTAAAGCAGCGAATCGCACCACACAGTGGAGGGTGTACTTCAGCAGGTGAGGTCTGTTCTCTACAGCATTTCCCAGAGACATGGCAAAAGCCCACGCTGTTAAGAGCTTACTCTGGATTCTACCGAGCTCATGCAGTAGAGGAGAAGTTCTCTCTGTTTCGGAAAAGTCGGTTTCAGAATCAGGGCGAGTGATGAGTCCAGCATTGGGGTGTGTGTCTGAAGCATGGAGTGTGTCAAACATTGAAGCAAACTCCAGGTGGCCTCGATCCTCTGAGTGGGAGCCAGCGGGCAGTGCATCAAAATCAGAGTCATCCTCGAAGAAAGTCTTTGAAATCACATAAAAATAATCAAAAATTAAAGACAGCTAACAGCTGACACAAATGGTGCATGATTATGTGTTTCTAGAGGGGAAGGTTAGCCAACCTGCATTTTCTGAAGAAGCTCACTGGTGCCACCTAAAGTCCCCTGGTCCTGCAGAAAAAGTGGTAAAGGGGATCCATCTGTGGCTGCTAACTTGACAGAGTCTGCTGTGTTGGTCCCATGTGTCAAACTGAAGCTGAACAACTCAGAGTTGTTGTCAAAGTTTAAACAGGACACAGAATCCAGCCATGCTTTCACGTGAATCTGGAAAATAAAAAATCAACAACTCCCAAAATGGTCTTTCAGGAAACGAGAAAAGTGTTGCATAAGATGTTTCATCACCTGTGATTTATCTAGAACCTGAGTGGCCGTCTCTAGGTCCCTGGTTGTGTCCTTTAGAAGTGTTTTCAGCAACAGAGCAGGAGACGGTTTATCCAGAACTCTCATTACAGTGGCCATGTAGCCATCAGACACGATGAGATACAGCAGCCGGGGGTGCCAGGTGACAGAGTAGCGTTGGCGAAGGACATCTCGCACGGACAGACTGGAGCTGGAGAGGGAGGCCTCCTTGTTACCTGCTGAAACTGGTGGCCTAGAGAGGAAACACAGTTTGTCATCAAATAGCCTTTTTCCAAAAAATCTGTCTTAGAAAAAAGGTGGTCATCTTATATCCAGGATAATCTCATATTTGGATCAATATTTTATTTACAAATCTTGAGTACCTAAAAGTGACAAGTGGATGTAGAGGTAGAAAATGTGCCGGCCCAAAATCAACATTGCATCCAGAGCTTGTCAGAGTAAGAAGTCCTCCCAGGCGAGGAAGCATTAGAAGGGAGCCTCTCTTCAATACACAGGCCAGGAAAAGACCACCAGGAGACCAGCCCACACTGCTCACCCAGTAGGACCTGGAGAACCATTTGAAATGTTTCTTTAAATAAATTCACATTCAGATTTGGGCCTATGCCAAAAAGATGTCTGGATATATAGACTTTTAGATTAAGCATCCAACCAAATCAAAGCATGCATTTCTTTTTGTTTAAGGAAAAAGGCAAACAGATGGTCAGTACCTTAAGTACTTAGAGGGAATTTCCAACTTTTTGCTCCCACATCCACCCAGGCCACTTGATAATGAGACAAAATTCTGTGTGCTCACAAAGAGTACCTGTGTAGCCTGCATCAAAACAAAACATGAAAGAGTCAGACTTGTAAAGCCGAATAAATATTTATAAACAGTCATTTTAGAGGCCACATGCTCACCTTAGGCTGTCTCTGATTTATAACCACAGCTAACAGACATCCATCAGGGGAGAAGGCTGGCACCAAGGCCCCTCTGGACTTCACTGGCTGGCAGGGTGGGGTAAGATGTGACAGGGGATATGTCTTGGTGACCCAGTGTATGCTGTATCCTACAGAACTACAGCAAGAAATGTATTTGTTACACTTCTGTACACAATGATAGAAATCTGGTACAAAGTCCTGCACACTCACCCCACTCTCATATGGCTCTCTTCCCACTGAAGTTTCAGGAAGGTGATGACTAGCTTCTTGGCAGATGTGAAAACAAACGCCGACAAGCAGGCATCACCCATTACCTGAGAGGATTCAGCAACGAAAGTACATAAAGATAATGAATCTTCAGAATGTTGTTCTTCAAATTGATGCACTGTATAATTTAGCTGTTTACAGACCTCCGTCTTGATGAAAAAAGTGTGTAAGGATGCTTCTTTATCTTGTGGAGAGGGCAGAATGGAGTCCTCAAGGGGTTGAATATGTGCCCATTGCCCTTTGACTGTGCCATCTCGAACCCCTGTCAAATCCTTGGCGTCCATGCACTCCCAGAGGAACACTTGCCCGTTTATGGCGACAAGGAGCACACGCATGCCATCCCCTGAAACTTGAAGTGACAGCCGTGTGGCATTCCCTGCAAAAAAGTACAAAAATAGATCAACATGTTAAAGATTTTGATATTTTAGCAAGCTTAAAGGTCAAAAAAGGTCGACTGTAGCTCAATTAGCACCTTATGAGAGATTGACATATTCTCTGTAGGATGAACTAGATCAGTGATTCCCAACCTATTTAGGCCGTGACCCCATTTTTACATCACACTTTTCCTGTGACCCCAAAGACATTTTCTTTCTAAAATTAATGTCTCAGCAACAGTGTTCTTCTTTGTTGCCCAAGCAACGACATAGCTCACCTCCAAGGACACTTTCAGTGCTTGCTCATTAACTGTCATAACCAGTGGCATGCGCCGACGTTTCGAAAGACAGGGGTGAAAGAAAGAAAAGGTAGATACAGTGCGTGTTTCAGCTCCCACGAGGCCAGTTTATCACGTTTTAACCAGCCAAAGGGGCAGATTAATATGGTTGAGCAATCAGGGAGGTACCTCAGCATGTGTTTTGGTTACCATGAAGGCAGTTTAACATGCATTTTGTCTCCAAAGAGGGCACTTCAGAGCATTTTTTACATCAAGAAGAAGAATGATATGTATTTGTTTACACGTGTACTGCATGTACCTTGAGCATCTTTGATCATTTCAACAACTTCCAGCACAGCTGCAGCAGTCTTCAACAAATCTTTATCCCTGTTCCACAGAAACAGTTCTCCTGTCACCATGAGTCCACACAGCCACATACCTGAAAATACAAGACACACTGTATGACATGTATCCTTAAAGTTTACAACCAGCATGTACTGTGCTTTTCCTGAGAAAACCAAGCTTACCATTGTGGGATGAAGCCATTGTCACAACACTATTCAATAGGGGATGCAGTTTTGGAGTCTTCCTCTTGGTTCGACCTGATACCATGTTGATCTCACTGATCCGTTTGTCATCTAACAGGAAAACAGACTCCTTCTCCTGTAGTGAGACACAAATAAAGTTTACAGTAATGTTCTTCTGACAAGATTAGCAACATTAACAGCTGAATTTAACTCTCACCTTGCCGAGCCAACAAAATCTCGGCCATGGTTTCTTTCGTTTGATACTGGATGACAACACAACCTCCAGTTTTAATTCCATGATGAATTGGCAACATTTGTCTTTCACTGTGATTGAAGAATCATTCTGGACAACGAGGGAACAGAAACCTTCAGGTTAGCAGACAAGCGACGACATCACTTGAAGCCATTTTGATGTAAGAATGAGCTACGTATACGATCGTAAATGTTGTTATATATTTAATGGAGATTATCATCTAACAGAAATGTATTATGACAGTATGAAAGGAGTGTTTACACACTAATTTAACCTGTAATAAAAAACATCATCAATGATAAACAAACCGTTAACTAGCATTAGCACCTATAGTTAGCTTTCTCCTCTTTATTTACAGTAGCCCCGAAAAAAACAACCCAATCTTAGTAAAACCGCTGAAAACACATATATGTATCGTTTTATCACTATAAAGCTGCAGAAATAGAGTTACATCTGTCGTATTGAACCTTTTACCGAAGCTAATCGTGAATGTTTTGAAAGTCCCTCCGTTACAGCTGCCAGGATTTTTTTCCCATGATGCTCTTGGAGGAAGCTACACAGCGTTGCCGTGGGAACAAGGCGAAAAAAAGATGTAGATACTTTTCTATTCAATCTTATCAAAAATATCTTAAATGTTGACTACACGGCTGCACGTGTACGTAATTCAAGTAAAATATTATACTTTTATTTTTTTCATCAATTTCGATCAAATAAAAGTCTACAGTTATCTCATTTAATATAGCAAACACAACTATTTTTCTGTGGTGGCCAAAAATGTAAGAACCCTCCATGTCTCTGTGATAGAGTCATTATATTCCCTGAGGAATTCAACACTAATTTTCCCCATGCTTTCTGCATCTCAAGCCAAAGGTTTTCCTTTGAATGTACAATATCTGTCAAGTTTATTTTACAACTCACCCTTAGTTCATTCAATGGTGTTAGCGTGCAGGCTTGAGGGGGCCAGTCCACTATTTAAAATGTTCCTTTTTGGAAGAAAAATAACCTTAATCTCCTTATGGCGTCTCTATTCTATCAG
Source organism: Thalassoma bifasciatum (assembly GCA_008086565.1). Classification (NCBI taxonomy): domain Eukaryota; kingdom Metazoa; phylum Chordata; class Actinopteri; order Labriformes; family Labridae; genus Thalassoma; species Thalassoma bifasciatum. Next base: position 98,974 of record RPOG01000835.1, read on the forward strand.
CATATTTATTCATGTAGTTAAACTGTGGAACAGACCAAATGTTAAACTAGAAAAAATATTGAGCATGAGCTCTTCAAAAAGAGTCATAATGATTTTTTTTTTTGTTTGTTTGTTTCATTTTTGTTTTTCTGATAGAACATCATGGTGAATTGTGAGTATATCTAAGTGAATGGGATGGACAAGTACAAAAAAATCAGAAAGCTTCGTTAGCCTTTGATACAACTTCCTCTTTAATTCATTCAGTTTTGGACTCAAGCACTGCTTACTTTTGCCAGCAGATGGCAATGCTACAAAAATAACTCATGTCAGGTCTGGTCACCCATCATAGAAAAGTGGGTTTGAGTTCACATGATAGCCAGGTCTGACCAGAAAAGATGACCGTGAAAGATAAACTGGGGCATGAGGGGCTTTTTCTGCTGCAGTTATACAGAAATTTCCCCCCACAGGTACATTTTCTCTGAGAGTTGCGCAGTCTTTTCACAGTCTGTATACTTGTGTGTACTAATTGGTCTTCTTCACAATATACATGCTTTGTTTTGTGTTAATTGTAAGCATTGCGGTCTCTTATTGGCTTGTTACTTGAAGTTATTAGATTTGCCCCCGGGCCCCTGCTCGTATTTGATTACCTTTGCACTCTCTCCTCTCATTGTGATGGAGATGACGGCAGCCATTGCCAATAGGTGAAAGAGGGGACTTCACCAGACCTTAATTGGTTCATTTGCCTCTGCCTACCAGGCGCAGATGGAGCTCTTTATTACTGTCACTGCCAGCTTCATTCTGCTCTGATGAGGACCATCTGAAAAGGAGCACTTGACATCATATGAGGACATGATGACTTGGTCAAAGCAGAATGATAAGTAGACGGAAGAGTGTAGTTCAAGAAACAAACATTTAAGGACATGGTTAATTCAGAATGTACTTTCTGCATTGAACAATCACCAATTTGTTTGTTTTTACTTCCTGACTTTGCTCCCATCATTTGATTTTCAGACTTTTGAGCATGTTGGGATTTATTTGCATCCCTTGGACCACTCTTCAACAAATGAACACTGGTGGTTTTGTTTGTGTTCAGGTGTGTCATGTGTGCATGTTAACATGTATTTCCATATGCACCAATGTTCCTCCTACCTTTATCAGACTACTGTTGACATTTCTGATCCCTCCCAAGATTGCAACCCTGCTTAAATGTCAGCAATTCCTGGATCTTAAAGTAGAAAAATAGGGTGAACAGATTCCAGAATGGTGGCCATATGTTAAAGCACCTAATGGTTGCATAGTAACTCTGAAGCACAAGTGGACTCCTTTGTTTTCACCAAGCCATTGCAGACCTATGCTATTGTCATGAGAACAATATCTAATTTACTTCCACATCTTCAGTGTAGGGCCATTAGCTGGCGTGGCAGCCTCATTTACCATCTGCATTCCTCATTCATTCTAAAGAAAATGATGCTGAGAAGTCTATTAAGGCAATTTTCTTTCAGACAGACATGGTTGGAATACGTCCACTGCAAGCTGCAGCGATTTCCTTTGCAGGTAAATTACAGTCCTCACTATCAGAGGACTTAGATTTGTTGGGTGATGGTTGAGTTCCTGTTCCTGTTAATTTGCAGACAAAATGTTTCATAACGCTGAATGTGAATTTAAATGAATGAATATTCAAAAACCCTCTTTATTATTTCATGATTTATAATTAAGGCATTTTCTTTGAAAGGGTATTTATTGCAAACGTTTTCCAGCCAGTCTCTTTGTTAAAAAAAATAAATTAAGTGTACGTTTGAAAGATAGATGTTCAGGAATCCTTTTAATTCTTCAGACAGGAAAAAAAATTATAATCTTCAAAAAGGTGAAGTAAGGCGTTTACTTTGAAATAGTATTGATGCTAGATTAAAATAAGGCAAGATAATGTTCTCTTTATGCAGAAATAAAGTGTGCCTTTAAAATAACATGTTTAACAATCATAATCAAGTGTTAATGCTAAATTTTTTTGTAGGTGACGTGTATTTATTTATTCATATATATTTACTTTGAAAAGGGTATTGATGCTGAAGTTGGCTGTTGCCTTTCTTTTCAATGAGGCAATAAATTGTGTTTTTTTTAAATATCTGTTGGAAAGTATGAAGCCCTGATAGGGCAGTGGCAAGAGGGTTTTTATTATCAATAATATTATCATTTGGAAGACTTTCAGGAGACAACAAATTTGTTCTCTCTTAGTAGTTTTGGGTCCTCTTGCAAAAAGAACCAAATAGCTCAGAAAAAATGGAGGCAAAAAAATATTACAAGGAATTGTAAAAGGGGGAAAAATAATGTTATGAGGGTGTCTTGTGAGAAAAAAAGTTTTGCTATAGGGAACTCAAAAGTCTTCCGAAAAAAAGTTTTGCTGTGAACCTTAAGGGGCCCGGTAAAAATAAGCCGATCAGCAGTTTGATTCTTACAGAGCCTGCCAAGGTCAAAGGTGGAAGTGTTTTTTTTTTCTTTTTTTTTTTTAGGGATCTGCCTCCCCTTTTCAATCTTTTTTCTCTTTCGGTCTCTGTTGTTGTTGCAAGTGGACGCAGGTTGTCTCCCTACAAGTTTTCCTTGAAAAAAAATCTTAAGAGCTCTGTAGATGCCAAACAAAATTTGCTTTCTTGCTCTTTAAGGGATAAACCTGCATTTAATTTTGATTAGAGTTTCTTTCTTGCCATAACTTCTTGAATGTTGGGGTTTCCACTCAAGACAGTCCTCACACAGGTCACTGCCTTTGGGTTTTTGGCAAGGGTTTCAGTTTCAGGGTATATAATGATTTCATTTAGGGATCACTGTTTCTTTACCTTGACTCATAGAAAAACAGATGTCTTTTTCCGTCATTATTTCCAATTCAGTTGACTTTGTCCAGCTTCTTGTGCCCAATTGATGCAGCTTTAACTTCTGCAGATCTACACAAATGAGAGTTCATCTCAGCATCTGGATTATTTCATGTTTGGCAGAGCTTTGGAAATTTCAAAGAGTGAGATAAATTAAAAACTTGAAACGCTCTTCTCCTTTAAATTTTTCCGCGAAACAGCAACGTGCTTACTTTGACGGGTTTGGCATCCCTGCAGCGGCCGCCTTCTCTCCCACACGATTGGCCGAGCCGTGGGAATATTCTAATGCAGCCGTGATTGATTGGCCTAGAGCCGGTTTCAGCAGCGCAGAGGACTCATTTCCATTCCGACATCACTCTCTGTGGCTCACACATCCTGCTCTGTAGCAGAGATGACATGCCAGCGGCTGCAAAGGAAAATATAATCAGTGAAATAATCTTTTTCCACGAGTGTTGAATATGTCGAGGAAGTGCCGTTAATGGATCCAGCTTTATCAATGGATATTACAACGGAGGTTTCCAGTGCGCAATCCGAAATCAGAGGAGAGATTGCTTTTGCAGAGGAAATACGCCTTCCGAGCAGGAGAACGACCAATCAGCCGTGGCGAACCAAAGATAAACAAGCCTTATGATAAGAAAAAACTCTGTAAGACATCACTTTATTTCTCATTTACATCCAAATGTTTATTGGAGAGTGCGCGCTCTTGGAGAAACTGTTTTACATGGGAGCCAGCATTTGCATCACAGTAATACTGGAAATATTTGACATTTAAGTGCAATAATGATGCTGTATGTGAGGACTTTCCTCTTTTATTTAAGGTCAGTAGCGCCAAAGTGGTGAAAATGCTCAGTGCGCACTAATGGATTTGGATCCTCTGGCCCCAACTTGACAGTTCATAAGAGTCCTGTTGTTAGCTAATGTGTATCTATTAAAGCTAAATCCAAATTTAGTTATTTTAATTTAATCTCTCCATATTAAATGATCAAAATGAAAGCAAGTTATTCCTTAAGATACTTAATTCTTTGGCCCTGTAATCAGTCAAAGACATTTGCATATCAGACATCTGTTATCTCTCCAGACTGGTCCGATCTTTTTCATCCCCCAGTGACATCTTTGTGATGCATCACGGCTTTGAACGGATCCATAGGAAGTGTTTTGAAGTATATTATCAGTCTGCCTCTGAAGGTTTCCATTTCCATTGTCTAGAAGCCGGAGGTGGGATCATCGCACCTCACTGCACCGGTGGCAGCAGAGGTTGAAGGTTATAGTCGCAGCAGAGGGGCCTATAGATTATTGGTCAGGTGTGAAATTCTACCCTGCGTGTTTTTTCCTGCCTGTGCCAGATCTTTTATTACCCAGAGAGATGGGATGTCACAGCTTCCCACCAGAGGCAGAGGAGGAAAACCTGCAATTTGGGGATTTTATTGTGCGCCTTTCAGTCATTTTCTTTTTGTGACAGGAATAGAATGACATACCTCCTCAAACTGACTACACAGTTTGCGACCTCCTTGTTTTTTTGTAATCATTATTAAAGGGACTGTCAGTGATCTTGAAAAAGTCTTATCTATAGATACAACTAATCATTATCCATAACTTAAAATAAGATTATCAGCACCAAAACTGGTTATTTCTGAATGCTATTTCTAAGCACCCCAATCAGGTCAGACAGGATCAGATTGAATTATGGCGAGTTGAAGTTTCTGTGACAACACCACTCCAGCTGACCAAGTTTAGCAGTGAAAAGAGAGATGTGTGTTCTTTGTTGCTGAAAACAATTTCCTGGATTTATCTAGAAGTAATAGTGGACACTGTAGCTGGACTGTATAACAGGAAAGGGACAAAAGTGCAGAAGAAAGATAAACAGGAGAGTGATAGAGCATGGGCTAAAAGCTAAAACATGAGCTGAACAGGAAAGCGATAGAGCACAAGTTAAAGGCTAAAACGTGCTAGAGACTAAAACACAAGCCAAAAGCTAAATAAGGAGCTAAAGGCTAAAGCATGAGCTAATGGCTAAAACAAAAGCTACAGCCCAAAACACAAGCTAGAGACTAAGGGTGCGGTCACACTGGCCATTCAAACTATTCTGTACCCAAGCGCAATTCACCCCCTGCAGTGCCGCTCGCCCGTAGGACAGTGCAGCTGGCGGTCACACTACGAATATGAACCATACTGAGCCGACACATGCCCGACTGCCAAAGTCACAATGAAGCGTCTGTTTGTTTACAAGACGGAGTTTTGTTAGAGTCAGCAGATTAGAGAACATAGAGAGCAGTGTTACAACTTTACTCATTTTTTACTTCTGTTAAGGTGTTTTGGACCGACACAGCCCTTCAACACCCCGCCATTGTTTTGAATGATAATCGAGACGAGTGGTCGCGCTTGATCATACATCTTGTATTGTGAATCATATACGTGCGGCACCTGCGTACAGGACCTGTGAGTCCTCTGGCCATAACAGTCACTGCGATCCACCTCAGACTGATAGTTCTTACAGTACCTTTAATCAATCTATCAACTTTTTTCCATATAAATAAATCAAGCACTCAGCCAGTCTATTTGAAGTCAGACAGTTGTGAAAAGTACATTTCAGGATTTCCCAGACTGCTTATTTCCTCAAACCAACACTTCAAAACCCTACTGGTTTCACTGACAACACAAAAAGCAAGAAATCTTTACATTTAAAGAGGCTGAAACTAAAACTGTGCGCTGCATGATAAAAGATACATCAATTATTAAAATATATGGCAACAAAACTATTAAAATCATCGCTTTTGATTTATGTCAAATAAATATTCAATGCCTCATGCCCCGGGCATCGTAAAATATGTTGTCTGGCTTGATTCACTCCAAAATCTATACTTATTTTTATAGTCTAAGCTTTTACTTGATGAGTAAATGTTTAGCACTAGATACACTACAAATAGTGGAAGGTACATTCTGTGTTCTTCAGTACAGACTGTTAAACTATACTTACTGTAATGTTAGATATGGGTGTTTTTGAAAAATGTCTTAGGCCTGAACTTGTCCAGCCTGTAAATTGCGTCCCACTAAGAGCAAGTCAATGTGCAGGTATCCCATGGGGGTTTCCCTCTGATCTCCCATCACACCCCCAGCAGTAATTCCAGCTCTGTGAAGAGAAGGGATTTGTCATTTTGGCTGCCTGCTTCCCTTTGCCTTCTCAGGAGCAAAGCTGAGCTCTGATTTATTGTGAAGTTTCCCCCGGCTCACTCAATCTCCATGCCTACCGAGTTACTGAAAGCAGGAAATGGCTCGGCTGTAAGAGTGACCTTTTCTTGGATGCCTGTTACCAGGGCCAGAGTGAAGGCTGATTAAGGTCATGTCTTTTTTCTGCCATGTCATCTGTAGCTTTACATTTAAGGCCTTATTTAATCTCTGCCAACAGATGTTACACGAAAAAGGCCCTGGATGGGATTTGAAAGTTTGGAGTTTTGTATTGCTTTATCTGATTTTGGTCAAAACTGTGTTGTCCCCTCGTTTTGATTAAAATGTAGGCTCATTTAATATCTTTAAACCAACAGTTGCAGAATGGGCTGTGATAAAAATAGCTCCCCTTACATTGGAAGTTCCATAAGAGGCTGTTCTGTGTTACAACATGTCTGTAATGTAACATGCACAGAGGTGTTATGGTGAAGCAAAGTCGTTTAGTCGGCTTAGGGGGTAATAATAGAGGCAAAATGGTGTTAAACCTCAGAGCAGGCTGAATGTATGTGTAAGCCCCCTGCTGTGAGTTAACACATCGTAACTTGAATTGTTATGAAGTGACGTATTTCTTGCTCACTTAAAAGAGAATTCAAATTCAGACCACATTTTCTAGAGGTGAGAAAATGCTCACAAAACTGTCAAATTTAGCACAATTTCTATCAAACAGCTAAGCACAAGATAACAGAATGGCGTATAAAATGTGGCTAATGTTAGTAGAGCTAGCGCCAACGGAGTTTGCAGTTTTTTGCACTTCCAGATACCTTATATTCTAGTGGCAGGAGGTTGCAAATAAGTCACAGACCAGTGTTAATTTTCACCAAACACCTGTTAACTCATTTATTCTGTATGCAATATTTGAGTGTATACACAGTTGTGCTCAAAAGTTTACTCACCCTTGCAGGATTTATGATTTCTTGGCCTTTTCTCAGGGAGAGAGACAATTTTTCTTCATGTTCTTAAGTCAGATATACCATCTGTTATCTGTGCTTGATTACATATGGATAGTGCAGCAATATGGCAACTGTTTTGTTTTATTGAGGCCTTTAATGATGAAAATATTAATAATCTAACTGTTAAGTCATTCTGGTGCTAAAAGTAGTTGAAATAAATCCATGGCCAAACTAGGACACCAATGATACGCCATCACCTAGTTTTGTGTAAAAGTAGAAGAAGTTAGTGATGGCTGGGCTTCATTGCATCCTCATAGTTGAATCTCACTATAATGGAAATGGCAATGAAATGTTGTTTCTCCGTTGACTTGTTGACTTATTGTCTTGATAGCTGAAGAGAGAAGAATGTTTGTCTAGAGGTAGAGGACTATTTGGACCAAATGTGCAGGGACTGAGAGTCAAATCTGCAATTAGTGCAACTTTATTGTACTAGACTGGAATGTAACCTCCAACAAACCAGTGCTCCTTAGCCTGAAGTTTAATATCACTAACTACTTGCTGCACCAGAAGCTCTGAAAAGTTAATCATTGCTCCAAGAGATTAAACACAATTCTTGGACAACAGCTGCTGTGTGCTTAGACTTCAGCTTTTTAAATGTAGGGTGGGTTTTCTGCTGAATGATACCGAGTGATTGTGAAAATATAAATATAAAGCCTCTTTTTATCTACTCTGAGACATCATGTGTAATTACTGGCAGCCTGCTATCTTTTGAAATCTGTCTAATTGGTCTTTTCATTCTAATAGGATGAAGGGGTAGAGAGACGGAGGGTTAAGGGTGGAAGGTTAAGAACTGCGCCTCTGGGGTCAGTGGGGAGGGGACTGCCGCGAGCTCCAGTAAGCTTTATTTTGTCTACATGACGGCCCTCGGTCAGTCATTACTGCAAATTAATGATTACGGCTGCCAAATCACAATTGATGCATCATCATTTGCCCCAAATGGAAACGCAGTGAGATGATGACATTTTCTAGTTGGTCCAGAGATCAAAGAGCCTTTATTTTAAACTGGAACATTTTGATGTTTCATGGTAGAGAGCGTATCATTAGGTTATCTCTTACATTAGAGGCAGAATGTTCTCCATGGTTTCTAATGAGTTTTATGTTTGCTTGAGGATTTTAATGACTAGAAGGAAGCAGTGACCCTTAACAGTGTAACAGTGGAGCAAACATCCAGAGGATGAGGCTGCAGAAGGGGGTTTAGTTTTTGTTCTAAAATATTTTTTTTTTTAAGTTTTTGAAATGCTTTGTGGAACGGGGACATGCCTGGAATTGTTACCTTGAGTTTTGTTCTTTTACAAAATAACTTATCTTACCATGAAACCTTCAGCTCCCTCTTTCACCATCTGTTATCTTTGAAGTCAAGGTTTTCTAAAGACTGGACAGCACACCCACAGCTCTCTGACAGTGTGTCAGTGTGTATATACTGGGATAAGGATGAGATAAGGCTCTGTTTACCTTCTAATTCTACCTTGGCATTGGCAAGGTTTTACCCCATGCAGTGTGTTTCTTTTACTGTGGGACCATCTGTGGGCAAGGGCAGATTTGGGTCAGTCAACTGCTTTTTACTCCAAACTAAAGGCTGTGCACAAGGAGAAGGCGCAATTGTGCAGCTTTGGATTCCTGCTTTAATTTGTTCTCAGCGTCTTAAAATAAATCAGGACTGAACATTTTACAAGAAAACAGTGTAATGACTTCTCCCTTAGATTTCTGAAATGCCTAAAGTTTAGCGTTGTGCAGCCAATTTGTACGAATTTATCTTCTTAGACTTTTCCCTCTTTCTATTACTAGGCAATTTTTACTAACAAAAGCTCACAAAGAAAAATATGCATCAGCAGTTATGCTGGGTATTCAATATATTTAAAATCTCTGGGTTATTACGTTGCATTGACAAAACAGTAATTACTGAGTGCACAGTTAGCTGTCAGACTTGATTACAGAAATCCCCCATTTATTTGTCAAAACCCCTAATAGACAAATACATAAAGATCTGGTAGCTGAACTATTGATGCATAGCTTGTACTGATTAAAAAAGTGGATGCCATTGCAGTGCCCTAAAAGTGAAAGCACAAGATTAAGAGCTCCCTCTTCTGACTACTTGCGGCGCATGTCATAAACCCTGCTTTCTCAGTGTTAACAGGAGATACTTCAAATCAAATACAGATAAAATTCATTTTGAGACTTTTGAGCTTTTTGGCTATGTGGACAAAGTGGCAGTTAAAATTATTTCTTAAGGGCAAGAAACAAGTGTTCCTGTAAGTATCAAAGCTAATTACATTGGTCCATCAATGGGATTTTTCATTAATGTTAACATAATGCGAGTAGACTTTTGCTAACTGTTAGTCCAGCTTGTTAAGAATACCCAAGCTTAAATAAGTGATGCTGTGTGTAAGTTCAGGCAGATGGCAGAATATTGCTTTTGTAAGTTAAATTAATTTTTGGATTGCTGAGAAGTCAGGACAGCAATATTGCAGGATGTACTTTGGTTTCACTTTTGTACGAGCTTAGAAGTTTGAGATGCTTCAGCCATCTTTATAGACAGTCAACGGTGGAGGCTTGGTTCCCAAATCATTTGACTGTCAAAGCAACGTCTCAAACACTCTTTCACCTGAAATAAAAGATGACTCTTGTATCCCTTTGATAGGAAGCACATTTGCAAGTGATGAACATAAATTACCAGACAGATAAACCATCAGAAGATATAACTGAATGAAGAACCTCTAGTTTACGATATATGCAGCTATTTCTACTTCTGAATGGTCCAGGTGTCGGAGTACAGGGGGCTGTCAAGTGATGGAGAAGAGGGAACCAGCTATCGATTTTTTTTCCATAGCAACAATGCAGCAAAAATACTAACAGCTTCAAAATTTGCTTCTGACAACAGGTTTGTTTTTTACATGTTGTCTTCACAGGCAGTCTGAAAGATTAAATATTTCATTAGATATGTGAGGTTTATTTCAAATAAAATGAAATATAAGGTATGAAACACCACTGTTTGTCCCACTGGTACTGAGCTAGCAGCACTAAGCTGCTTTTTTTAAACTCTAGTAACAAAGTTTAAAGTGCTTACATAGGGATGCTGTTAGAAACTTTTGTTTTGTGTCAGTTTTGGTGTGATAGTACATAAAATAGGAGGTTTCTTCATTGTGTTGTCAGTTGTCTGGTCTGAAATGGCCCCTCACATTGTTTTCACACACTAAAGATTACAGTACAGACACTGTCAATCACTTTACTGGTAGTTCATTCTGCTTCTGTGGGTCATAAAGAGGCATCAATTTCAATTTCAGTCTGTTTTACAGCTAGTTAAAGTCCTCACAGGGGTTTCATTTATAAGCCTAAATGACATGTCTGTGCAGTCATGAGGAGACATGGGAGAGATAGTTGAATGAGCAACATTCATCTTCAGCTGATTGATTTGGTTTATTGCGATTTTTTGCGTTTTAAGACATCTTTGCTGAGAGCTTTCCTGTCTTTTGATGACAAAACCGGCTTTCTCCCTGACACATACCCATCAACGCTGTGTGTTTCCATCCATCTACATTCTCTGGACATCTGTCTGAATATTACCCCGAGTCTGCATTTACATAAAATCTGTGCTGGCGCATGAAATGTAAAGGAAATGCTTCTTAACGCTGTTGTAATACCCTCTACAGGAGCTAATCTCAATGGAAATGAGGCTCATTGTTATCAGCCGCGGGCCTCGAGTGTTCTCGCAAGCGCTGAACAGAGTGGCTTCAGGTTGTTTGGTTATCCTGTATGTGAACCTTAGTGTCCTCTTTTTCTTCCTCCACAGAGAAGAGGAAGAAGGAAATCTGGGTCTCTCTTATACGTCGCTCTGATACCAATTATGCATACTATTATAGAATTTAACCAGGCCAGCTCTTATCGGCTAATCCAGAAGTAATAGATTCTATTAAAAATGGATGAGGGGGTTGGGGGATCAGTGTGTGTGTGCGTGTGTGTGTGTGTGTGTGTGTGTGTGTGTGTGTGTGTGTGGTTATATAGAGATGAATACAGCAGCTGCAGAAGCTCTGCTGTCTAATTCAGTCCTACGTCAGCCTACTTGTCTGGTCTCCATTACTTAGACAGAGTCCTGCGGTGCATGCCTTAAAGGTAATATAAAAGCCATACATAATATACAATTAATTACACAGTGAGTGGATTCTTATTCAGGGAAGAGAGATGCTGCCTTTTCTCTTTTATAATGACCAATTGCTCTCAGTTAATAGTTTATTTCTCCCTAAATTAACCTTCCTACTTATGTGCCTTTTCCCTATTCCTCGTCTGAAGGCTCTGAGGAGAAAGAGAAAAAACATTAGCATAGCACTCACATGCTAATCCACCCCCAGAGTGAAAAGGGTGCTCATCTTAAACCTTTTTCATTATCATCTAATTATTAACTGAGGATTCACAAAGCTGCTAACAGGAGCTGAGATGGTTTGCACTGAGGGCTGTGTGTGTGTTTCGTTCCCTGTGCCTTTCATGTTTGTTGAGGGGGAGGCTCTTCTCTTTCTTTTTTTGCAGTTTGCTCTTATCTTTGCTCTGACCCTTGATGCTGCACGAAGTCATGAAAGACTCCAGAAGGTCAGACACATGCTTGTGTCTGAGTCTCTGTATAATTCAGTGCCTTTTCGTGCTTTGATGGATGCTCTCTTTCAGTTCCTTTTTTATAGACAAACCCAGACCTTTTCATTTTTGCATCTTATTTTCTGGCATGTCATGCATTTTCCCCAGGAATGTGATCTACACCAAAATACCACGCAGAAGTCTCTCCATCACTGCTCTTAAGCCTCTTAAATCAACCTTATCTCCCTTTTCCCAAACTTCTTCCCCCTGATCCGAGGAAAGGATAAGGAAATGTTCCATTTTGCATCCCGTCAATGACAAGAGAACAGGCGGGAAAAATAGATTTATTTCCCAAGACGTTCTTATCAGGAGACCATGGGGGATAGTGAGATGGACAGCAAAGCACAAGGTCTTTATCACCCTGGCAGCCCCCTCAGTGGACTGAATCATGCTGCTTATCAGCTGCATGGATGTCGCCTGAGAGTGGCAAGGATTAGACGTCCTTGCAGCTTAAACTTTGTGTTATTTTTCTTATTATGCATGCTGGAAAAGTCCTACTGCCTGAATGCACAAGAAGAAAGACTTTAATCAGAGCAGAACTTCTTTTTAAACAACAAATTTTAAGATATATGGCTGTCACTTTTCTGTCATCTGTAACATATATAAGGATGGGTATCAAGAACTGGTTCCTTTTTAAGAATCAATACGAAATAGTTCAATCCATTGATATCATTCTTAACTGCTTCCTTATCAATTCCTTACATGATACCGGAGCGGACAAACCGAACATCCACTTTTCTGCCCCGACAAGCTTAGCTCTCTCACAAGAGATTCCTATTCAATGCATTCAACATGTTCTAAAACTCCTAAAGTGCTAAAAACCATTAAGAAAACATAGCCCAAGCTTGATGCTAACTTAACCAGGAAATTGCATTAATATGCCAGTGATATACCTTCAGTTTTAAACAAGGATTCCAACTTTCATCACAAAAATACATCACAAGAACTTTCTATGAATAGAATTTAAAACTCAAAAATGTCAAAATACTAACAGGTAAATGTTTCCCAAACAGGAAGTGCAGATTCATAACTGACTTCAGCATAACTACAGCAAGCTCAAGGTTCCAAACAACTCATAGCATTCCTTGGTGGCCTGCTTCAGTCAATAACGCAACAAAACAATACACGCACTTCACCTGATTTGTGATTTTGACTTGCTTTTATTCATTTACTTCTAGAGATATTTAAACATACTGTCCAATTTCATATTTATTTTCCTTTAAACTCAATAAAATGTTATTGAAAGAAAACCTGTAAAGCTACTTTTTGTACACAGAAAATTCACAGGAAGAATTAACAAGGGAATGGATAAAGAATCAAATCAATAATTTCACTGGTATCAACAAAATCTTATCAACCTCTCACTTTTAGGGTTGTGTATCATAAACTTCTGTGAGGAACGTGGAGGAAATAAAACCTTATTTATCATCAAGCACAGCATCATATTTAGGTCTGAAAATGCTGATATTTCTTAAGAACTTGGCCCTGATAAATTAATGCATTCTGGGATCCTTTGATCTCATATCTCTCTCTTTTTTTAGTTACTCCACTCATGAGCAAGAAAGCAATTTTAAGCCTAAGTTTTCATAAAATCTCTTTAAATTTAAAATTCAGATACAGGGATGAAAGGAACCATCATTACTGGCACTTTCTGCATCATTTCTAGCTCCCTCTTCTGCTTTCAGAGAAACTTTCTTTTCTTTAACCACTGCTGGCCTCTCTTTGAATTATAATATCTTCCTTGATGTATTTCATCCCAGCTGCAAATTATGGGAGAAATGGAAGGTATTCCAATTTATGTCTCATTTTCTGCTAGTGAAGGGATTTCCCTGGAGATGCCTTTCCATCCTTGTGCTCTCCCCTGCGTTTTCTTCACCTTCCTCTTAACACAAAATGTGTTGTAATGGAAGGGTTGTTGTGAAATTGCCATTATTTTCAAAATGGAATCTGAACATACTGAGGCTTTTAGCTCCTTGTGTGTGTGTGTGTGCTCAGATGAGACAGGTTGCAGTGAGCAGTTTGAAGTGGGCTTGTCACCAAGGGACAGATGTTGAGCGGAGGAGGGGAGCCGGCGCGCACGGAGCGTGAGGGAATTTTTTTTCTTTCTCTACTGGCACCTGAGTAAAATGAAAGCCACCCTGTCTTTCTTCCATTTTAGAGGAGAGGGTAATCAGGCTTCTGCAGCTCGTCACTGAACACTCTGCGTTATGGTTGAACCGCTCTGGCTGCCCTCTGAACCCTGAGGGAGAAATGAAAGCAAAAATTCGAAAGAGAACCTTAAAACTGAGCAAGAAAAAGAGACAATCTGACAGCTGGATACTGCAGGCTCGTATTACTCTTGTTAGGGATACTGGGCTGCAGTAAAAGTACAGTTTCTTTAGATTTTGTATTTGAAGTTTAAGTCAGATTTTTGTTTTACTTTTACTTAACTCACAGAAATATCGCTCCACTTGAGAACAAGACAGGCGAATATTAGAATCAAATGTAAATACTAATCCAGTCAATAAACAGTTATATTATCTTTGCTAGATTTCGTCATCTAATATATAACTTTAACTCAGTAGTATATCATAACAATATATGGTTTTCTTTTGCCGTCTTGTCTATGGTCACAGTTTCTTTCTGAATGTTTCAAATACAGTGTAAGGTTTATTTCAGTAAGCACACACTTCAGCTGTGCAGTCGCAGCATTCAGATCCTGTGACTCTTCAGACCATCTCAATGAATGTCAAATGTGATTATCACTGATATATTCCCCATGCTTTGTCTGCAGAACGGTTGCTTCAGTCAGCAGCTGTTGAGAGGCGCCTTCTCATTCACATGCAGCCTTTTATTTCCTTTGACAGTACTTAACACTGCAAACAGCACACCCTGTTTAAGGGAGAGAGAGAGAGCTGCTTTTGGCCTTCTCCGCTGATCAATACAGCCATAAATTTATTGAACAATAAAACCCAGGTCGCAGTGATGATAACAAATTGAAACACGCAGCCTGAGGCTACAGGAGGTCTGTTAATGATCTGTGCCATTGTATCTGACAGAACATGTTCGTACACGGCGAAGAGTCATCAGAGCAACTCGGCTGGAGATGGAGTTGTCCTGAAGAGAGGTTACTTTTTTTGAATGCACAGTCTCAGCAGTTTAAAGAGGCTCTGCTGAATTTTAGATATCAATATAATTGAACAAACACAGCAGCTCGAGTTTTTGAGTTTTAGATACAAAAACTGCTAAAGTAACATGAAAAAGCTCTCTCAAAAAGAGGAATCTCCTATGTGGTGTTCAGTGCTCTCTAACAACCAGCTTGCAGTTTTACTCAAACATGATACTAGTGTCGATGCAAGATTTTGAAGATGTGTTGCTTGTACTATTAGTTGGCATTCACACTGTTTTTCAATCATTCTTCAACTGCGAGATCTCCTGATAACAAAATCTTTGAATTGAGACTTTGGAGTTTTGATGAAAGTAAGAACAGAGTTAGATGAGTTAGAGTTTGTTGAGTTCTTTTGTGGTGACCTTTGAGTTTAAAACTGCATGAAAATGATCTTGTCTGTTGGGCTAACTACTGGCGTCACCTCTAATCAGGTATTTTTACTAATCTATCGGACTATTTCTATAAATCTACTTTAGCTGCTCCTCTTCTGATCTTACACCCTTACCTGCACAAAGTGTATCTTTGTGATTTGTTACAATGTTTTACATTTGTTTGAAAGCTTGCATCAATTTTTGTACCCAACATTCATACGAATAGCTCTTTTTACATTACTTACATAAAAAATTCAAAATATGTATCATTGGTATGCTGTGCTCAGATACTTCTCTGAGATTAGACCTTGTAGCTGTGTTCTTCTTTAAAATTTGCTGGGAAGAATTTGCCCATGTTTGCATCCAGGCAACTGGCACAGCAAGGTTGTCCTTATGTACAACCAACAAACTGTATCTAAAAAGTAGAAGTCACCCATTGCTTTCCTCTTTCCACCTCTTGGAGGACTAAAACTTTCTGATTTGTAGGCTACTTCTAAAAGACACAGCTCTGAGTGATACAAAGATGAAAGGAGGCAGATTTGAGGTGACACAGAAAGGACAATTTATTTCTCCAAAATAATTTTCAGGTTAGCGTTAGCTAAAGGAAAAACCTTTCAGATCTGTCCTCTATGGCTTTAACACTGTTGTTTGAAACCCCTGGAGGGTTGCAAAACACTGACTGAGGGGTCCCAAAATGCCTTCCAAAACTAAAAAACTATTTACAACTACATATTTTGTCTCTTGTTGTAAGAGGATAAACATAACTAGTGCTTAAATATGTAAAAATATGTCAACAGAAACCAAGTCAGTGTGATGTTTGATCAGTCCTCCACATTTCTTTGAGCCCCAGGGTGACAAAGACAGAATAACAGCAGAGGTTGTGGTAGATTGATTTGGAAACTTAGCATAGTTTTACTCAGATAAACAGCTAAAATACTTATTTTATGTCTTTGGTTTTGGAATGCTACCAAAATTTTTTGGGGTTGCAGGCTGAAAAGTTTGGGCACCAATAGTCTATTTAACAGTTAACTATTACACTGTAGTATTCTGATGTGTAGAATTCAATGTAAACTTTTCAGAAAAGTCTAGAGAGAAGCATGCTCATCAGACTTTACAGAGTAATCAATCTTTTTAATTAACATCTCTGAGGAGCTTTGAAAATAAAACACTGACCACGAATTTCTGTGAAATAAGTTTTCAGTGACTCATGTGTTGTATTTTTTGATTTTTAGTGCCATGATGTGTCATGTTTTCATTTAGTGACAAGTTAAGCAGCTGAACTCTTCTACTACAGAGCCATACTGTTGTATTGTGTGCTGAAAGTTGTTAAATATCGTCTTTCAGAAAAGTCTTCTCTGGATGACAGTTTCACTGAGTGTTCAGCATTTTTAAAGAAGTGTTTGTAAGCATTTTAATCAAGCATTTTTTTCTGTCTTTTCCAGCAGGTTAACCCAGGCTGCTCTCAGCCCTTGTGAACTATCATGCTGGCCTGTATCCAGAGACGGCAGAATCTCTCGTCGCAGCATCTTGGCTGCAAACCCAAAAGTCTGGATGTCACAGCAACTCCATTACTGCTGTCAGTGCCACCACTGGAGCCATGCACACGCAAAGGTGAGCTCGTTCTACATGTGTAGTCTGGGAAAAAAAAACTTGAAAGGCCCTGATCAGGTCCTTGGCTACTTTTAGTCCATCATGTTGAGCTTGACCTTGACGCCTCTAGGTGCCCATAAAAATCATGCAAAGGTTTAAGCGCTGTTCTGAGCTGCTCAAAGCCTCAAAAATTAAAATAATGGGCCGCCTGATGATGATGATGCCTTTTAATTGGGCGACTAATCAGAGGGATCCTGCAGTGCAAATGTGTGCAGGTCAAAGTGGACTCTGAAATTACACAGTTAATCAGCTCTCTTGCACAGGCTTTCTAATGATGTTCACATTTTGTGGGGAAAGTGCTCCTCGTCAGTGTTGTTTGACCTTCATCTTGACTGATTACACTGCAGCCATCGAAAGGTTGAGAGGGTGTCTTTGGGACTAACCCACATTGATGTGTGTGATTAGATTTCATTCAATTAATTGATTAAATGCGACATGTTTGCAGGATTAGATCTGGGTCTGAGGTGGCTTTTCCCCATAGAGGTTCCTCTGAATCCATATTATTTGTGCAGACCTCTCAAATTGCATAGTCTTTTTCATTCTGGGACAGTCAGTGTCCACATAATACGATCAAAGTGCCATAAATGAAGTTATTCTGCTGTGCCCTCCTTTTCTAGATTGCTTTAAAAATTGCTGATGCCCCATTTCTCATAGCTGGGTCTTGTTTGGAGCTACATCACAGATCTATAAGTACTCACAGTTTAATGGTTCAGCTGGATGTGTATTGGAGTCGGCCACAAATTATTACATTATTTGTTCCTGTAAAGATCTCTAGTTCTCTCCGGCTTAGGTGTTACGATTTGTTTTACTGTTATTCCTTTGTGCTGGTGCTTTTGTGTAGTAAATGTAGGTTATTTTTTAGAGACATGGGTGGAAAGCTGACAGAGATCGTTGTAAATGAAATGAAAGAGCACAGCTCGGACTGAGGCCTCCTAGAAACTGAGCACACCTGTAGCACAGTGTACATATTTTTCAGACCTAATCACATTTGACTATCATGCTCAGATACATGACGTATGCAAAATGTTGTCTGTGGAGTGAGGCTAACTTATCAGTCTGGCCATGATCTATGTTGATTTGTATGAACCTGTGCACTTTCATAAAGCATATCTTTGTTCAACCATCGAAAAACACAACAAAACAGCAGACTATCTTATCTCTCATGGTGTGCATATTACACAGGTGGCATTGGTAGTGTTGTAAATAAAGATTGTTATCAGATTTTATCAGCCCAATGGCTGTTTTTCCAAGCCATCAGTTTGGATTGACCTATTTAGTATGCTGAGCTGGTTCTCTGTTTTGTAAAACGGAAGTAAATGATGGCCAAGTTTATAGCTGTCGCAGTACATGAGGACTATAAGTAATCTTGAAAAAGTCTTATCTCTCCCGATATGCCTGATTATAATCCATGATTTAAAATGACATCATCAGTTTCAATGAAGTTTATTTCTAAATGTCATTTCTATTATCCATGGTCAGGTTGCAGCAGTTATATTGCAGCGGTCTGTTCAAACTTGACAGTCTATCAATTGAATGAAGAGTTTAGTTTGTTCTCCTTGGTGAGGTTGTAGTTGGTAGATGAGCACTAATAGGACATACCCAGGATTCATGAACATTACGCGTTTCAAACACTTCTCAGAGTATTGGACTATGAGGAATGCTAAACATATATTCTACTCACCTTCTGGAGACTACAATACAAATGGAGATTACAAAGTCAAATTGTTGTCACCTTTCAAGTGATAAATTCATTACCTTGCAGCTTTGCATCCTTGGAAAACTTGCCTTGAACATAGAAAAGTAGTGTTTACAAGAAAGAGTGAAGCTTTTTCCAACTCTTAAGATCACAAGTTAACCTAATCAGAGGTACAGCTCAACTTTTGTGACTGACAGACAAACCATAGCTGTTGGTAAGAAGCTCAAAGCCGTCCTCATGAGTCAGCAAATCCAATATGGCCCCCACCAAGGAGCTGGTGATTGGTTTCATTGGTCTGCATCAGTAACCGACCAATCCTACAATGCACGGTGCCAATGATCTGTTATCGGCAGGTGACACTCAGCTTCAGGTGTGTTACTGTCACCTACTGAGATAAGTTAGCAGTTCAACTACAATACTAATGTTTAACAATCTCATAGCGATCTTGTCGCGATCTTGTCGTGATATCTATCTTACATGTAACTGTTCACTTCTACAAAATGTATTCAAGTCTGTATAAACCATTTATGAACTATTTTCATACAACAAGTTTATGTGACTGAAGCGTACTTTCTCTTCCTTTTCTTACTTCACCGCTTTTCAAAACCGAAAACCAATGAAGCATACTGTAAACATGTGTAAAAAGTGTGTTAGACATGGTTTCAGTAGACATTCAAGCATTTTTGGTAGAGTTTGCTAAATTTGTATACTACAGTTTAGCCAAACTACTACAAATTAGCTAAATTTTAGTCACTGTGGTCAGTGGTTTTAAATCCAGCAACAGTTATAGGCTTTTAGTGACACCTGCAGATGCACACGTGTTTTCACTTATTCTCCCTAATTACAAGGGATGAAGTCAGGTGGAAACCATAATTGGAGTTTTAATTGTTCAACATACCTGAAAGAGCCGTTAAAGTGTTTTTGATCTAACAGGTGCAAAAGGCTGCACCATATAAACGGAAAACGCAAAAGCTTTAACTGCTACTTTTTCTGTCAAAGCAGCTGTTGTAACCACACACCCCAAGTCCTGTTACTTGATAATACAAGGGTTAAAATCTCTTTGTTTAGCTTCAAGGCTATTCAAGGTTTCATTATGTGTTCAAGGCAGACTGTGTTTTAAAGGTCAGGTCAATTTAATGTCTAATAGACAAAGAGAGATGTACCATCATCAATAAAAATTACCAGTACAGCTGAAGACATATTGTCATCCCATCTTCCACCTCTTAATAGAGAGGAATCAATATTGGAATTGATAAAGAATGCTCTGCAGAGGTCTTGATATCAATAGAAGTCAACAATCTCTATCTCTATTAGTGTGTGTTGACAAATAGCTTGTATTTTTGTTTTTGCCTGCAGGGAAACGCTTTGAATCGCAGTATAATCTTATTTCAAGTGCCTAACTCTCCTACTTTTCCATCTTCCATCCTTCTCCCCAGGTTAAACTCCTTCTTTGTCTTTTTTGTTATTAAATATTAATTGGGAATCAATGGAGCACTTGTCTGCTAAACGCTGGAACAGAAGGGCTTACTTTGCCTGGGGCAGAACCAGCGCTGCGTTTCTCGTCCTGTTTACCTGCAGGGCTTTTTTCCCCCCTCTTGAGTTTTATGTACTGCGACTGTGTGTAGTGCAGCACCCTCCAGCTCTGCTCTGACATTTCAAGCACCACCACGGGGAATAGACCGCTGATGGGGGAGCTCAGTCTGTGTGGCCTTGGCTTCTTCGTTAAATGACTCGTTGTTGGACTGAGTTAAATAGGGACAGTCTCTAGTCACTGCTGCGCTTTTGAAAGCCGCTTCCATTTTGGGCTATCAATAAATGGAAGGCATGGGACATGAAAGCTCTCAGCGGCACAGACCCATGTGAGAGATTTCTGAGAAACCAGCCTTTGGATTTATTTGATGAGAGTGAATAAGAGCTGTTCTCTCCTCTGCTATCTCAGCTTCAAAGCCAGGGCTGGAAATGGTTTTTCCCACGCTGCTGGCCTGCCCCCGGGTTGGCTTTGAGCGGGGAAACTTTGCCCAAGCTGGGCCAAGCGGCACAGAAACAAATGAGGAGTGACACTGGTGCAAAGGAGTGTTCGCCAGAGCCTCCCGGAGCACACATAACCGAAGTGTTCAGCCCTGAGGTTACTCCGCTCTGTTATCACCGTTCAAGTAGAGATCACTGACTCTGAGATAGGGAGGCGTGTTTCCTTGTGACTTTTTTTTGTCTCGTAAAAGAAGGTTGTGAATAACAAGGTAAGAGTGAGTAAAATATGAATCTGCTGTCTTTTTGTATCTACCTTTTCTTGGGTTTTGAGTAAAGGCTTGCAACCTTTTAAAACCCCTCATTGTGAAATACTTTTGCTTCCCTACAAGAGTCTGATGAAAAGAAAAGCCGCTGACACTTTCCATTACCAGTCATAACAGCTATTTAACTGTCTTAATCAATCTTCAAGGTGGATTTGCAGTAAGTCTCTAGCTGTAACAGCTGTGAACAGGGCTTGTTAGTATCAAATCCAAAGTCTTCACTTTCTCCTTTTTTAGCAATTATTATTTCTTTTTGGACGCATTTACAATAATTCTCATGTGACAACAAACATCAACCTTTGTCTTCAACATACAGCACTTTTGAAACCACTTTATGCCACCTTTCCAGCTCCAAACAACAAACACAGGCACTAGCTCTACCTTGTTATCATTGTTAGCACATAAAACCCAGATGTTTCTTTGAGACTCATGAAAAAGAAGTAGGGATACTGGACTTAAATTCTGTGAGTAATCCAAAATCATGTCTGAAATGACATTTTTTTACGTAATGCTCAAGTGTGTCGGCGGTGTTTCTTTGTTTATAGAGAGTTTAGTCAAGCTTTCTTTTGATTAACAGAAGGGGTTAAGGAAAAATAAACATGTTTTTTTTTTAAAAACAAAATTTCAGCTTATTTCGTGAGGAAATTGATTTTTCTGTCGGTTTTTCACATTCGTGGAACACTACACGACATGTGCTATTTTAACCAGTTCAGAAGATTGTGGTTAAATTTATCTAGTTTCCACAGTGTTGATACATTTAAAGTTATTATTAACATTTAGCAGCATGATATTAGCACGTTTTAAAGGGAAACTGGATGCCATAGGCTCCACCATTTCACATCACAACTAGAGAACTTGTAGCTTTCAGAAAAATTGGTCTTAGTCTTTCCACAGCTGAGCTAGAAAATGGCTGAATACTTAAGTTGACATCTAATAATCTTGTTTGATATGCTAGGAATGACTATTGTTAAAATGCTAATCTTGGTTGGTGTTGTTGTTGTGTAACAGCTAATAGCTCTCTTACTGTCTCTTTTCACTTTCCAAGGGTTATATTACTGTTGAGTTACTTTCCAGTCAGTAGGAATATTACCTGGAGATGGCTAAATGTAAACAACAGCAATTCTTTTACCAAAGCTAACAAGTTATGACATATGTTTGTCTTTTCTTAAAGAAACAAATCTATATAGCTAAGAAAAAAAAGATAAATGTCGAATAAAAAGTATGTGGCAGACATTTGTCATATTTACAACAGTTACTTCTCATAAACTTTTCCCCATTTGAAGGCACCAGAAAATCAGATTTATGTGTTTGTGCGCTTGGTGTTTCTTGCCTTTTGCTGTTGTTGTTATCTTGTTCTTCTTGTAGTTTATCTCCCTGACGTAGAAAATTGATCACATCAGCTGAGTCTGTTTCTTGTCTGACTGTTATTGACGGTTGCACATGAATAGCTAATGAAGATATCCATCTCAGCTGCATGTAATTAATGTATCAATATATAAATGAAGCAAAATAAAGGAAGACTATATTTATGTTTCTAATTTGGGCCGTGAATTAAAAGAGGGAGAACCTGGCAGCTGATGCTCTGGTGTTGCAGCATTTTCTAACCAGCAGATAGTCGATTGCTGCAGCTTGTCTCACAGAGATGAATGAGGTCAGGGCCAATTAATTACATGGTCCTAATGACTGAGCTTATTGGGCCAACTGGGTGCATTGAAGGGGTAGTCATAGCAACAGAGACATAGGTTTTTAAATGTTCGTGCGCTGAGCTTGGCCCTTGCTCATTAACATGGTCCAGAGTATTTTAAATATCAGGATTATTGGTGCAGTAAACAAGCATTCACGCCTGCTGAGGAGCCCTGTTCTGTTATTAACTCAGAGCTCTCAGCGTCGTGTTCCTGCTGGGGATTTGATGCTCGTAAACATGTAATCTCTCAAAAGTGTTCCTGATACGTCTCCAGCTTTACATCAAAGGCCTGCGGGATATTTGGCTGTCGGTTCAGCTACATGTATGCATATTAACGAGGAATTATTTATGATGTTTTCTTTTT
This sequence comes from Thalassoma bifasciatum, assembly GCA_008086565.1. Lineage (NCBI taxonomy): Eukaryota > Metazoa > Chordata > Actinopteri > Labriformes > Labridae > Thalassoma > Thalassoma bifasciatum. The sequence goes on from RPOG01000835.1 coordinate 121,807, forward strand.
TTTAAAGCCTATATCTTGTGAGAATGATCCATCGAGGTCATTCTAATGGTTTCCTTATGTTGGCCCTCGGGGTATGAAGCAGCTGGAAGCTGTGGTTTTGGAAACACAATAATGCTGTTTTCAGCCCTGCCTCTGGGGCTTGTTTTGCCCATAAATTAGTGATTAACTCAAACTGCACTAAAACAATGAGGTCTGCGCTCTAATCTGAGGGTTAATGGCTGCAAGTGTGACCACGGGGAAAAGATTAGCCAGTTTAAAGTGGCAGGAAGCGTTGAGCAGGATTGTATGGGGGTGGAAACAAGATTGCGAAAGACCATATATAAACACCACTGAATGCTAAATACCCAATGTTACATCCCTTTAGAACATTTCCATGCTATTATTTATAAAATCCCTTCCTTTTTAGTCACACAAAACATGCAGAAACATAACAATTTAGGCCTTGTGGAGATAGAGGCTATAATTGGCCTCTCACCCCCTGCTGTGTCTCTCTATGCAGGAAAGAGGAAATCAGGATTAGGTGTTTCCTGTGAAAGTGTGCCAGTTTCTCTCAGCATGGTGCCACAACAGTGGAGCCGCATGTTCAATGCGTGGAGCCTATTCCTGGTGAAAAACATAGAATAGCTAACGACTGGGACAATTAAATCTATCAATCCGGCTCTGTTGATGCATCACAAACTGGAGGGAAAGGAGAAACTACACAAAAGCTTTTCAGTCTTACATAAACGGCTTCAATCAGCCCTGTTGAAGCAATTGTAGAAAGGATGTGAAGGGTCAAAGAATTAAAATTTATAAGCGCTGCGTGATGCCCTCAGTGAAGGTTGCTATTTGGTGATATTTTTTTGTGCTGTTTTCATCCGTCCCCGCTCCTGTGCTTCCTGTCAGGGCTGCAGAGTGAAGCAGCGTGCAGTCTGCAGGTTCAGGGTGATTAAGTGCTTAAGGTCAGGCTGCTAATTCTTTCTCTGCCATTCCTTACCTGACAGCACACAGCTGCCATTTTCTCCTCGGTTGTCATGTGAACAGCCATGTATTTGTTTTCATACTGCTGAGTTTTTGTTGTGTGTCTGCATTGCCACTTGATAACAGGCAGGGAGCCGTGATACTCCCTCCTTACCCTCAGTGTGTTAAAGAAAGAAAACAACCTCACATACAGAATAACTTGAGTTTGTGTTACTTATCCTTTTTGGTTAATTATCTTGAAACCCTGAGGAGATTTGTTGGTCTCTTGTGTATGAAGATCACTTGTTTTGCCAGTGTGTTTATTATGTACTAAACATTAAGCCTTCATTAACCCTTTGTGACTCACCATGAAAAGGTTTCTAGCGCATATCTTTACATTATTACATGCTGTAGTGTCTTTTTTTGCATGAAATTTTTCTTATACATCAATCCAAGACTTTTATAAAATGTATAGAGTTATGTCCACACTGAATGAATAAAATGCAATACAAACTATAAAAGACATGGAAGGCATCTCTTTGGCATTTTGTTGCAAAGAGGTGATGTGTTATTCTTATTTACCGCTGTCGTACAAGAAGTGCAGATTCTTTTGACCAATCAATAGATGGCAGTGTTTCTGATCAGTATGTCCGGTACCATAACAGAAGGGCACAAGTCGGTAATTTGGGGACTTGACCCAGTTTTAGTCAAGGGAAACGCCACAAAATGGATACTGTACTGACACAAATCAAATTGAACCGCTTGGTGGAACGGACTGACATGTCTCAGAGCACCAGGCTGTGAGAATGTTTCATTGTTGACACGTTTCAAACAATAGCTCTATGTAACTACAAATAAATTCATTGCATTTTCTCTTTGCATCCTGGGAAAAGTTGTCTTGGACAAAGAAAAGTAGAGTCTAAAGATCTGCTTCCTGAAACAAGAGTGTTTGAGACAGTGGGTGATGGTGCTGGGAAGCAGAGCAATTATCCTGTAACACTTGATGGCTTGATGCATACCAATCACAAATGGCTAAAATCAGCTGTTGACGCTCTCGTATATCTGAATTGTGTGAATGTGTATAAATGAGATTAGCTAATACTGATGGTCTCTTACTGTAGCAGCCATCAGTGTGTGAATGGGTAAGTGTGACTAGAAGTGTAAAAGTGGACAGAAAGAAGAGAAAATGCTGAAAGTACAAATCCACTGATCATTTATTAGAGGTGATCTTAGTTTTTAGTGATGCAAAAGAAACCTCATACATGTTTTCATTTACCAGTTATAATTGTTAAGGCACTTATTTATTCAACACAGTAGGCTCTTTGTGTCAGATTTTGGTTCTTGAAACATATTTCAGCCTCTGTTTGTCTCCAGTGTTTGAGGAATGAGGAATGACTTCAGAGTAGACGTTATGATTTCTACAACCACATGCTTTGGGAAAGCCACTAAACATGACATGCTGGGCCGGGCTTACTGCCATCCAACACCACTGATTGGTACTTAAGTCCTGAAGATTGACACACAAGCCTGTGGTTGTATCTTGGAGTGTTTTTAAAGCTAAGCATGAGGTTTTTTGATCTCAGGCTTTAACTTCAAATTATCCAGCAGTTGGTCTTTCTGTCAGAATCAGCTAAATTAGCCTCTTTTTAACGCACATGTCACACAGTGATAGCCTTCAGGAGATAAATACGTGAACGCAGAGTGGAGATAGCCCATTTGCTAATGAGGTTTCCATAGTGCCACATTAAGGCAGCCGCAGTGGGAAGTGCAGCTGTGTTATGTCTCCATGGCTCTGACAGGGCTGTAATCTCTGGACTAACAATATCAGACACCCTGTGAAGACGTGTTAGCATCCAAAGTGTTTGAAGTGTTTGTGGAGCACGGAGCCAGTCGCAGCGTGCAGGAGCTTGACACTGACATTTAACTGGGCATGAAATGGACGAGTATTGCTTTTTCTTTTTTTTTTTTCAAGAGAACTCATCGTTGTTAATTGCTAGAATAAAGGTTGCTGCATCTGTATTGGTGTCACTTAAAGCTCCTTTCAGGTGCATATGGAGCTTTTCTGCTTTTCACAATAGTCATAAATACTCAGTTTTGAGAATCAATATTGAAAACCAGAGGAAGGAGAGCTCCCATCTTGGTGCTGGATACAGTTTAAACACCTCTCCAATGTCACAGATGTTATGCTTTCCCGTAGCAGCACTATACTCTGATACATAATAAGCAGCGTTTTGCTTTGTTGTATTTCTCCGAAGAATTCATTCATGCTCTTGGCACCACAGCGCCGTTCCTTCTGCACCGTTGGGAGATTGCTGGATGGATTGAACACTCCACCTTCCCTCCTTTTTTTCCCCCCTTCCATTTTAAACACCCAATTTTTTTTCTTTCATCATGAGATGGATCTTGTAGATTGAATCATTTTCACAGTCGGGAGGCTCACTGTAGGCCCTGAAATGAAATGAACTCCCAAATCAATTTCAAATGGGAACAACAAGTGAGCTCTCTCCCTGCGTAGCTGGAATTGGTTTTGTTATTGAAAATGAAATGAAGTGTTTTCTTTTTATTTTGCGCCTCTTTTATTGCATATAACAGCCTTGTTCTCCTGCCTCCTATGAGTCCCCTCGACTTAAAGCTTGATCTGTTTTAATTTCAGCACCTTTATCTTCTAATGTCAGGATTTCTATAAAGGTGCCACTCTAAAAGGTGCCTGTAATTTCTACAAGGTGATTTATTGTTTCTTAAATGGGCTGCCTTTTCACACCTTTTTCTTTGTCGCAGGGAGTTAAACAGCCATGAAATTGCTTGAATAATAGTCTTTAAATCCAATCATGGTTCGTGCTGTCAGCTTCCCCGCTCACAGTTCAATCCTCAGTGCCTTTTGTGAACGCTTTTTTTCCCCTCATCTGGCTCAAGTTTTTTCTTCACAGTCACAGGTTCAAAGCTTTTACAGGACAATCAGTTCGGGTTTATGGAGGCAGAGCTGGAACACAATTGCAAAAGCAGAAAGTGGTGATGATTGAATTTGAACACAGGTGTTTCAGAAAGAGGTAAAAATGAGGTTTGGATCAGAAAGATGGTTGCATCAGGTTTAGTGATAGGATAATCATAAGTCATCCACACCTTGCTCATGTAAAGCAGTGGTTCACAATTTCTTTTTTCATGTTTAGAAACTGACAAGAAAACTTAACACAGTAGAGCTCATCTTTTTTTGAAAATATCTCATCTTTTTTAGAAGATTTCAGAAGGATCAGAATCAGAAAAGCCTTTCTTCGCCAAGTATCTTTAAGAAAAACACAAAGAAGTTGACTCCTGTCTTAACTCTATTATCTCTGTACATACATGTATGAATAATAACTAAAAAAAAGCAAAAAAAAACTTAAAAAAAAGAAAACTTTTGTCCAAAAATCAAGAAAAACACACACCACCGTCGTCTATAACCATGACTTATGAACACTCTATTTGCGAACTATTTCTTGTCACCAAGTGTGGTCAAATGTTCTTTTGTTATCATTACAGACTCATGAAATCAAACCTTACCTAAACCTCACTTATCTTTTGATACCAGATGACGAGTGTTCAGTTTTCTGCAGTGTTACGTGCTATATAAACATCAGCAAACTCTGCTTTTCACCAAGAAAAATATTTACTATTAGGGGGAGATATGGGAAATATGTCAGCATGTTTTTATTCCAGGCTCAGGATCTGTATTTTATCAGGATTGGTTTTCATATTTTGACCTGCAAATAATACTTTTAGTCCCAAATTTGTGTTGTTTTTGTTTTAAAGTTACTTTTTTGAGTTTTTTAATCAAAGATGGTAGAGCAGAATATTAAGAAAAGTCAACAAGTTTACAAGAAAAAAAGCTAAAAATCATTAAAATGAAAGGAAAAATGATTTGTTGATCCCTTGATAACAACCAGCTTGTCCTACGTTCTTTCTGCTGTTATTTAACTGCCAAATGTCATCTCTTTAATCTTGTTTCATCCTTTATGTGGAATTAGGTCTCCTCTCTTCCTCTGATTTCCCAAGATAAACTAATTTTGGGTCAAACCAAGTCCAAATGAATCTTATTCCTGACTGATCCCACAGTGCCTGAGGTGTTTCTAGCTGAATTGCTGCCAATCTCACCCAAAACAAGGTTAAATAACAAATCACAAGACACAATGTTTCTGCTGGATGTCGGCTAATCGCTGCTTTCTGTCTGCTTCCCTTTCAGGCGAGCTGGCCTCCATGATCTCTCGGTACCCTTCTCCTGCAGAGTTGGATGCTTTTGCTCACAAGACCGCCAACAGCCCCCTGTCCATCAAAATCTTCCCGTCGGACGTGCGGGTGCCGCAGCACAAACAGCTGAACAAAACCGTCAACGGACTGGACACAACAGGACAGCGCTACAGCCCATACTCACACCCGTACTCAGGAGGGAACCAGGGTTTGTTGGCGATCGTCCAAGCCTCTGTGGTGGTCAAAGGTGTGCTGAAGAACTCAGAGGGCAGGAGGACTAAACATGCTAACAGCCAGACTCCATATCCTAATCCTCTGAATAACAGCTACACAGTCAGACACAGGCACAAGGCCTATCATATAAGCTCATGTAAGCCCCCTGATGTTCCCGTTGAGACGGTTTGTTCCAACACAGGGAGGGTCTCCGGAGATCAGAGCCTGGCCCCCCAGTCGGAGCTGGCGGAGGTTCAAAGCCTGATGATGAGGCAGATGAGCAGAGTCCCCCACAGCCAGGCCCTGCAGCTGGGAGGGGAAGCTCGATCCAGCCCGTCTCTGCAGGTCGTGGCTGCGGTGGCGAATTCAGACTCTGATTTTGTTCTGGGAGTGCCGCCTCAGAGCAGTTTGGCATTTACAGGGGCAGTGATACCTGCGCAAGGAGCAGAGGGAGGTAAAGGCAGGGAGTACACAGTGTGGCAGCAGAAACATCAAATCCAGCAGCAGCAGCAGTATCAGCAGGCGGCAGGGAGGATGTACGGCGTGAGGAACAGCGCTCAAGGGCTCAGGGCGGCAGATGCGAGCCAGCCTCCTGAAACCTGCCTCCCCTTGGCGTCCTATAGGCTGCATCCTGGCGGTGTAAGCGCCAGGCAGAAGCAATCCATCAACTGCCCCGGCATGCAGGTGGAGCCCCCTGTTGGACAGTTCTTCGCTCCTCTCTGGGACGGCGCTCTAGCTACTCCTCATAGCGACTGTTACACTTCTCAGGTGCTGGCAACGGGTACATGTGCAGCCAGGCCAAGAAACCCAGGGCTCTCCACTCATCCACATCTCCACCATCATCATCATCATCAGCCACAACTCCACCCACCTCCTCTTCCTCTCCCTCCTCCTCCTCATTCCCAGGCCTACAGCACTGACCAAAACTTCTGTTGCGGGCTGCCGAGCACCAGCCTGTGCCACGCCGCCGTGCTCAGCAGCAGCCTGCAGTCTCTGGAGTGCCTCATCAGTGAGATCCACCCACCCTGCATCAAAGAGCGCATGCTGGGCCGCGGGTACGACGCTGTGGGAATGCCTCAGCTGCTGGAGCACCACCAGCAAAGCCACATGCAGCTCCCTAGCTACAGATAGAGACAGACGCAGGAGAGGAAACCTTTTCAAGAGGACGGGAGTGCGACGAAAATGCTGTTTTTTAGTTTGTGCATGTGCTGTATTTGTAGAAGAAATGATAAATGATAATCACGGCCTAAGATACAGGTTTATCTTATGGACTTTTTGTGTTTTATTTTATATTTTGAATGGCCATCAAGCCTGTTGATGCTGAGCACCCAATCAGAACCACATTTCATCAATGCGTGTAGTTTGCAGATGATTGTTTTGTTTATTCTCTCAAAAAATGTAAAATTTCGCCCCCTTCTCTCCAGGGATGGGTATTGAGAACGTTTCCTGTTAAGAATCAATAAGAAGTGGTTCAATCCATCGACATCAATAGCCTTTATTCCCAACGATTCCCTTATCGATGATTTATGTTATGCTGTAGCAGTCGTACCTTACATCCACTTTTCTGCCCCAGCTAGCTTAACTCAACGGATAAATGACAGTTTCCCAGAAAAACTCTGATTCAGGATTTTCTGCTTGAAGTTTTACTTAAAGGGACAGTGAGGACTTTTGAAGGGATCTTTAAAAAGTCTCATGTCTAAATATATGCCTGATCATAACACTCAACTCAAATTGAGGTTATCAGCACTAAAATAAGTTATTTCTAAATCCTTGTTACTGCTAAATTCAAGCTCCCCGATCAGGACAGTGCAGGTCAGATTGGACTAGGTTGACTTACGGCAGCCGAAGTCCGCACTGGCTGACAAAGTTTAGCAGTGAGACGGGAGATCTATGGTTTTTCTCTGTTAAACAGGATAGTGATAGTGCATGAGCCAAAGGCTAAAACATGAGCTAAGCTGTGCTAATGTTTGTTCCAACCCTTATGAAGCATTTATACTGCAGTGGTCTGTTCAGACTTGAAAGTCTATCAAAAAAACAAAGAGTGACATTGCTCTGCTTGGTAGATGAGCACTGGTAGGACATAACCAGGATTCACTAACATTACACTTTGCAGACATGTCTAAAAGTACTAGGCTGTGAGTAGCATTAGATGTAGCCGGCTTCTAAACTACGGTACAAATTCATAAAGGTTGCTCAAATAGCAGTGCTATGTAACGGTTGATAATTACATCACCTCGTAGAAAAGTAACGTTAAAAAGAAGACCTGAGCTACACTTTCATAACAAATACATCACCACAGTTTGCGCAAGTCCTCACAGCTGCTTTAAAACTCAACATTATCAAAATACTGTCAGGTAAATGTTTTACAAATGGGAAGTGCAGACTCATGGCTGACTTAAGCATAACTACGGCAAGCTCAAGGTTCCAAACAACTCAAAGAACTGCCAGGTGGCCTACTTTAGTCAAGAGAATACAAGAAATCAATACATCCACGTCACCTTCTTTTTTTTATTTATGTACGTTCAAAGATATCTAAAACCAGTGACCAATATCATATTTATTTACTTATAAACTCAATAAAGTGTTAGTGACAGGAAATCTGGAAAACTTAATTTAGTGCACGAAAAATTCACAGGAGGAATTGATTGAGGGAATGGATAAAGAATCAGCAGAATCGATAAGGGCATTGGTATCAATAAAATCTTATCAATACCCATCCCTACTTCTCACTTAGTTTCTGCCAATGTCACGTCCACGAGGAAATCATTTGGTTTGCGATATGAATATGAATGTCATGTCATGTGGATTTTCTTCTGCCACGCTCAGCATCCTGCATCAGGACTTTTGCATCTCCAAATCAACACTGTGGCAACTCAAGCCGAGCAGGACTTGCTTTGGTTCCATTTTTTTTTTTTCAATTTTGTGCTCATTTTTCTCGAATGAAATCACATTTTTCTCTCTGAAGTTGTGCGGTTGGGTATAATAGAGAGCCACTGGGGCTTTTGTGTGGCTTCACTCTCTGACGGTGGAATATGTACGACTGATAAGTCCTTTTGTGTGTCTGCACTGGATGTGTAATACTGTTTATTTATGTCGGCCGGTTCAGTTAAATGGCAAACCGTCTCTATAATTATAAAGTGCAATTATTATATATGAAGATGTGAGCGCTCTCCATGATGTATGTTGTTGAGATAACTACATTTTGCAATGTATGACCCTGATATCTCACCCTTTTTTGCCTCTTCTTAATAAGGATTGTCAAGTAAATGAAATTTTCTAAACCCTGCAAATATTTTGTCATCATTTTTTATTACCCGTCACACACCCAGCCATGAGGAGACACTTTTATTGTATTTATGAATGATAAACTATTTAAGGAAATAGGAGACTTTTTCTGCTTTATTGCAAAGGGATTTCAGGCTTAACCACAAGGCAATTTTTTTCATTTTATTAAGATCCATCTGTTCGCTGGAGGATTGTGAAGCTTTATAATTCGATGCAAATCAATCCTGAAGCTGAAATATGTGAGACGGCTTCCTCTATAAATAATGCAAGTGAAAAGTGCAGCTTTTGTTATCATAGTGAATTATATTAGTCTGAATGGTCTAACGCTTAAAGGCAGAATGATTTGAAACTCATATGTAAATAAAAATGTACAGGGCTTTTCTCCTATTACAATAAAACACATTCGTTGAGGAATATTACTGTTCACACATGCAGAAATGGGCTCACCATTATCTAGCTATTGAATTGCTAATCTGGGATGCCTTGCAGCATGCATGCCTGCCTGCACCTCTTATTTTGCTTCATTTATCCTCCTAAATTGGATGCCATAGCAGTAATGTGGTTTAGGTCACTATAGACATAAAATGCACACCCATTTCAAGAAGTCTATTACAGAACAAATAACCTCGATGGCGTAAATAATGACATTATACGCACTGCTGGAAACAGAACTGCAATTTTCAATTGATTCTCTCATCACAGATAACAAACATTTTAGAGTTAAAGGTCAGCGGCTCTGTCATTGAGGCTTTGTTGTTAGTGATTTTCTGTCTTTAGCCTTTTGTGTTCCAGCTTCACTTGGAGCTTTTCCATCCTATCTATCAGTCAGGCCCAAGCCAGACCAGGCCAGTGGCTGATAAACCGACAGGATTACAGACACGCTCCCCTCGCCCTGCGCTCTGAGATGATTAGCCAAAGGCTGGTCTCCTGCGGGAGAGGAACCAGAGCCACTGCAACCTCTGGGACACACTTCAGATAAGTGAGACTGGGCAGAGGAAGAAGAGGAGGAGGCTGGCTGATCTGGGGGGGATTAGGGGACATAAAGAGGAGGGATGGAGGCTCTTTTTGAAGGAAAGCAGGGTGAAAATTATAGATGGTGTGAGCAAGTCAAATGATGGTCTTGGCTACCACAAATTTCCAAACAACATAAATATTCTTTATGTCATTGAGAAGCCAAAAACTGGAGCATGGGTTGATACACTCTTTATGGTAGCAACCCCCAAATGTGATTAAAACAACAAGACAAAGGAAGAGGAAAAAGGGAAGTGTCGCCCTCTTGAGGAGATTCTATGAATTACATGTGTCTATAGGTCATTGACGGACAAGATTTTTACACATCCATTTATTTAAAAAGCCCAGTTAAGAAATCTAAGTATCTTTAAAGTTGAAATACCCCGTCCATGAGGTGGCTTCAATACTAGAATGATTATCTTCTGAAAACCCCTAAAGAGGAACCCCCTACACAGCCTCTTGGATATCCTGTACAAATACCCAAAGATACCGAAAGATGACAGAGTAACTTTATAACTCATGAATTTATCTAGATCAGTCCTCCTCTGTTTGACGGAAAATTTTTTAATGGTGTACACATAAATAATACGTAAAAGCCCATTCCTGCCAGTTAAAAACATTGGAAATGTTTTGGGGGTTTTTGCACATACAAAGGCAAAATTTTGAGATAAAAATCTCAAATAATGAAAAAAAAGTCATAATTTTTACTTTTTTTTCTGTCATATTTTTGACTCATTGTCTCATAAGTGAACATTTTATCGCATAAATTTGACTTTTTTTTTACTCCAAGTTGTATCCTTTAATATTAAAGTTATAACTTTCTTTCAAAATTTTGACTTTTCATCTCAGAATTTCCCCTACAGTATCTCAAAATTTTGATTATTCATCCCATAACTTTGACTAACTCAAAATTTTGACCATTTATCTCACAACTTTGACTTTTGTCTCAAAACTTCAACTTTTTATCTCAGAACTTTGACTTTTTCGCTCATCTGCAGTTCATTAAAGCACATTTCCACTTTAACTTCTTGGAAAGAAAAAGTAGGCATCACATCATTGACCCACATACACTTCATTTACAACACATTTTTTTATTTTTACTCATTTGAAATAAATACCTTGAGATAAAGCACAAAATTGACAAACATAATTATGAATACATTAATGATACAGTGTTTGATATATGCATGCATAAAAGTGTGTGTTCTGGAAATGAAAACACCCGCCGACGTGATGAGTGTATAAAAAGCTGTCGGGTCAGTTGAAATATGAAGAACACACACCACAGGACAAAACACACACAACATAATCTGAACCTGACTACACCCTCTTACTCATCACACACACCTGAAGCCCTGAGGGAGAGAAATCTGCACTTCTGCTTTTGAAGTTGAACAGCGATGAAAGTGAATGAATGCTCAGTTTAAAAGTAAATTATTAGTCTGAGACCTCAAGGCACACAGTCGTTTCAAGCTTCACACCTGTTAAATCATTTAAAAACATGAGTAAGGCTGCAGCTCCTGAAAAGACAGCCAAGGTGACTTCACAAACAACATTTTCCCTTCATGGAACAGGAATTAGCTATCAATCATAAACATACAGAAACTCACACAACAATATAATTCTGCAAGAAAAAGAGTCGCACTGCTCCTTTAATGCTTAGGTGCTAATGTCAGTTCGAAATTAAGGCATGATTTCAAGATCAAATAGCATCAAAGCATAATTAAAACAATAAATACCACACTCTGAGGAAAAAAAGTACAACAATCCTTTAAAATCAGCTTGAAAATTTGACTCTGTCTCTTATGAGGCTGCATTTCCAGTCCAGTAACATCTCAGGACGTCAAACAGCGTAGTCCAGCTCTGCGTTCAGATCTGTGTACATCTCATAGATGGCATCGACGGTGGAGGTGTAATTTACCAAGAACTGACGCACGTTCGCCAAACAGTCCTCCTCTTTCACTTCCTCTCCTTTGGACAGAGATTTGAGGAAGTTTGATCTGTAGGGAGCAGCAATTAATGCGGCCTGTGAAGACAGAAAAAGAAGATACTCTACTAAATTTACACTCTTTACATGAAAGTTTAGCATGTACAACAAAAGGGGTGGTATGTTTCTTTGAGTGTTTCCTTGACCAATCAGTTTATCTAATGTGGACAAACTTCAACTATTAACTTCTAAAAATTAGAGAAAGTATATAAAACAGTTGGGAAAGTCAGGAAATCCTGGATGGCAAGAATCACACACCGCAGCTTTATGTTAGCCCCTGGTTTCCTCCACCAAATCCAACTCATGGCAGCAGTAAAAGCTGTTCTCCAAAAATTGTCTTTTTATTTTAACTTTTGTTTTTATCTAAAATTTTTGACCTCAAATGTGAAAATTTAGACTTTTTTCAAGTAATGTTGAATTGATTTCTTCAAATTTGGAATTATTTTATCCTGATATTTTGACTTTTATCTCAAAATATTGACTTTTTATCTCAGAATTTTTCTTTATTTCTCAAAATTTACACTTTTTATGTTAAAATATTGACCTTTGATCCAAAAGTTAGAGACAATCCTTGCCTTCAGTTTTCAGTTTTGCATTAGAGTAATGGCTTTTGATGTTTTAATGATATGATGTAATATTCTGTCATGTTTGTAAATGTTACTGTAACTGAAGCTTGATTTGAATCCAATTGAAATCGCAATATCTGCAAGAAAAATCACAATTACATCTTTTTCTAAAATTGTTCAGCCCTAGTGTGCAACAAGACAAAAGGAGATAATTTGATCAATTGGTGCTGATAATCTGAGCATCAACAAAGTGTTGCTCACAGCTGAGTCACTTTCAAGTGAAATAATTAAACGTTAACAAGTGCAACACCTCTTCACCATGTAAAAGTTCTTTATATAGCTTTGACTTCTGTTATGTCATCAGTCTGTGCTCAGTTAAACTATTCTGCATATCAGTTTTTCTGGTAACAATTAATGCTTTAATTCTATCTAAATAAATGCTTATTGTACTTTTTCGGCGACTCTAGTTATGTAAATTTCCTCACTGTGGGACAATTAAAGGATTATCTTATATTTATCTTAAATAGTCTGATGTTTTGTCATGTTAGTCAGCACAGAGGGTACATTTGATATAATAAAGGCACAAAACAGTAAACAAAAAGCAGAAACACATTTGATACGTAAGGTGAAAAATATATAAATAATCAATAAAAAACTTGACATTATGCTCACACTGAAAATCCTCTGAACCATCCACCCGTGATATTTCTTCAGCGCCTGCTCGTAAGCTTTGGTGACATTCACCCGGATAAGGTTGGGGTTGTTTTCATCCTTCTCTCCATCTGCCAAACTCTGCAGCAGGATCTGAATGAAGCGGAGACCCCTGCAGGAGAAACACACGAGCACATGAAATATGATAATAACCAGTCTGTGTCAGTTCAGTGGCTCAAAGTTCATCTTACAGTGAGACAGAGAACAAAGTCCAGGGAGTGTTCACCTTTTAAGCCACATCAGTGCCAATGTCGCTCCAACTTTAGGCCATTCTGCCGCGCTATCCTCTCGTTCTGCCTCCAGAATGCTCTGCAGGGTCACGTACTTTTCAGGATCCTTCTGATAAACTCCTCGAATTTTCTGGGGCAACAAGAATTTAAGCTATGTGAAGGAGAAACGGCATGGAAAGATGTGCTTCAAATAAGCAGACACGTGTCTCTCACCGTTATGTTTCCATTTATGTCAGATTTTATGGGTAGAAATACTTTAGATCCCAGGCAGTCTGGAAGAGAGACATTTGAGAGCAGAGCAATGAAAAATGAATGACTTTATCACATGTCACTGGTTGGAGAGGGATGGTGATTACAAATCAGCCTTTTATCCTCACTATATCAGATAAATCAGACTCAACTTCCCTTGTTTTGGGTCGGTTAGGATTACTGAACAATCTTTCTGAGTTTGCTAAATTTTAGAATAACGACAAAGCATATTTAGTAGAGTTTTTTTTATGTCTTTACGCTTCAAACTCAAAGATTTACAGATATTTCCTGAATATTTAGCAGCTTTTCCTTTAAACTGTACACTTGGATTTAATGTTTTTGACAAAAACTGCTCTTCCTGGTGACTGGCTCCAGTATGGTTCAAAAACTCCATCTCCTCCATTCATTCAAATGGGGCTGTGGTCAAACTTTCAAAACTAAATACACCTCATAGAAATGTTTCTCCTTTCTATAGGCTGGAGTGATTTGAAGCTATTGTTGGGCTGCATTGTGTTCAAGTCAACTTTTTCTTTAAAAGTTTGTTGTTCGTTAGTTATTAAACGTTACAAAGCAGAGTTCATTTTAGATTTAAAAACCTCTTTTTCAAAGGAGACCTGGCCAAGATAGGCAGCAGCAAAAGGCATTAAGTTACAGATACAAAGATAGGTACAGTGCAGTTTACAAAACACAACTGGACTCCACCCAGATTCTCTACTGCACAGACTTTGGCTGCAAATTTACAACATGATGGAGCTTCAGACAGAGGTTATTTTGGCAGTAAAACCACACAATGGTAAAAGGTGGAGCCACGCTGTCCAGCCTATGATTGAGATCAGGGCTTTGGCAGTTTGCTCAGGGTCACTGTTCATATGGAAGACCCATTTGCACCCAAGCTGATGTCTTGCGATGTTACTTGAATACTTCCACTTATTGTTGTTCCACTTGATGTTGAAAAGAAAGGTGGGTGGCATAAGAAATTATCCCATTATCTTGAATAAACAAGCTTTGTTTTTCAATGATGATGATGATGACAAAAATGAGTCCAGATTTCAACAGAATAAGCTTTGTCGTTTGAGATAATGAAAAGAATGAGATCAGATATTGAGAAAACAAGCTTCATTTTTCAAGATAATGAGGAAAATGAGTCAAGATCTTATGAAAACATGCTTCTTCTTTATGAGATAATGAGAAAATTAAGTCTAGCTCTCAAGAAAACAAGCTTTGTTTCTATGAGATAACGGGGAAATAAGTCAAGATATTGAGGAAACACGCTTCGCCGCTTTGATGGTCCCTGTTGAAAGCTTGAGAAAACAATCTCTGCTTTTCAGTATAACGAGAAAAAATAGTTGGATACTCAAGAAACAAGCCTTGTTCTTGCGATTTGGTAAGAAAAATAAGTCCAGTTCTTGAGAAAACAAGCTTTGCCATTTTCATGAATTTCGAGAAAAATAAGTCGTACTCTTGAGAAAACAACTGAAATTAACTTGTCATTTCGAGAAAATGGAACAAATTTATTGTAAAAAATTATACCCCCTCAGGGCTTCCCTACAAACGAGATCAGTTAACCTATCAAGAGTTTCTGAAACCATGACATCATCCTCTGGGCTTTACTCAATTGTTTAAAAGCAGAGTAATCTAAGTGCATGTAAACCTTAAGAAAGTGTCTCTGGCATTCAGCGTACAAGAACAACTTTGGTTTTCTTAGCTGGCCTGACATATGAAAAGCTTGGTTTAATGTCAGTGAAACAGTGAGAAAACAAAGAATGTCTTTTAATAGAACGTGTGTAAACTTCTAGTATCAGCTGTAGGTGTAAACAGAAAGGGAAAAATGCAGTGAATGCATAGTAAGTTAAAGGCACAATGAGGTCAATGTATTCTGTGTTCAGAGAGTAAACAAAGAGTGTCTCTATACAGGCTGCAGCTGCACCAATGCTGCTCCTCTTCTGCTGCTGCTGTGTATGTGTGAAATAACCATGACTTGGTTTCAGACAAGTGAGAAAAATCATTTAGCGAAACGTCAGGAAGAAGAAGAAGAAGTCAACTCTTTATCTACCGTCAGCGCCTCAGTTACTCTCCACTCTCGTTTTTGCGTTTATCGAGTTTATTTGGAGTTTTACTCACCGAAAAATGTCGGCAGATGAGAGACAGTCTCCAGAAACAGCTTAGTGTCTATGGACTTGTCTGGAGGTAGTTCTTTAAATTGGTTATCCAGTAAAAGAGACATGTTCCCGCCGTGTGAACAGGCAGCTGTAGCGAGCGGCTCCTCGGCTGTTGAGAACCCGGAACTCCCTTCTTGTCAGGTGGGTGGGGAAGCGCCAACAGCCCCCTGTCACTTTCATCTTCCTCCAACAGGTGGGACAATAATACACAATGTTGCAAACCACATAAAACCATAAAACACGACAAGCAGCACTTTGAGGTATGGATAATACTTTATTATACCTAAGGTAGGGATTGTTGCAACGACAGAGGCAGCTTAAAGTTACAAGGGATTAAATTTCAGGGTTACACCAGAGGTGGAGAGGGGACACACGGGCTTTCTTTTTTCATTTAACAGTGCTCAAACTCTCTGAAACTGTGTTTTTCATTTATTTTGTCCAAGCTTTCAAAGTATTTTCAACATAAATCGACGCTTTATTGGTCCTACTGCGATGCTTCCATTTAAATAAACATTTAAAGCCAGGCTTAGTAACTTTTTGGAATGAAAAACAAACAAAAAAAAAAAATACAACATGTTGGAAAATAAAACTTGACCACTGCCAAGTTACTCTCACTTACTTCTTATCCTACAACAACAATACATGGTTTCTAAATTACCAATATATCAATACCAATGTTGGTATCAGTATCAATAAATACTTGCGTGATGAGATTGATACTAAACATTCAGTGTATTGCTGATTTCCCAAACATTATTGTTTTTTGAAAGTTAATCTACCAGTATGTGCAAGCTGTCTAATCAAAATGATAAATTTAATACTGGAATACAATAAAAAATGACATCTGTGAACTTTCAAATTTACTTTTTTACAACAAAGCAGAAAAATTAAAGCACCTGATTGTTTTCTGATGGAAAAATAATCCGCTTAAAAAATAAAGATATAACTTAAATCAAATTTTCCATGTAAATGCATTTGGTTGGTTGAAACCAATAATTTCTCGGTTATTGTTTTCAACTAACTCTATGCATGTAGACGAAACCAGTTGACATGTTCAACTTAATTCAAGTTGATGTTGATGGTTCATTTTTTGTAGTGTACTTTAATTCATTACCAGAGACATTGGTTTTAGTGGTGATGTGTTATTTTTGATTTATTTTGACACGCTTCTCTCTTTGTCAACAGTTTCCATATTGTTATTGATTTTGGCAATAATGGTCCTATATTTACTTGGTATCACATCGATACAGAATCTTGCTGTACCGCATACCACTACCCTAAAGCAGTGGTCACAAAACACAGATAGGAAGTCAAAAATGCCTTCAAAAATCAAACAAAATTCATAGTTGCAGATTTCATCCATCACTGTAAAAAATGTAGGCAAAGATACGGGTTATGTTTGAATCTCCAGTCAACTCCATGACGCTAACTTTCTTTTTGTTTGTCAAATGGCGTCACTAAACAGTGTCTGTGTCATTTTTCTCTTCTTCGTTGGATGTACTAGCCCACAGATCCAGACTGGACCGCTTGGTGGAAACAGAGATTTAGTGTATGCTCACAGCAGGGGTCACCAGTTTCTGGCACTGCCCTTTTTTTTTGGGATCCCAGGCTGAAAAAAAGATTGGGAACTTCTAATCAAAGCCAATAGTGATTCTAGTTAACAGTAAACTAGCAATTATCCCATCATTTTCATAATGAATGAAATTATTGGAAACACTGAAAACATAAATTAAGACACAACTATACATGGTCTGTGGTTCCCAAAGTAGGGGTTTGGACCAAAACAAGAAAATAATTACAATTTGATGTTTCATCCATTATTGTAAAAGTATCAACAAAATCATGAGTTAAATTCAAACAAAAATATGCAAACAGAAAATGTTTGAACTTTATTCTACATTTCTTTGTTGCCACAAGACTTCCAAGGTGACTAAACCAGGATAATGATTGCAGATTAATTTAGGAAACACAGCATTATGTGCACACAGATGGTCTAATTTTGTGAGGGTGAAGAGTTCAGGAACCTTTATAGTTGTTGTCACTAATGATAAGCTAGTGATCGTAACAGACAACATGGAAGGTAAGACAAACAAAATACTTTGACAAACTGTAATTCAAAAAAACACCAGAAGCTGATTCCTGCAATGAAATGTATCTGTAAGGTTACAAAAAAAATACTGGTGAGTTATACATTAGCCTTCTTACAGACTTTCTTTGAATAAAAAGACTTAAACTTTTTAAAATGATTAGAGATGTGCCTTTGGAACAATAGTTTCAGACTCACACAATGTCAAATCTGTATACAGAGGAGATGCTTGATGCAAAATGTCAGTAAAATATAAATATAAAAAGAAAAACTACATAATTTGATCTTGCATGATGAGGTTGAATATTCACATTGAAAGTGTTACAGCTGCATTATTTCATCTGTTGTAACATTTATTTACCACATTCAAAAGAAATGCTTTGTGTTTGTAACTTCTCCACCTCTGGTTTAAACCTTTCTGGCTCACAAAGAGTGACACATAGGGCCCAGGTTTTACAACAGGTACTCTAACTCCTAGGGGATATTGACTTTATCAGTGATTGTAAACCATAGCTGTACGCATGTGACTACAAATAGCATCTGAAACACTGGAGTTACAGTACCACACCGAAGCAACAGAGAGCACGGGTTGCCTTTAACTTCCTGCCAGCTGAGATGTCCCAAACCTCAGAACACAAAGTTAGTCTGTGAGGAGCAACATGTTAGAGAGAAGCTTATGAAAATAAACATTGATATTTTTAGAGGTAAGACATACACGTTTATAAATAGAATAGCATTTGGGTTATTCTGATAAAGAATTACATGGATACAAACAGTACATTTTTATATATTTGCATAACGCTATTAAAATTGATTCAAAATGGGTGTCACAAGCCTGCATCTGTGACAGCATAGCTCACACACACACATACACACGCACACACACATGCACACACACACATACACATCAGAAGTATGGCTGTAACATTAGAACTCCAAAATGACTGATACTCAACTTATAAACACGGAGGGACTCAAACTGCTGGATGGAATAAAAATGTGCACTCTGGGATCTGCTGGCCTCACATGGTGCTCAATGCTTTTTTTTTTTTTTAAATCACAGTTTGCTTACTGAACAAACAAGTATTCTAAGCAAGTGGTATCACGATGATTGAGGATTAAAATACTGTCAGCATAAAACAATCAAAAATGGCTAAAGGGAAACAACTAGAGTAAGGTTTATCTACTGTATATTGATGTGACTTCTGGGAAGAGTCCAGGCTCAACTGCTTATCTATTGGTTTTTGTACACGCACACACAACATTGCACTTGTGGGAATTTTGTGGATTAAAGTGTTTTCTCTTAACGAGGTATTCTACATGTTTAAAGGTGTTTTTTCTACCTATTAGCTTGATATAAAAACCAAAATAAATATCCCTTACTCTGCATGTGTCAACTCTAGGAATGTATGTGAATGCTTTAACTGGTTAATAAAGGGGAACAAAATGGTGTTAACACTGATTACGTTGAATTTTGGGTGTTTGAAGAATGTCTTTGGGGTTTTGGTTAGTTGTTGTTTTCTTTGGTTGTCACAGTGACAAGTTGCTTGGCAGCTTTGGCAATGTCATAGGCGCACTGGATGACCTGCTGAGTGACCAGCTGGATGTCCGCGGGGCAGGGGCTGTGGTCGGCGGCCTTCTGGCACTCTCCGTGAAGCCGGCTGGCACTGGATGTGAGCAGACACAGAGACCCTCGCACCGTCTCGGAAGATGGCCTCTGTGAGAAACAAGAGGGATGATGTGATGTTTGATAAGGATCTGAACTGACAACCTCCATAAATAAACCTCCGATGTGGTTGGTCGGCTCCGTGTGCTAGTGAGTCAACATAAAACAGGGTAATACAACAGGGTAAAGGTCCTTCCTGAGCCAAACAGGTTCAGTTAGATTCCATTTGGCAGTTTTCTGGCAAACAAATCCTGTTTTTGCTCGGGGGAAGGGAGATGAAGATGGAGTCGTCTTACCTTGGGAAACAGAGCAGCCATCTCAGTCACAGCCACACAGATCTTTTCAGAGCAAGGAAGGAAGCTGCAGGAGAGAGAGAGACAAAGGGGTTATGGGTGGTCAGCCACTCCTATGCTATATCTGAATAAAAGGGCTTCTAAAACTACTTACAGGGGATGAAAAACAAAAATTTAGTGTCTTAAAAAGTTAGAATAATATATAACATCAATTTAAAAAAGGATGTTTTAAACAGAAATGTCAGACTTCTGAAAAATGTTACTTTATATGCACTTAATACCATTTTTCGCTACTTGTGACTGCTTTTACACCACATTTTTTGCTTCTTTCTGACCTTCATCCAAGTTTTCTCTCAATTTCTTGCCAATTTTTTCTTGCTTTTTGACCACTTCTGCCACCTCAAAGTTATTATTATTTCTACTTCTTGCCATTTTCCTGCTTTTCACCACTTAAAATGTTGCTCTTGCGAAGGTAGTTTTCAACAATAAGGCTCTTTGATTAAGCAAACACTGGTGTAGAGCAAAAAACATCCACAGCAAGAAACTGTATTTGGTATTCTGGCATATTTAAAGTTGAAGAAAAATTGCATAGTCAGTGATAAGAATATTGCAGCAGGCCAAATTGTGATTTAATCTAATCTGCCTTTAGTACAAAGCAGCTCCCCACAAACAAAGAAACATAAATAAAGATGTGAAAATGTGGAGTTAAGTGCTGAGTTTAATATTAATACATCACAGGAAAATAAACCCCACAAAATGATGCTTCTGAACAAGTATGTAGTATGTTTTAACAACAATAATTCTCATTATCATTAACAAAGGAAAATAGTGTAAAAGTAGTGAGTGCATAGGCTGCAGGAAACCTCACTGGCTAAACTAACTCTCTGAGGATATAAAGGTCACAGGGGAATATGTGGTCATGTGGTGTTTGTTTCCTGTCAGCTGCGCTTAAAGACACCAGGCCTCCCCCCAGCAGACAAACAGTTTCCAGGACACATGTCTGGCCGGGTGGGGGCTGAGTTTGAGCTCTGAAGTTCAATATCTGAATACTACTCTTTGAGACCAGAGAGCTGCTGGTTTACTACAACTGCTGTAAATCACTAACTGCTCGCTGGTTCTGGTCCTTGGGGACAACTAAAAACCACTGACCCAGAACCAGATGTAATGAAGGGGAAACTCTGTCTACTCTCCAAGGACAAGCAGGATGTCAGACACACTCATGGTTCATGTGCAAACTGACAAAGTTAAAGCAAGGTAAGTTATTGAAACCCCATAGGGTGACAGATATGACCTACCTTTCTTGTTTGGTCTCTTGGGCGGCTCTCAGGAGCTCTTGTATGTTCTTGGTGATCTGCTCCGTCTTGCAGATGACGTCCTCCGTGCACGGCAGGGTGGGATCTTCCTCACACTCCTCCACTGGCTCCCCTGTGTCCGACACTGGCAGAGGACTACTAGCCACAAAACAATACATGTGATAAGTCTTTAGATAACAGATAACAGGGTACAAAAACAAAGCTATTTAGTCTGTTTAGTAATAGCATAAGGTTTAGACCTGATCTATGATAGAGGTAAAGCAATGCTGCCTCAATTTCACCATCATTTTAAGTTTTGACTGAGAATATGCCGACACAACAACAGATGACTCGCTCAGCAACTTTTCCCCACCCCACCCCACCCCCTGCTTCTGACATAGTCGCTGCTTTGCCCTGGCCAAGCACAGAAGTTGCGTTGCTGAGCACCAGATTTTAGCACCTGGAGAATTTGTACTGAGAAACCAAAAAAACCCCCCTGACAGTTTATTCTATAGCCAACCAAACTTAAATATATATCATAAGAGTTGTTTGATGCTTATGAGCTGACAAAACAAGTGTTGTTGGTGTACTATATTAAGCTGTATCCATTAGTTCTAAGCTAGCTACCAGACTGACAGGCAAGTATTTAGATGCATAACAAATTTGCATAAATGGCCAAGGCACATTAAGAGCTTGATGATATTCCAGACTGCAGCTGGTAGCATTCATCAAACAGATGTATGACATCCTTATATGCAAACTTCTGTCCCGTGTTCTTGGGTCAGGCTGTCCAAACGGCTCCAAACTTCAATCAAAACCAGTACGAGTTAGATCTCATCATGTATTTTTATGTCAGTGTGTGTGAGTATTTGTTTAAGGCAGTTACTAGACATTACTTAACTCGTGTCAAACGATCATATCAGTATGAAATGAATTTTTTCACAAACTCTTTGAGTAAACAATCAGTGAGTCAGTGTTTTAAATTCAACCAAATATTCTTACCCAGCCTCTTCCATTTCAGAGTGATTGGGTGTAGTGTCGTAATCATTCTCCAGCATAATATTCTGTCCCTCCAGACTGCAGCCCTACAGAGACATCAGCCAGTTACCATCAATCAGTCACAGCATACACACTAAAATGTACATATTATTAGAGCAACAGTCAGCACAAATACATCAGAATCATGCATTTCTGAATTAAAACCCAAGATCACAGAATCAGACGTTCAGTTTAAAGCAGATCAAAAGAAGAAGACAGGAAATATTCAACTGTATCGCTGTGGTTGAACACTGCAGTGGATGCGATTAGTAAATGCAGAGAAATCCTGAAGTAGACTGTGGATCAATGATTACGACTTCAGTGATTATACATTTGAATCTTGCTGTCTGATCAGTCAAACAGCTTTCAGTGCTGCTACATTTCTCCCTCACTCGCTCTCTCGGTGCAGACCGCAGCCTGAAGGGCTCGGTCTGAGTCTCTCTGTGGATAAGCAGCTGCGGTTTGTTCAGATGACTGAACCGAAGCAGAGGCACTGTGGTGCATGCAGGCAGGCAGGCGGTAACTGATAAGAGGCAGTTTAAAGACACAGGTCAGGATAGAGAAGACTGTGGGGTCAAGCAGCAGGACGGTTCGTCACCGCCTTCAGTACATCAGTACTTAACCCTTCGAGATCTCTCATCCCACGACCAGGACAGGGAAGAGGGGAAGGTAGGGAGGGAGGAAGCAGCCGTCCCCAAAGGACCCCTCCCAATCTAGAAAGGGGTCAAACCAAGTTGAGCATACTCCACTGAGATGCAATGAACGATGATGTAATGAATGATTGAATGAATGAAAAACCAACACCAGCCCCAAGCCAGGCATCATTATTTCATCTTGAGATGACAAACCAGAGAGAGCCAGCGTTGGTGCTTCTGTGCTTACATTGGTGGGAAAAGGTTGTAAAATGACTCCATCCTCGTGCCTGGCTGTTTCCGCTCGGTGGGGGAACTGCCGAGGTGAAGAGCCCGTCTCATACATGGATATGGCGCGACCTCCGCGGGGTGGGTGTCGACCGCAGGGCCCCTGGGAGTGCTGCTGTCCGCTGGGGGTCTGCCATCGCAGGGATGTGTTTTCAGTCTGTAAGGAGCTCAGCTGGAGAGAACAAAAACATCTTTCAGTGCAGCTGAAGCTGGGGAATGATCTCCTTACAGAGGCTATGCCAGATATCAATAATGGAGTGGAGTACGGCTCAGTCTGCAGGAGAAAAGAAAAACCTCAAGGTCGAGTTTCCTCTCTTGTGTTTTAGTTTCCCTTCAAACATAAAGTTTGTTTTAAACTCTTAAAGAATGGTCTGCTGTCAAGGTGGTAGCCCTTATTTACACAACCACCAGGCTTCCTTCTTTATCTCTAAATAAGGTAAAGTCAACACAAAATCAAGAGGAAGTATGAAATCCCAGGTGCCACAAGAGCAGAGACATTAAGGTCACAAAGAGGTTGATGTCACCAAGCCAAGCAAAAAGTGTCCTTTTCTATTTTCTATTTACTTTTTTGAGAACAATGAACTTCAACCTTTGGAAAAAGGATTTTTTTTTTGTTGAAAGTTGAACTTTTGCTCCCCAGCAGAGGGAGACACTCAATGTTGTGCAAAGGTCAGGACAGTTATGAAGAAAGCAAACAAACCAGCAGGTGGAAGCAGATCATTGTTTACACTGTCTCCCAGCTGCAACTGCTTACATCCCCTTAAACATCCCATTATACTAACACACAATCTATTTTTTTTCTAACTGGCTGTGTTGTAGTGGGGTTTTTTTTGTCCATGTAAGATTGAAATTTGGAGATGGCGTCAAACTTGGGAGATTTTCTTCGATTTTAACTTTTTATCTAAACATTTTGACATTTTTTTCCCTCATGATTTTGTTTTTATTATTCCAAAATTTCGAAGTTTGCCTCTTTAACTCAAAATTATGATTTAATATGGGCAAAAAAGTATTTCTGGACAAAATAAAGTTTTCTTTTTTATTATTTTAACTGGTGGCTTTTATAGTTCTATATTTAAAAAAAAGTCTTGGAGGAAACCCTCCACTTAATCGTCTCTTTGTTGAGAAGTTCTTTGCTCCTTTGACGTCTGTGCTCTCCAACTGAGTGAGGATTCAACTCCTCATGTCAAAGAAACACAACATCCAATCTATCCTCTACTGAGCAGCATACCAGAGGAAGTCTGGTGATTTTAATTGTTACCACAAGAATTTCATCCCATCCAGAGGCAGAGCGGTCATTCTTTGAATTGAAATGGATGAGTTATGACTTTGGATAGTGCATTCTTTGATTTAAATGTTGAAATGGGGCCTTAGAGGGAACAAATATGCAGTTTATCTGGTTCAGGTTTTGCACACAGTTATGATTTCACCACCTTACTGTGTTTCAGAGGCAACAGGAAAGAACGACCTCTGACATTGCATGTGTTAGAATGAATCAGTTACATCAATTAAACTGTTTGTAATACCACTTTTTTTCATTACTGACCTTGGTCTGCATCATGCGCAGCTCCTCACTCAGATGACAGTTGACTTTAAGAAGTTGTTGTATTTTGGCTTCTGATGCAGTGAGCGCAGTCTTTACCTCCATGAATTCCTGCACTGTGATTGGTCCATCAGAGATGTCTGATGACTCTGAGCTCTGCAACGACAAATGTAATAATAGAAATAATAAGTTTCATTGGTTAAGGGATTATTAAAGTAAGAAATGTCCAGAAATGTTGATGGTAGCATCACCTTAGTCCTTCTATCATTGCAGCTGTCACCACATGTGGCCTCTTGCACTGGATCTTCATCAGATGCAACGCTGTCATAATCTGGCTGGTCGTTGTCCTGGCTCTCGCTGTTATGACGGCTGTTTATTCCCTGGAGGATCAGCTCCACATTATCTAAAGAGAGACCACCAGACCAAAGCAGACAGACGTGTTATGAACGGAAAATAAAACAAAACTGATTACAGGTGGAAGAGATTTTCATTTCAAAGCCTTAATTTACACTTTGTGTCTGCAACGTTCCTGCCCACGTAATTAACCCGACAAGGGCCAAACTCTTTTCGAGTTTGCAGTTGTTTTCTGATTGTGTGTGTTTTTGTCTTAGGTTTTGTTTTGGTACTTGCTGTGTTTCTTAAGTTTATGCAGTTGTTTTACTTGCAGCAAGTTTGATTCCTTTGAAGTGTGTTTCCATCATTGCATTTGCTTTTGAATGTGCAGAATTTTTGAATATGATGTGACTTTATCAATAAAAACATTTTCCTCAGTAAAAACTTTTAACAAATCCCAAACAAACAATATAAGCAAAGAAATTTGAGGTCATCATAAAAGTTTCGTACCTTTGGGACTCTCACAGGAGTTACCCCACTGCCGTCGCTTTGCATCAGTGAGAATATCAATAACCAGGGTGGCAAATTCATGAGCACTAAACCGTGCCAATTTCTGGCGACCCTGAGAAAGCAAACAGGAAAAAAATAACTGTTACAACCAAAACTTACTCAGCAAACCAACATTCAAAAAGAGGAAACTGGTGCGGTCACTGACCTGGTTTCTAGTGGACGAGTACTCAGGGTTGACTGGCAGGAAAGGCACAACTGTGGTGTCTGTAACAAGCGCGCTGTGGTTCTGAGTAGCCAACCACACTGAGAAAATATTGAAAAGCATTTGTAATATAGATGGTAAGTTTTGAGGATAGCTGGAAATTTTGTATTTATGTACATTTCTTTAAAATTCACCTGCATCTGTTTCTCTTCTGTCCACTTCATCATAAACATCCATGGCAAGCTCTTCAAACTGATGGTTACTTAGCTAAAAGAACATAATTTATTGTTAATTAAAGTAGAAAAGACAACACATTTGGAGTAAGCCTCAATAAATTTATAAAATGTCTCACCGATTGGAGCTTCTTCTTTGCAGCTTTGGCGAATTCTGATAAATCCAGGCTGCTTTGGACAAAACAGTCAAATAAGTGACTTTTCTGCAAATAACATCCTCCAAAAGCGAAGACTCACAGCATAAGTTACAACAATAATACTTACTTATTTCTTATCCAACAAAAGAACGCAGCATGGGAGAAATACCACCACAAAAGTAAAACATGCAGCTGATATAAGACGTCATAAAAATATTCTTAAATGACGCAGAATCTTGTTCTTACCTGTCTGCCATCTGTGGAATGATGAAGTGCTGGCCATTTCTGTGATCTAAAAGGAAACATTTATAAATGAAAATGTCATGTGTGGTGGCGCACAGGCTGATGTGCCCTCTGTTTACCTGGTCTCCTACCACAAAGGTAAAAGGTTAACCGGTCAGTGAGTTCATACTGGATCTCCACCAGCCTCTCTGCCAGCTCCTGGTGCCCGGCTTGTCTGCACGGATAAAAGATTAAAAGGTCACATTGGTGAAATATACCAAATTACTAAGAATAGAAAGTACGTCACAGGATATTATTTAATTTCCCTATATCCACGAGGCAAAGAGATGTCGCTGATATTTTTAAAGCACATGATAAATTCCTGACCACTATTTTCTTTCTTAGCTCTCGATCCAAGTTTTCCTTCTCTCTCTTGCCCTGGTCACTCATGCTCATATGTGATTAGTCAGAATAATGCCACAGTGTCTGTTTCTAATCCTCATTGTTTTAAAGGCATGCTAAATATTTTACCCACTTCTGCCAGAGACTGTTTCCTCCAAGCCCTCTGCTTTCTTTCTTTCTTTCTTGCCAGTTTACATCTGTCACTTCCCTTTTTCATTTACGACATATACGAGTAAGATATAAATAGCATGGTTAATGTGCAGCAGAGTTCTCAAGAAGAGGGTAAAATCACCAAAGGATGTGACTAATATCCTGAGCATGTTTGCTGCTAAGTTGCAATAAGCTAAGGTGTAAGAAGACAAAAAAGAAAGAGAAATCAAAACACTGTTCTTGTGTTACCTTGCATAATCAATCGGGGTCTTCCCACTGGAGTCCAAAGCCCCAGGATCTGCTCCATAAACTGCCAACAGCTCTGCTTGTAAAACTTGTCCTGCTTTTGCTGCTATGTGTAGAGGAGTGTTTCCTTTCTCCTGTTGTTTGCAAAGCGACACAATAAAGAAGCATTTGTATTTTGCCACTGGTAACAAAACGATGCATCGTCTCGCTTATTCTCCTGCACTCACTGGATGGAAGAAGTTGGCCTGTGCTCCCAACGATAGGAGCCTGAGGCAGGTCTCAAGGTTTCCAGTTCGCACGCTGGAGTGAAGTTGCTGAAAGGAAATTGAGAAGTAAGGTTTTAAATCGGATTATCGAACAAAGATTAAAAGAGCTGATATTAATCCCCTCTGTCCATTCTCTTTTCTGCACCCTTATCTGTCTAAATCATAAACACTTTGCTATCCATCAAAGAGAAATCTTTATTGAAATGCCTTCCAGTCATAGACATTTAATAGAGTTTGACATTCATATTTTGTGGGAGCTGATACAAACAAAAGCAGCAGCTGAAAGCCAGCCTCTACTATTTTATATTCACAGTCATAGCGTGACCAGTACAGGAAATAAGAGTGGCAGTATGTTGCAGCAGTGCTGAATACTAAATCTCAGTCTATAAATAGATTCAACCATTTCTGACGTTTACAGGGAGCAGACATTGAAGTTCAACGATAAATAAATGAATCTAAAAAACATGGCTGTGATTCAGAAATTGAAGTCAGTGCAACTTAAAGTGATAAAAAGAGGATAATTTTTCTTTGAAGCTTATTTACTCGAGCTAATGTTCATCAGTGTCTCACCTTGCTGAGGTCTTTTGCGGTTACACTGTCATCCTCCCGACAAGGCATCCGATGGACGTAGGCCAACATCTGGTATTTGGCTTTGATGAACTCTGTCTTGTTGGGACTAGAAACAGAAAATTGTGTTTTGAACTTAACAAAGAAAGGTAAATATCGAAGTGAAGTTCACACCACATGATCATTAGTAGCTGTTGAAGATATGCATGAAGCATGCAGTTCTGTATCTGTTCTGCAGTGTGCTTCTCTTGATTTCAGTTTCGGAAAGTGGAGTCAATGGATTTCTTTTAATGTTTCACTGTATCATGAATATAGAAAACAAACCATGGGTACATTTTGATATTTCAGTCATCAATATTCAAAGATGTTGCCAGATGAAGCATTTTATATCAACCAGCAGTGATCATACAGGAACAGTACAATCA
The DNA here is from genome assembly GCA_008086565.1 of Thalassoma bifasciatum. Classification (NCBI taxonomy): domain Eukaryota; kingdom Metazoa; phylum Chordata; class Actinopteri; order Labriformes; family Labridae; genus Thalassoma; species Thalassoma bifasciatum. The sequence goes on from RPOG01000835.1 coordinate 149,906, forward strand.
GATGAGTTAAATTAGAAGTAGATAAAATTTAGAGAAAAATAAAACAATAAAATTAAGCAAGGTAATCGTAATTTTACTTCAGCGAGGAGTTACTTAAAGTAATTGTATCTGTTTCTGTGTGTTTTGGTCCTTCACTTTTAATGCTTCAAGGAACATTTTAAATTCATCTAGAAAACAACAAATTCAAGGAAATGTTTCAGGTCCTGTTTATATGAAATTTGTTAAGCTATAGAAATCTATTACAGCAATATCACCGTATTTAATTTCTAATCTCATACCAAAGTTAATGAAACTAATATAATTTACCTATAACTGAATGCTCCCATATTGACGAACTGCATTGCGCCGTGTATTGTGGGAAACAGTATGTCAGGTAGACGGGTCTGCGGCATGCTGAGAAATTTTCCTGGATCAGTCGGACATCCAGGAATTTTGTTAGCATGCTCCAGATCCCACAAGTTTTCATATACTGACTATATACTGAATTTCTTTTTTTTTAACATTATTTTTATTGTCAATTGCAAATCAAGCAAATAGTGTACACTTTCTGCATATATGTCTATTCGTATTTTTCATACAAAAACAAAAACAGACTATATACTGAATTTCTGCCAAATCAGTAGATACTGCAAGTGTAGTAGGCGGTTTGGGAAAACAGCCAACGTCTTTACTTTAGGACATTAACTGCAGACACAAAATCTGTTAAGTTCAGGGGAGTAAATTCAAGAGGAATCCTAAAAATATTTTTTTTCACAGGAGAAACTTTATCTCAGATAATATCCATACAGCTGCAATTCACATTAGAGGGGACACTGCTAAATAAAGAAGACTTCTGTCCCCTAGTCCTTGTGTCAATACCAGCACACTTCCTTGTTTTGTGAATAAAGGAAGTCGATGCAGCTGCAGTCAACAGTAATACAGCCTAACAACTCAATTTGGTTCAATACCTGGAACGAAACAACAGGAACTAAATTTAGCTCTAGTTCTTCCACCTACGAAACAGGTGGAAATTCCTTATAAGGTAGTTTTCATGTTTGTTCTTGGAATCACAATTCTTTTTTGGTTCAACACCCCATCTCTTCATCTGTGTCTTTAAATGCATTTGCTCAAAGTGTGAGCAGGGCTGTTTATATGTGGGCTACTGTTTATCACTCATCCGCTGGTTAGACACAAGGCAGAATGTGTTTATACCTCACAGTGGATGTGGGTGACTCCTTCACAGTTCTTATTTTATTTCATTAAGTTTTTGTTTAAAGTTAACAATAAAATGAAAATTTTCTGTGAACAATGTTTGTATGTTTTTATTATCAAGCCACTAACTTTCAAAAGGTTATTTGAGAGAACCATGGCGTGAGTTATGTCCATGGTTCAAAGGCACAAATATGCATGTTCACTGACCTTAACCATGAAAATCAATTTTGCCAATAGAGCTTCATCACAAAGTGCAAACAGGCATAAAAAAAATCCAGCACTGACACATGAAAATCCTTAAGAGCACTTACTGGACTCTGTCCTGAGGGTTAGCTTTGCGCTTCCCAGTGGTTGAGGAGGAAGGATCCAGAAGGCTGTGCTCCCATATGGAGTTAGCTCCATTACCATACAGTGTCTGGACCATCTGAAAATATACAGAGACAACGCTCTAACATGTATGTTTACATCATCAGGGTGTCCTCTTGTCAATGAGTGTGCAACAACTGTCTGCTCTGTAACAGAACCTATCAGACTTGGTACTTGCCTGGTACTTTTGTGTTTTTATGTGGTATTAAATGTTAGTTCGTTCAACAATAAAATCTCAAAATACTTCAATTAAACATTTTTATTCCTCAATATATAAACTTAAACAAATACATCAGAACAAGACTCGAATGTTTGTACTGTAACATTGCAGTTGTTTCACATATTTCTTCAGCATGAAGACAATAAAATAAATCAACTACAATTTTATGACTTAATTACAACAACCCAATGTTTTGTCTTAATAATGCACAAATTAAAACCAAGCTCCACCTACTCCTTTTCCATTTCCAGCATGGAAAATCACCTCCTCTTCCACTCCCTCACAGTCACAAGGATGTGTTTCGGTACTGAACCATGGTACTGTTTGATTTTACATGAATCAATATTCTGTGTTACTGACGGAATTCTGTCAGTATCTATAAAAGGACTGAACTCAGCACTCATCCCTAATCAGAGCGCTTATATTGGAGTTTTTAAAAGCAGGCACATATAATCCAATATCACTTTTTTATGCTCACATCCGGTATCAATATCAGATTGGTACACCTCTTGACCTTGTTACATCATCAAGCCCCACAGCTTCAAAAATGACCTTACTGGTAGCAAAGGGTCTTTTAGCAACCTCTCATATGTTCCCCAAGTTTTTTGAACTCTAGATTTATTCCCATTCTGACTCTTCTTTTGAACGTACCATTTTATGCTTATGTGGTAAAACTGCACTTTCTTGTTTGTGTGATTTGGAGAATAGGACTCGTATCATACATTGGCACACATGCAGTTAGTGATTTTGTTAAAGCACAACGCCATAACTACATCATACTGAAACATTATTATTTTCCAAACTGGGCTTTTCCAGATAGCCACGAATAATCACTTTCATGCAGTGTAGTGTGTGTTTCTTGTAGTGTGTCTCTGTACCTGTAGCTGAGAGGGGGGCCATGAAGAATGAGTCAGATGTCTGACTTGAGAGCTGTGTCGCCCCAGACCTCGATGGATGCTGCAGCACTCATCACAGATCAGGACCCCTCTGTTCACTGAGGCCCACCGTGGCTCTGTGGTGAGAGGAAACAACATGTTGGTTAATATCACCACAGTTTTAAACACAACCTCAGATTTCAACATTTGTGGTTCAACTAAGGTTGACTGTTTTGCAACAACACCACCCTCAATGTTAGGTACAGTTGTGCCTAAAAGTTTACACCTCCCAGCAGAATTTCTGCTTTTTTAGCCTTTTCTCAGAAGATAAAGCTTTTGGGTGAAGAAATTTATTGAAAAAAAAATAGTTTACTCTTTTTAATTTACAATGACAACAGAAACTTAAAAAATAACCCTGTTAGACAACTCTGGTGGTTATGGCCTGATAAATGCACAAAAGTGAACACAAATGTGTTTGAATGTCTACTAAAGGTAACCATCCTCACCTGTGATCTATTTACTTGTAATCAGTGTGTGTGTATAAAAAATGAGCAGGGTCATTTTTGAAGTTTCTGTTGTCATTATGATTTCAAAAGAGTAAACACAGTTGTTTGTTAATAAATGTCTTCACCCAGCCTCTAACCATGAGTGACAGAAAGGTTTTTGTGTTATCATTCATATTTTCTGAGAAAAGGCCAAAATATTGGAAAATTCTGCTGCAGGGGGTGTAAACTTTCAGGCACAACTATACATACACAACCATTACCACAAACGCAATAAGGCGTGGGACTGCTGTGAAACATCACACATCTGTTATTATCAGCATCTGTGACATTATCTTTGCGAATTTGGTGTTTCTGTTGATGAGGCTAACCAACTGTTAACGGTTGGAAAGACAATTCAAGCGAGAGTTTCCATAATAGGCACATTAATGTCAATAACAAAAACAGAGAGAATATATGTTACAGCTTTATCCACAAAACAGTTATTTAAAACCGTATTAATTAACCAATAATATAACCACTAGTTAGTTATCGTCGTTTAACCAGGTTAGCCGTTAGCCGTGTAGCTAACGTTAGCCTGTTTGACATCCTACCCGGAGAGCTGCAATCAGCGCAGACCTCTCTGCTTCGTACTCGCTTTGACATCCCTCAGTCGAGTCCAGCAAAGAGGGAAAAATCAAAAATAAACTCTACTACAAATATAAAGAGGTAAGCCAGGGTATTCCGCTCCTAGTGATTGTATTTTATGATTCGAGCAGCCACAGCTCGTCTGCCCTCCCCTACTGTTGAACAAAGCGGGGCCGGTTCCAACACTTGAACACAGACTCCTCTGTCCCTCCACTATCCCTCCTCCTTCACCTCCTTCACTTCCTTCCTTGTTCCCTTGGATGAGTATCCTCCCTTCACATCTGGATAAGGAGGCTTGGTATTCGTGGCCCATAGCAAAGTGAACGTGGTGTCAGACAGCGACATAAACAGTATGAAAATGTGGTAATAGGATTATTATCAAGAGAAATTAATCATGGACTTAACTTTTTTTTTTTTTTTTACCAGCAGTTGCTGTTTGTGTTGTTGTTATTGTTTTGGTAACGTCCAAATACTTTCTCAGTATCAGTGGACGACCCTGCCATTACATTTATGGAGTAAAGCCCCTATGACACTACACTGGCCAGCAAAACGTAACAATAAGAAGAGAGATATTTTCCTTCTCTTTTCTTCTTTTTTTTCTTTTTTGTTTGTTTTTTTGTTTTTTTGAAGAAAAGCAAAGAGCCACCTCAGACTCATGACAAGAGTTTTTTTTTTTTTAAGTTACAACAGCAACAGCAGAATGTACTTTTTTTTAATCATTTATTGTTTTATTTAACATATTTTGAACTTTGCAACTTGTTAAACTACTTTATTTAATATCTGCATCCTTGCACCACTCACCACTGCACTATTATCATATTTTTAGCCTGTAAATACTAGTCTTGTCTATTTGCACTTCTTTTGTGTTTAAAGTTGTTGATAGTACTCTTCATGCAAATTTTTATTTGTACTATTTTACCTTTTATGCCTTACCACTACCTTGTACAGGAGAGCACAGTATATCATAACAAATTCCTTGTATGTTCAAGCATACCTGGTGATTAAAATTGATTCTGATTCTGATTCTAATTCAATTATTGCGTTACCCTGCTACAAAAACCAGCTTGACCAGCATGACTCGCATCATGCTGGTATGCTGGTCTATGTTGTGTTTTGGTGCTGGTCACAGTCACGCCAGCATAAAACCAGCATGGACCAGCATGGAGATGATTTCCATGCTGGTTTTTGTAGCAGGGTTCCCTGCCAAGAGTTTTACTTTACCTCCTGATAGTTTTGTGCTCCCTCGCAAAAACAGTCTATTGGCTCAGAAGGAGCAGAAGAGAAAAAAGTATTGCAAGTGACCACAAAACTTTTGTTGGGGAATGTAAAAGTATTGAGAGCAGACAGAAAACTATTGCTTGGGAATGTAAGAGTATTCCTAAAAAAAATAAAAAATAAAAAAAAAACCTCTCACTGTGACCCTTAGGGGCTTCGTAGAAAATAACTTCTTGGATTAACTTTGTAGTACCTGTGGACACCGGAGCGGGATAGCAAATAGAAAAGAAGGTCGGAGCAGAAGAAAAATAAACTGGAGAGCGATAGACCAATGGCTTATACATGGGTTAAGCTATTTGTGATAATGTTCATTCCAAACTTCATGCAGCACTTATACAGCAGTGGTCAAACTTGGGGGTCTGTCAATAAAATAAAGAGCCAGGTTATGTTTGTTCTGCTTGGTGAGGTTGTAGTTGGTAGATGAGCACTGGTAGGACATAACTAGGATTTAGCAATGCTACAGGGTATGGACACATCTTAAAGCACCAGGCTGTGAGGACAACAAACTGAGCAGGTAGTCTGCTCACCTGATAAAAAGATCTGCCTCCAAAACAAATGCAAGTCTTGGCAAGAGTCACAGTAGGTGATGGCGCTCACTGGAAACAGAGTCTTTATCACACAACTAAATTCAGTTTCATCAGTCATTGATCTCCCTTAAGTGAAAGCAGATCATCTTTATGGACTAAGATTTGATGTAAAACTTTTTTTTTTACTTTCTCAATGATATATTCTCAACATACTGGCCTACCTCCTTCAAGATACTTTGAATAGCCTGCATATGGATCACACACCCCAATACTGACATGTTATCTGCCAATTCAGGCTGTCTATCTATCCAGCCGCTAAGATCAATCAGAGATTGTTCTTTCTTCATTTTGTTATTGGACCACTGCCAGAGTATAACAAGCCCAACACCAAACTGAGAACCTTTCATTCACAGAGGGCTTATCATTTCCCTGTTGATGAGGAATGTAGATAGTGCCTCATGTGGTCTCATTTATGTCAGAGTTTATATGAATGCAATGAGGAAGTGAGCTGCTATTATGCAGTTTTTAAATTTAGCTCCATTCATTATTATAAAAGCCAGTTTTTTAAGGCCTTTATGGTAATCCAGTGTGCCTGCACAAATGACTAGATTTTTTTTTACATCATTTGAGCTCAATGTCAAGTTTTAATCATGTGTGGGTTTCCTCTTTTTCAAAATTGTGCTTTTGGGGTTTGTGGTTAACTTTCCGGGATTGAATCCTAGTTAAAACTGTTGTCATCATTGCATATCAATGGGAAGTAATTATAGACCTTTTTATTATATAAGGCATGTGTGAGGAACTTTTGGATCAAGCCAATCTTGGCATAACCTGAAGAAAGCACTTTGTTCTATCTTATCATATCTTATCACATTGTTTTCTGACTAAAATATTTAACCATGCTATTGTTAGATAGTCAACTGCAGCTATCATCATAAATAGAAGTGAAAAAAGTTAAAAGATAAAGCTGAAGCATGCTGATCAATTAGTATACTGTGAGTTGTCTCCATCAACTGTTTATAAAAGCAGACACCATGAATATTCTATGACTGAGAAACCAAAAGATATAAAGCTCCCCTCGCTGACTGGTTGCAGTACAGGTCATACAGAGTCAGTTCACTTCCTAAAGCCTTATGTGTCGACTTAATATCAACTCAAGAACTATTCTACAATGAACTGTATTAGTTGGGGGATATTAAATAGGTTTAAGGATTTTATATGCATACTTTGTGTGACATCCTGTTGTAACTGGTTTCTTTGTCGTTGTGAGATACTAAGTTACAAATATGAGATACTTTTTCATAAGGATGAGATCCTCAGTCATAAAAAAGAGAAATTAGCGTGTATTTATGAGAAATTAAGTCATAATAATTCGATTTTGAGTCAAAATAATCAATATGTCATAGACATAAGATAATGTTTCATAATCATAGGGATGGAAATCATGATGAGATACTTGGTTCTGGTGATAGAAATCTTAGTTATAATTATGAGGTACTATCTAATAATAATGAGAAAGTACCTGAGAATATTGAGAGTATAGCTCATTATGAAGTGCTTGGTTATTTTGTTGAACTCCTGAACAACCAGCTTATTATTGTGAGATACCAAGTCAAAATTATGATATAAAAAGTTATCATCATAAGAAATTTAGTCATAACTATGAGACTTTTAATCTTTGTAACAATAAATTAATTCATTATAATGAGAACGTGTCCTGTAATAATTACTTACCAACATTTTGCTTTCTTTTATTTTGCATTGGTGCGCCTATCAATGCAGTTGTTCATTTTGCAAACATGACTCTTTCCCTGTGGTAGTTGTAAAAGGTTAAAAAAAAAACCTCAGAGCTAATTTTCATGTCTGGTTGGACATTAAGATGCATCTGTTTTAACTCCAGTTTGATTCACAAATAGTTAAAATTATCCAAGGTAGCTTTAATATTGAATTAACAACATGCTTAAATGTGCAGTTATTTCTGTCCTTATTTATCTGGGGCTTGTTTGCATGAGCCTCAATACAAGATTTACCTGTGGACTGTTTTTGATAGTTGTTCATTAAAATACATAACTGTGTGTACACAAACAAGTGTGTGTTTTTAATAGTTCGTACGGCTCAATGTAAAGGCTACTGTGGCTTTAAAGGGGTGTTGGTTGGCTGAGAGGTAACACATAGGTTTAATTTGGTCGCTCGGAGCATCTTCCTCTCCTTTTCTCCTCTTCTCTCATCCACATTTCCTTCCACACCTCCTCCTCTGAGCTGTGCGTGGCAGCAGAAACACCCCACACCCGGAGCGATGGGAGGTACAGCGGCTGCTGCTGCTATCATCATTTCCATGTCGTGAGCTTTCAGCGTCATTTATTTCCGACAACAACGTCTGAATAACAGAATTTCGATATGTTTTCTCTCGTGACAGAGGCCGAGACGCGCCAAAAATTACTGCGCAATGTGAAGAAAGAGGTGCGTTGCGTTTGATGTTTCTCTATTTCACCAATCCAAGTGTTTATCTTTACTGTCGCTGTAGGCTTAGAGACTGTGTGTGTTTCTATGTGTGTGTGTGTGTTTCTGTGTGTGGTTTCATCGGTTTGAGCCACGACTACGCCACAGGCCTGTTTATATATCATGAAACTGACCATATTCATCAAAACTAAGACTATATGTTTCATGTTTTTCACGCTGGGGATGTTTCCTGCTGTTTTTCCTGCTGTTGTCACACTGGCGTAATATGATATGACGATGGTGATGCTGATGATAGTGGGGGTAGTGATGGTTTTATAGTCTAGGAGGGAAAAATACACAGTAAAGCAGCAAGCTATATCATTGCTGATAGATTTGCATCTTCTTGAGATCTCTTCTTGTCTTCTTAGAAATCTTGATTCATCAGTCACACCTTAAACACACCATCTTATTTCTCCAAAACTCACATCTGTGACCTTGGTGTCTGTTTGTTGTGCACTAACCAATCAGTAATAGTGAGAAATAAGTCCAAGCCAATGTGGGTAATTCATCACCGAATTGTGAGGCATTTAATTTAATCTAAGTGAAAAATCTGACCGGGCCTGTCACCACACAGGCTCCCAAACCGCTCAGTGATTCCCCTGGGAATGAGGAGAGGGGATGTTTTATTCAATGCTGAGGAAACTGGGTACTTCCAGGCTTATCACTGCCATGCTCCCCCTCACCTGTGACTCATTGCCTCTCAAACATCCATGACTGTGTTGCCAGATTCTGCAGCAAGGAGGGGCTTAACTGTGATTTATAGATTTATAACACAACATAATGGAGTTTGAGCAATTTGCATTTTCACTTTAGGTTGATAGCAACATCTGTTTACTAATCTACTCATACAGACACAAGGAGAACAAACTATTTGCAGCTGCAAATTAAGGATTCTGGACATGTTTACCTGCAAAAGAAGTCCAATTAAATCCTGAAAAGGGCAAAAGATTTTCATCTCAGTGTGACAAAACAAAAGCGGTAAACTAATCTCTCATTTGGTAGACATGCAGGACAAGACAATCAGATTAAAATCCAGTCAGTTATACAAAAACAAAAACAAAATAACTTGCCGAGTGTGACATTTACAAAAATATAAGGATTAATGAATGCATCTGCTGAGTTTACAACAAGCAGTTCTTCTTTCAGCAAAATGTCAGGCTCTGAAATATGGATTTATTGAAGAGGATGACAAGGGGTGAAGTCTTCTAATTATGGTCAAGATTTAGACAGAGCCTCTGCAGTCACGCTTAAGGGAATAATTGTTAGTTTGTGAGCACAAGTTACTACGCTGTGCATACTATGTTAGTGTTGTACGCTTAAGGAAATGTCTTGTGAATGCCAGATAATAGCTTCTTAAGATAAAAGATAAAAATGATCACAGTACTTGACTTTAGGGACTCAGTAGGACGTCCAGCAGACAAGGAAGGTCTCATTTTCAGGCACTGTGGGAGATTTTTGATGCAGGGCCTTTAGTTTGATCCACTATGGACTGAAAATGAGGATAAATCAGCCTCTGATGATTCAATTGCGGCTGTAAATTTAGAAAGTCCTCAGTTTCTTGCACTTTAAGCCCGAAGTGTAAATCTACTAAAGATAAAAGTACATAAATACACACGTTTTAATGCAGTGCTTTATAAGTTATTGATCAATTAATTGGTCACTCTAAATTGCCCATAGGTGTGTGCGAATGGTCGTCCGTCTCTATATGTCACACTTGATGACCAAGACAGTTGAGATTGGCTCTACGCATCCATGACTTGTTGCCTTTGTCAATTCTACTTGTCTTTTCACTATATTAAATGTTGTACTGTTGTTTTTAACCTGAGTCTTGAAGTTCTGAAAAGCCCTCTATATAAAAATAAAATTTGGTATAATAATAAAAATGAGTATTATTATTATCATTAATTTGGAAATCTAAAACGATAGTTTGCTTTTTCTGTACATTTGAAAACATGATGTGAACAATAATCATATTTTAGCATATGATTATGTAGTTACTGGATGAATTACATACTGTCAATTTAGGGGCAGGGGGCGCACCTGTGTTTTTTGTTGTAGCTTTGAAATTCCCTGGTTATCAGCCATAGCTGGCAAGAATAAAAACCCTCAGGAAAAATGTCCGTAAAACTCTTAAAAAAACTGATTCAAGATAAAAGCGAGGAGAATGATTGCATTATTGTCACAGAATAATAACCCGGTGTGAAATATTGTGTCATTTCATGTTTTTTCTTTGGAAGTTGTGTGCTGCTTTACTGATTTATATCAGTCAGTATAAGTCCCTATTTTTTCCCCACATGACTCTTTTTTGTCTCATTATGTAAGCGTGTCACATGGGTGTCATCTTGTCTTACTGTGCACCTTCTGTCCCTTAGGTGAAACAGATTATGGAGGAGGCTGTGACGAGGAAATTCGTACATGCGGACAGCAGCCACATCATATCCTTCTGTGGTAAATGTTTTTTTTTCACATTAAAAAAAGACGTACATACTTCAATATTTGGATTGAGTTGAAGCATGGAGCCTTAAAAGACACAAAGTAAGGAGGAGTAGTAGAGGCATGTGTTTTGTTTTTATTTTTTTGTGAATCTTGGAGAAAACCTGTCCTTTTTCTTCATAAAGGTACATTTCTTGGTCTGTTTCACAGGACATGTTGTGCTATACTAGAGTAAGTCTCAGCTCTGGTTACATCAACATTTACATTCACTGCACAGACTGATGGTTGACATCAGTTTGTGTCACGCTCCCACCTCCTACGAGGTCATCCTCTCACAGCAGAATGATCCTCCACAGTCTGCTCAAATGCTGTAAATTCAAATGATTTATCCTCATAATGGGATTAGTCACGTCTATTTATATAAAATCAAGAAGTGTGGGTGTGGATGTATGAAAGTAGAGTACCCTCCTTTAAAGGTGTTGATGCTAACCCAAAGTGAGGAGTGTGTGATTCACGTCCCTCATATCCTAGCAACGGTCGACAATGTTCAGCAGATTGGAGTCTATTTCTGCTTTTGCCACCTGTGTTTCACTTCACCTGTTACAAGCAATCAGGCTATGTGCTTTCTTAAAGAGGAGTTACAGAGTGAAACACAAATGAAAACAAACGCCAGAGGCAGATAAGGAAAGCAGATAATTAACAGGGGAAGATGGATCTGAAAAGTGATATTGATTACATCCTGCATCTGTCTGTGTGTAGCTGTAGTGGAGGCCTGCGTGCTCCACGGGCTGAAGCGCCGTATCGCCGGCCTGCTGTGCAGCAACAAGGTCGCAGCGCTCTTCATGAAGGCGGCGAAAAGCTTCTCACCTGCTGAGGAGTTGTGCCACAAAGTCCAGGAGCTGGAGCAGCTTATTGAAAACAGGTGAGACGCTATCATTACATGTGATCTCTCTCTCTCTCCTGGGGCGTCAAAACTATCGTCTGTTGTGTGAGAATTGTACAGACAGCAATCACAGGTGTCTCATTAGTCTGGTCTCTCTTTTTTAATAGCAAGCAGAATAATTCTTCACTGAGTAATGATCGAAGTCGACAGTCGAAGTTGGCCAACCTGCCTCCTCAGGCGCTCAGACACCTGTGGATCAGAACGGCTCTGATGGAGAAACTTCTGGATAAGATTGTCCTGTACTTGGTGGAGAACAGCAGGTTTGATACATGACATCACTTGTGGTGGACAGTAATAGAGTACATCTAACTCAAGTACTGTACTTTTTTTTGAGTATCTTCTTCTTTGAACTCATGAATTTCAGTACTTTGGCTCGAGCACTTGAGTTCAGTACTTTGTTCGCCACTGGATATAACCAAGTAGTTTACAGCATTAAGGATCTTTCTAAGTTTTCTGTGTGTTACTTCCTGCAGTGCCTACTATGAGAAAGAAGCCATGCTGATGGATCCTGTGGATGGCCCAATTCTTGCTTCTCTGTTAGGTATTGAAACTAGCCGTCAGTTCAGATCACATTTTAGCTTGAAAATGTAGTAAATATGAAAAATTGTCCTTGCAGTGGGCCCTTGTGCTTTGGAGTACACCAAAGTAAAGACTGCAGACCATTTCTGGACCGACCCGTCTGCTGATGAGCTGGTACAGCGACATCGCATCCACAGCGGCCACTGTCGACAAGACTCCCCCTCCAGACGACCTGCACTGGTGAGAGCTGTTTATCAGCTGGTTTCATATCAAATTTATCAAATATGTCCAACATAGACCAACTCTTGTGTTTTTGACTCGTTCAGATCCAGAAGAGACAGTCCAGTGGAAGCATGGATGACCGCCCGCTCATGTGGGTGAGGGATTACGTTGAGTCTCTCCACCAAAACTCCAGAGCCACACTCCTCTTTGGAAAGAACAACGTCCTGGTGCAGCCGGTACTCAGCCTCTAACTTCATTTTCATCATAAAAGAAGATATCGGGTATCTTTTTATCAGCTTTGTTCATCTTTTCAAGTCAGAAATGTTTGATTTGGACACTCTGACTTGTGTGCAGAGAGACGACATGGAGGCCATTCCCGGTTACCTCTCTCTACATCAAACTGCAGACCTCATGACTCTGAAATGGACGCCCAATCAGCTGATGAACGGCAACATGGGGGAGCTTGAATCTGAGAAAAGGTTACAACAAAAGTTATGATGAATAAATACTTAATGTTGAACTTTTGACTCATTTTTAACACTGTCTTATCTTTCCCTCAGCGTGTATTGGGATTATGCAATGACAATTCGTTTGGAGGAGATTGTGTATCTTCACTGTCATCAGCAAGGTACAGAGGACCCTTGGATTTATTGAAAATGACCAACACCAGCAGCTGAAAAATATGTTTCAATGAGATAATTTCAGTAAACCGTAACATCCTAAAGCTTTGGCAGGTTTACTTGTGGATGACTGTGATTATCTTTTCAGTGAACAGCGGCGGTACAGTAGTTTTGGTGAGTCAGGATGGGATCCAGAGACCTCCTCTTCATTTCCCCAAAGGAGGCCACCTCCTGCAGTTCCTCACCTGCCTGGAAACCGGCCTTCTGCCTCACGGACAGCTGGACCCTCCGCTGTGGAACCAGAGAGGAAAGGTCAGCATGAAACAAGGATGATGAACTTTGTTTTAAGCTCTTCTACTTCACAGAGTTTGTCTTTCTTTTTGACAGGGAAAGGTTTTCCCCAAGCTGCGAAAAAGGAGCCAGCACGGCTCCTGCGACTCTGTATCAGATAAGGAGGATGATGAAGCCACCGATTATGTGTTTCGGATCCTCTTTCCTGGCAATCAGATGGAGTTCAGTAAGTATCTTTAATCTAGCTAATTCCTCCCTGAGCTGATCAAATAAAGCATCATTACAGATGTCATCTGTGATTAACTATTCTCTAAATGTTGAGTTATAGAATCAGCTCCGATAAATCTGTTTTCCCTCTGAATGTTTTTATTAACACCCAGCTAATTAATTTTCTGTCTTGCATTAAACTGTCTCATCTCTTTCTGGCCTTGACGATGCCTGTCTTCGTGTTTATTTTATAGTCCTTTCTGCAATCAGTTCCATTTCTCAGACAAGCTTCCTAATGCTCAAATCTGTTTATACCCAATCATGACACTCACCTGTTTCCAACGAAACTGTTCACCTGTAAAATGATCCAAACAGGTGTTTTTGTGCATTCCTATGCTTTCCCAGTCTTTTGTTGTCCCTGCTTTTTGGGAATGTTTTGTTGGCATCAAATTCAAAATGAGTCAGTATTTGCAAAAATACATTAAAGTTTATCAGTTTGACGGATAAATATCTTTTTTATGTGTGTATTCCATTGAATTTAGGTTAAACAGCATTTTCAAATCATCATTCTGGTTCTATTTACATTTTACATCACATCCCAATGTCAGTGGAATCAGGGTTATGTGTTTCTTGTAGCTTTACCCACTTACAAAGATGATTTTTGCAAATGAATTGCTATGATTCTGTACAGTGACTCTGGATCTGATGGATCAGGGTGTGAACCTGTGGCAGCCGACACCACGAAAGTCTTCTTGCTCATCCTGCTCACAGAACGGCTCCTCTGATGGCTCCCTGCCTAACGGCTGTAACCAGGAAAGGTCATTATTTCTCAGAGACATGCTTTGATACATAAAAACGTATGAATCCATGTGACTAAATTCAGCTATTTTTTTTTCCTAGAGCGCCTTTAAAACTCCTTTGTGACACAATGAAGTATCAGATTATCTCCAGGGCTTTCTATGGATGTAAGTTACAGAAATTTTTGGTCTGAATAGTCTAGAAACATTTTTCTCAGTGGATATATAATCTTTTATTTGTCTACTGCAGGGCTTGCATACTGCCGTCACCTGTCCACGGTCCGTACCCACCTTTCTGCGCTGGTCAACACCACCATAGTTGACCCCGCTTTACCCTGTGCAGCTAGAGATGGTCTTTCTGTGGAAGTCTGGTCCAGATTCCTCAAAGACAGCTCTGTAAGATTCACACCAGGCTGCAACATTTATTTTATCATGTCTTAAAATGCTGAAATCACTCCATCTTTTCCAGGCGTATGAAGAAAAGGAGATTCACCGGCTTGTATATTTCGGCGGTGTGGCTCCTTCACTTCGTAAAGAGGTCTGGCCTTTCCTGTTAGGACACTACCAGTTCACCATGACTGAGAGATCTCGTCTTGAGGTATTTTTATGACTTCTCTGAATGTGTTTATTTGAGATTGTTGGGTATCCATATACATGATGCTGTCTTATGTTGCAGATCGATGAGCGGATGCGAGCTATGTACGAGCAGAAGATGAAAGACTGGAAGGGTTGTGAGGCCATCGTCCGGCAGAGGGAGAGAGAGAAACACGCTGAAGCTCTGGCCAGATGTTCGTCTGGAGCCAGCGTGGAGAGAGGGCCGGTGCAGAGAGACTCCACCATCAGTACAGATGCAAGTTTGTTTTCTTTAGCATGCAATGTGGTGCGTTATAAAACAAATATGAGAGAAAATTACAAAGAGAAACTGTTTATTATTCCGGGAGGAAAACCTTTTAACTCTTGTGTTTATGTGTCTTATGTGGTTTTCTTCTCTGTAGTCGTCTCTAAGCAGCAGCTCAGACCCACAGAACGTCAACTCACAGAGTGAATCCAGCAGCGCACAGGTACAGAAAGATACCTGTTCTTTTACATCTTTAAAAGCTATGTTTTGCATTAAAATGTGTGATTATCAAATGATATAACAGAAAAGGTAAGTTTTTTACATTAAGAAAATTTGGATTAAGGTTTAAAAACATTTGAACTCATTAACATCTGCAAGTGTTAATGTTATTTTATCAGCAGAGACCCAACATCAAGACAGGATGAGAAGTCTTATCTTATCTTAACCCACCATGAGTACAGCACTTTGCAATATTTAGCAAATTATAATAGCAAGGAAAAGTTTCCCTTCAATGGGCAGAAACTTTGGACAAAACCAGGTTCATGTTGGACAGAGAGGGGGAGGGAGAAAGACAGAGAGAGACAAACACAGGCAGAAAATTTAGACACAGATGCAGAGGAAAAAACAGTGAATAAAAGAGTGTGACTTTAACATAACTGAAGATACATGGAACTTATATTTTTAGTCGTAGAAACAATTTAGGGCCAGGCCAGTGTTTGTGATGAAACCCACATGAGAAACAGCGATGTACATGTTATAAGTGGAGTGAGTGACATTAATCATCTCTGTATGATGGCATCTGTCAATATATTTGGCAGCAAGTGAACATTTGGTCCCAGGAGTTGTGCCAGAACCCGGGACAATAGGCAGATTATCATTTGGACCAAGAACTAGACTCACAAGATAAGACAGACAATCAATATGTTATGGCCGATAAGTGTTTGTTTGTGCTAAATTTTTTCATGGCGATGTTTCCTGCAAGCTAAAAATGTTCTTCTCTGGAAACAAACTCTCAAATGTCTGATTAATGAAGGATTTTAATTACAGATGGCAAAAATTTCCTCAAAGAGAGTTGCAAAAGACAAAATATGGAAATCACAAACTTGCCTGTGAATTTCATGGCAGTATTGATTTATTTTTCTGTATATTTATGTGAAACTGTTTTTTTGTGACCAGGTCTTTGGATCAGTGGAGACCGTGGATCAGATTGAGACTGAACCAAAGTCTGAGGAAGGAGAAGTTCAGCACAGTAGTCCAGTGAAAGAAGGAGAAAGTGGGACTGCAGACGCCTCCTGTAACCCTCCCTACCCCGGTCTGTCAGGTCAGAGTTCAGGATCAGAAAACAAACCTATTGTAACGGAGTCAGCTGATGCACCTGCAACAACTCTGCAGCCAGAGGAAGCATCAGAAGTCCTGAAGGAGAAAACAACACCGGAGTCATCAGGAGAGGATGTAAAAGAGTCTGAGAGAAACGACAAAGTTTTAGAGACAAAAGTGGAGACGGAGTCAGAAAGTGATGTGGTGAAAGACTCAGTAGAGGCGTCTGAATCAAAGGAGAAATCTGAATTAGAGGGAAAAGACTCAAGTGAAACAGAAGAAGAGTCCAAAGATTCAAAAGCAGTGGACACAAATATGAATTTAAGTCGTGCTCCAGAGACCACAAACGTCCTAAAGCTGGAAACAGAGATACATAATGAGTATTTTCAGGCACCTCCACTTGGACAAACCTTAACGTTACAAGCACAAAAGAGGAAAGACCTAAAAGTGGAGTCATGTCCAACTGAAATACCCGAGGAGGCAAATTCAGGAAGCAAAACGGAAGCAGAGATTCCTGAAAAACCTGAAACCTCTGAAAAATCACAGATTTCTGAGGCTGTTGAGTCAGAAAGGAAAGATGCAGAGGAAACTGTGTGTGATTTATTTGAAACAAAAAGAGCTGCTGAGTCCCCATTCGAGAAACCTGATTCAAACTCACCCGTCAGACAAGTCTTGAACGCTCTCCAGTCAGCGTCGCTCTCACTGTCTCACTCCCGCCAGTCCCCGGACACGGCGGACTCAGACGACTCACCCTCCGCCCTGGAGATGGAGGATATACCTGCAGGGATCACATGCGTGAACTCTGAGGAGATTAAACCCAGGCTCCTGACAGGACTCGCTGCCCCTCCTGTCTCCCTGGCACAGAGAGAGAAAATGGCATCAGTGGATTTTGTTCTGGATCACCAACTGGACACGAGTCCTGAGGGCACAGACTTGGGTTTGTCTGAAGAGGAGCCGGAGATGGAGAACGTGCTCGCTGAGTCTGAGTCTGCAGAGGTGGGAGGAGACTCAAAACAAGATGAGTCCTCAGAGGAACAGACGTATTCTGTGAGTATGTATCACAAAAGATTAAAAACCAACATCTTTTTCTGTAGTGCCAATGCTAATAGACTCACTTTAATTTTTATAGCAAGAAACTCTGGACATGTACCTGATTAATCTACACCGCATTGATAAAGATGTGAGACGCTGTGACAGAGCATACTGGTACTTCACTCCTGAGAACCTGGATAAGCTGCGAAACATCATGTGCAGGTAACAAGCTAATCAAGTTATCATTTGGTTAAACTAATCATTAATCATTATGTTGAAATGCTGATTCAGCATTTCAACATATTGATATTCAACTTTATTATGTTGAAATGCTGACTCAGCATTTCAACATATTGATATTCAACTTTATTATGTTGAAATGCTGACTCAGCATTTCAACATATTGATCTTCTACTTTATTCCACTTATTCTTCCCTACGTTTTTCTGCACTTTTCACAGCCTTCAAATTTTCACACATTTTCACTGTTCAACTTTTAAACTATTCAGCTCATTTAGGACATTATTGCTATGAAATTTGACAGCTTTAGCTATTAAACTTTTTGACTTATTCAGCTTTTTGTCGAAATTTTGCTCCATCTGGAAATAATGGGAAATTTCAGCTCCACACAGCCCCTTAAAGACCCTTGATGTCTTTGATGTTCCACAGCTGTTTACACTAACCTATCAAAACACTCAGTAACACAAACACATGAAGGTTCATCTGCCTCAGCCGAACACACACAGTCAGGGTTAACACAACTAAAGACACTCTTAACTTAAGAGACTGCTTATAACCTTTTAACCTTATAACCATATGTATGGTTGGTTGTTTCAACCAGAAAGAAAGTTGGAGGATTAATGAAATGAAATGCCCAGCAGTCCCCCGAGCCCCTCTCACAATTTCCTTGGAAATTGTCTAGTTTATCCTTTTCCTCCACATTTCACTTCTTCTTTTATGCTCTTTCACTCATTTATCACACTTGAAGGTTCATCTGCCTCAACTAACCACACACACACACACACACANAGTTCAGTGCTTCAGTAGCTTTTATGAACATGACTTCATGACTAACTTAGCTTCATTTCACTTCTTTCAGCGAATAAAAGCATGACCCCTTCTTTAACTTTCTCTGCAAGCAATGATCTTGATATAACTCTTTCTGCTGAAAATGCTTCTCAGACAACTCCTGCCTCCTCTGAGTTCTTCTGACTTCAACTTTTCCTTCTACTTTTTTCACAAATTATTCTGCTTTTACATTTTCTAACTCCTTTTGTAACTTTAAATCTTGGATTTGCAGCTTTGACTCACTGCCTTCAGCAATTTTATTTCACATTTTCTCTTTTTAAGCTTTTTTCAACCATTTTCCACTACTTTTATTTCACAAATTCAGCTTTATTTAGCAAATTTCATCTTCATATTCCACTTTTTCAGCTCCCTTTCACTTCCTTTTCACTTCCTGAAGCTTTTTTCACTATTTATTCTGCTTTTACATTTTTTCACTCCTTTTGTAACTTTTCATCTAAGATGTCCAGCTTTGACTCACTGCTTTCAGCAATTTTTTATTTGAAATTCATTTTAAGCTTTTTCAACAATTTTCAGCTATTTTATTTCACATATTCAGCTTAATTTAGCAATTTTCATCTTCATATTCAACTTTTTCAGCTTCCTTTCACTTTATTCAGCATCAGCATTTCAACGCATTTTCTTACTGAAAATGTAACTTTTCTAGTTTTATTATTGTAGTCCTTTAAAACACCTTTAAAGCTCTGTGTCTAAGCTGCAGTACAGGCTCTCACCACTAGTCGGGGCTGCAGCTCTGGTTAATGGCTGCTTCTATAGAAGTGGTATACCACTATAATTTTCTAACAGGTTGTAAACAAGCAAAGCTGACAGATAGCATCTTGTTTCTGACTGTGCTTTTATCTAAAAATGGAGATTAAAGGTTGTTGCTAGCACTAGCCACACTTAGCAAATCAATCTGAGTTTTTTTACCTTCATCAGGCAAACCAAGCACTAGAAGGTTTGAGCATCAAAACGTCGTGAATCAACACTGATTCTTTGCAAGTTTGACAGTGTGTGGGTGTTGTCCTTTGATATTAGTGCTGGATACCTTCATGCCAATGCACCTGTCCTCAATTTAGATGTGTGAAGTTACCGTCTTTCGTTAAAACAACCTGGAAATTACTTCAGTTTTGGCATCATTATTAAGATCATATCTCTGTTATGGTAGGTAATCTCTTTCAAAAGCTGTGTAGCATTAGGCTTAGACTACAAGGCTATACTGGTGCCCTTAATAATGTAGTTTTGAGGCACTTGCACACTAGATTCACCATGTCTTCTCATAAACAGTCCTTTGAACTTAATTGAATTGATCAGTTTTGTTTTCTCTGTAGTTATGTGTGGCAGCACCTGGACACAGGATACGTCCAGGGCATGTGCGACATTCTCGCTCCCCTGCTGGTCATTCTGGACGACGGTCAGTGAAAATTAAATGCACTCTTTAAATTTCTTTAATATTCATGAATGAGGGAACAATTTGTGTCACGTGTGCTTCGCAGAGGTGATGGCTTTCAGCTGCTTCACTGAGCTGATGAAGAGGATGAACCAGAACTTTCCTCATGGAGGGGCCATGGATTCCCACTTTGCTAATATGCGATCTCTTATACAGGTTTGTACATTGTTTATTACAACACTAACACATATGGAAGTTATATTTTAATGATGGGATTGTGTTTTTGCATGAACAGATTCTGGATTCTGAGCTGTTTGAGCTGATGCAACAGAACGGGGACTACACTCACTTTTACTTCTGCTATCGCTGGTTTCTACTGGACTTCAAAAGAGGTACATGCACTATTATTTAACACACAGTTAAAACAAAATGACACTAAATGTATTAACAAATCTTCCTTGTTGTTTTTTCTCTGCACAGAAATGGTGTATGACGACGTCTTCTCTGTGTGGGAAACAATCTGGGCGGCCAAGTACACGTCCTCTGAGCACTTCGTCCTCTTCATCGCTCTGGCTCTGGTGGAGATGTACCGAGACATTATCCTGGAAAACAACATGGACTTTACTGACATTATCAAGTTCTTCAATGGTGAGATGAATGAATGGATGCTGTAATATAAGGGTGACCATATTCTAAAAACCCAAAAAGAGGACTTTCTACCTGGATTCTTGGAGATCCTGCAAAACTACCCAAAAATTCTCAAAGATACCAAAGTAGCTTCATCACCAGTACATTTATTTAAAACACTCCTTTTCTGTTTGAAGTAAAAATTTTCTATGATGCACACACTAATAATGTGTAGAAGCCCAATCGCGCCGAGGATGAAAAGTGGCTTTGTTTAGATTTCTTTTCTTTTTTTGCATATAAAGGCAGAATTCTGAGATAAAAAGTCAAAATTTTGATTTTTTTCTTTATAATTTCGACTTCTTACTCTCAGTATTTTGACTTTCATATCTCGAAGGTTTGACTTGATTATCTCACAATTTTGACTTTTCATCTAATAACTTTGACTTTTGGTTCAAAATTTTGACTTTGTCTCAAAATTTTACTTTTCATTTGATAACTTTGACCTTGTTGCTTAATGTTTTGACCTTTTCTCTTAATTTTGACCATCTCAAAATGTTACCTTCATGTCTCAACAATTTGGCTTTTGATCTCAAACTTTGAGATTGTAGCTCATTTTGACTTTCTCATTTATTTTTCTTCATCTCAAATTTTAATTTTATATCTTTAAATTTGACCTAACATGGGCCGAAAAAAAATTCTCAACATCGGTCACGAACAAGATAAAAAGAGGGGTACTACTGTTTATCTGCGGTTTGTCTGTAAAAGTCCATTTCCACTTCAGCATTTTCTGTTTGAGAGCGCAGTATAAGCAGCCAGAGCATGTTTTCCTACTCAACATCTTGACAGGTTGGTGAATTAGAATAATGCCAGTAGCCCAGTGCAGCTCGTTATAAATATCAATAGTCTGTAGAACAAGCTGGGAAAAACCCAAACCTTTAGTGGAATTTTGTAAAATACCCCCTGGACATAATTTTACCATCAAAAAAGAAGAGACATCTCTGGGCAGAAGAGGACGTATGGTCACCCTATGCAACATGTCAGAATTGTCACATTGTTTTTTCTCTTTTCAGAAATGGCCGAGAGACACAACGTCCCACAGATGCTGCTGATGGCTCGAGAGTTGGTCCACAAAGTGCAGACGCTCATAGAAAACAAGTGATGCAGGATGCTGCTCCTCTGCTGCTCTTTCGTTTCTTTGCCCTCATTTGTTTCCACATATTGACGTACATGTACTGGAAACAAACTAGAACAAAGAAATGTCGATTGGAGAGCACTGCAAAGATAAATGATCATTAAAGCTGCTCGTTCCTCTAACATAGGTGTTAACAACCTTTTCTAATCCTCCCTGTCAGCGCGCAGGAGATGCAACTATTACCAGTGATTTATTTTGAAAGTGTTGTTGTTCACCCAGTGAATGTACCCTTGTTGAAACTGCTTCAGGATGTGGTTTTATTTTGCCTTAAATTTAGCTGAATTTCAGGGATATGGCGACCAAATTCTCCCTGTATTGTTACATAATGTATATTACAAGTTCTATTTTACCCATCATACATCTTGTGAAACACTTGAATACACTTTCAGAGTTGTTTTTATTTTACGGAAATTGTAGCTACACTGATTGAACATCTTGTGATGCAATGGAGTATATTTTCAGTCATATCAGGCACTTTTGGATAATTTGGTCTTGTGAATATCAAAGGTTTGTTAAAAACCAGATCTGGGTTTGTTAAATCAAAGTAGCATGCGTGGTTTGCTCCTCACCAGCCATTCTGTGTTAGCCTCTTATGCACACAAGCTTGCAGGAAATCCAGGCCGATATTGTGATAGGTCTGACTTTTCCTCTGGTTCTCACTCTGTGTGCTCCCTCTTTCTCTGACCTCCACTATGTATCGTTAAAAGTGTGATTCAGCCTATGTGGTTTCACTGTTATACACCAGATCCAGTCCAGCTCCACTCCGTCACTACACAGGATCAGATAGATCGATATTCAAGGCATCAGGTCAACCCACACTTGATCTGCTGCTTCCCTGCTCTGGCAGGTTGCAGCAGATACGCAACTGTTTCATCTTCTGGACATAACAGATCCACATACCGTGTTACAGGACCATAGCTTGACCTTAGCTTGAGTCCAGACTGTACACACAGCCGGTGTAAGTTGACGAATGAGAAATAACACAAATAATACCCAACAGAGCAGAGGAGCACAAGGCAGCATACTTCCACTTAATGTCTTCTCTGAGAATTGTGGTTTAGCCCATCACAATGGTGACTAATTGAACCCCTATTTGCTCGCCATTCACAGAAATTAAAACGGATATGTCTTTTGATATTATTAATTAAAAGTGGGATAGTTTGATGTTTAATGTCCAATATTATCTACACAAAGCCTGTGAGTTTGATCTCTTGAAAAAACAAAATATCAGATTTATATTCTCTATCCAAATCATTATTCTGGCTGTGTACCAGTATTTTAACGAATCTAATTATTATTATTATGACCGAAGACTCCTGTTTAATTAGACCTCAAACACTCATATTTGCTTCACTGTGTTTTGATCTTACTGCTGCTGTGTCTCCATCAGATCTTTGAAACATGCCTGAGTAGTACCGTTTGTGTATTTCTGTGTTTGTTGTGTGTCAAAAAGAAATGGACTTACTGAATATCTAAGCTGGTACATATTAATTATTAAATGCAATACAATGTCTGTATTAGAAATTGGAACCTATATAACTTCTCTCATTTTTCATATACATATACGGTAACTTTTATTTATATAAAAATAAAAAAAGACAGAAGAGTTTTACAGTGAACCATTTAAATTAAATAACGCATAATTTTTATTATATAAAACGTAGGGATACACGGAACACACACTAAGGTCTGTTTATGGTTTGTCATCGCACCGTTCAAGTTGAGTTGCTCTGAACTTCATTAAAAATCATGAAAAAGTCACAAGAAAAAATTGTGTTTTATTGAAAAAGAAAAAAAAACACATTAGCGGTGCATAAAAATGAGAACTGACAAACGGGGCCACCGTAGTCAACATTACACAATGACAAAAATCCTCTGGCAGGTGCGGCTCAGTCAGAAGTGTCACTACACTAAAAGGCTGATCTACACATCTTGAATCACAGGAGAACATTGAGAAGCTTCACAGGTTCTTACATTGGCATTATCTTAAAACTTTACTCTACAAAAATGTGACACACACAAAAAAGATGCAGCGAATTGTAGATGCACACCCTCTGATTGATCTCAGCAGAAAAAAAAACTTTTTAGACATTTCCCACATGTGCTTTCTGGTTCCAGATCAGGTTTAAAATTTAAAGCCCATGTTTTCTTTATAAAAGAAACCTCCGATATATTACACAGAGACACAATACATTAACTTAGTTCAGGAAATTAAAAAAAAAAGAGCAATGAGGCTTTCAGATCACACATACGGGTGTTTTAAGAACAGAAAACGTTTAAGGCTGTGGAGAGGAGCAGAGTGTTCAGGCGATCCTGACCGTGGAATGTATGCAGAGAAAAACACAATCGTCTACCTATGATGAGGCCTGGAGTTAAAAAATAAAAAGCTGAATTACAATGTTTTTGTCATTCCCTACAAAATGAGCTGGCTGTTTTATCGGTAGTGGCGAGGTGGCGGGCTGTGGTGCGGTGGAGGGTGCCTCCTTGGTGGTGGGCTATGGCGCGACATGGCATGGCGTGGTGGAGACTGGTAGCGAGGAGGAGGTGAGCCTCTGTAGGGAGGGGAGTAGCGGCCTCTTGATCTGGACCGGGAACGTGAGCGCCCCCAGCTGGGGTTGCCTCTCTCCTCGAAGACGCGGATGTGAGCCATCTCGCCCTGAGAAAGGAGAAGAAAAAAGAAAAGACATAAATTCCTCAAAAACAAAACATCAACTAATTTTTGGTGAAACTGGAGCGCAACTTTCTGCACCAGTCTTTCCTGAGTCTCAACGAAAAGGAGGGTGCAAAAAAAGGATAA
This sequence comes from Thalassoma bifasciatum, assembly GCA_008086565.1. NCBI lineage: Eukaryota > Metazoa > Chordata > Actinopteri > Labriformes > Labridae > Thalassoma > Thalassoma bifasciatum. Next base: position 174,275 of record RPOG01000835.1, read on the forward strand.
ATACCCGTAAGACGAGCGAAGAAATCTGATGCATTGAAAGTTGTATGTAATGTACAGTGTAATGTGCGTTTCCTAATTTAAAAAAAAAAAAAAGGAAACTGGATCTCACTTGATGAGAATGGAACTCTGTCCGATCCAGTCTGCGTAATGCATAGTCCATGTCCTCCCTGCGGAGAAACTCCACAACACCCTCTCCGTCTCGCATCACATCAGCAAAACAAACGTCTCCAGCTTCACGCATGTGATCCTTCAGATCCTGCCAACTCCCAGTCGGTGGTAAACCTGTGAAGAAAAACAGAGGGATTAAAAACTGCAAGTTTAAAATTCATTCAAATTAACAATCACTGCAGGAACTTATCTCTTGCTGAAGTTGAAAACATATTTAACATTTAGTTTTAAGACGTTTTATGAAGTCTAGTTTAGGGATGGGTATTGACAGGATTTTCTTCATAACAATGCCCTTGTTGATTTAACTTATCAATTCAAGTCTTTATTAATTTCCTTATCGATTCCTCCTGGGATTTTCTGTGTACAAAAATAGCTTTACAGGTTTTCTGTCTCTAACATTTTATTGGGTTTACAGGTAGATAAATATGAAAATGGTCAATGGATCTAGACATCTCTGGGTGAAAATAAAATTTAAAAAATAAAAATTGCACATTAGGTGATATTGACAGCATGTTTTATTTTGTTTTACTGACTGAAGTAGGCCACCTAACAACGCTTTGAGTTATTTGGAGGCTTGAGCTTGCCGTAGTTGTGCTGAAATGAACAATGAGTTTTTACTTTCTGTTTGGAAAAAATGTGCCTGTTTGTATTTTGACATTTTTGAGCTTCAAGTTCTGTTCACAAAATGTTATTGTGATGTTTCTGTGGTGAAAGTTGAAATACTAAAACCACATTTATTTGGCACATTGGGAGATGTAGAACACATTGACTGTATTGAATGGGAATATCTTGTGAGAGAGTAATGTACATTTCTTCGCAATTTCAGTTTTACAGAGTAGCTGGGGCAGAACAGTGAACGAAAGGTTTGATGCTCCTGTGTTATGTGAAGAATCAATGAAGGAATTGTTAAGAATAAGGCTAATGATATCAATATATTGAACTATTTCTTATTGATTCTTGTTCCTGATACCCATCCCTAGTCTAGAGTATAATTTAAAAGCTTATTTGGAACTTTTTTTGTAGCATACTGTGCAGTAACTAAAGCATGCCGAGTCATTCATTGTGTCTTTCAGCACTGATCTTTGAGACTTGTGGTGAACTAACATCTTTAATCATTGATTTTTGTCCTATGATAAAGTTAGACATTGATACGCTGGTGAAGCAGGTGAAGTGAGGCAACAACATGAAACTTAAACTTCAGCGGTTGGCCTTAGATAAGCTGTCAGATTCTAGGAGCTTATACAAATATTATTTTGTGACCACGAGATAAAGGTAGCACTGAACGAATAAGAACAAACAAGAGTCCACCTACCATTTTGTTTAGACTTGATGTATGGGATTAAGTAGCCAACAAGAGCTGTTTTGTTTTAATTGTCCTGTTTAGGGAGCTGATTTGACCTCATCCATTTAGTTCCCTTGTCAGTCTCCACTCAGTCACGATATAAACACGTCCCTTTGTCCTCCAGTCCACTGAAAGATACATGTCTGCCTTTGAGTTCTTCACTAGTCCTCTTCTCCTCCACTTTTCTATGAGACCGAGATTTGCAACTATCTGACTGTCTTACTTCCTTTTCTAGGGGTTTTGATCTCCATTTCGGCTTGATAGAGAAAAATGGATCAGCTATATCTACGGTTTCCTCTTTGGCTAAGCTGGTGAATCAATCAGGAAGTCCAGAAATCCACAGATCCAAAGGTTATGCGTTCTTTTTTAATGCTTGTGATACGTTTATCTACTCTTATTGTCAGACTGCAGTCAGATTCAGACACTGATTTTGATGGAAATGAAGTCCAGTCCGCCATGAGGAAGAAATTGTTTTTGCCTACGGTTCAAAACTGCCTTTATCGGCTTTTTCCTCCAATCTGGGCTGGGATGAAATGTTTCTACCCGTGACTCAAGTTGTACTTTTAAGATCCTCTAGTCTTCCAATCCTGAATAAGCGAGAAAAACACAACTGCCTCTAACTCGTCTACTTATCCTCTTGTTCTGCAATCAGTTGTGACAAGAGGAAACATTTTGCATATAACTTGTGACTTCCTCTGCTAGTCCTCTTTTCCATTTTTAGAGAGGCCATTGAACCGAGAAGTAATTCACTAGTGTCTTTGACATCCAGTCCGCCTCGCTGTTAATGATTCACAACATCTTCCACAAGTCTCTTGTCCTCCAGTCCGCCTTGAGAGGTAAACGAGCTTTCATCTTTAACTAGTCCCCTTGAATAGTCCGCCATGAGAGAGAGAGAGAGAATTACGTTTTCCTATGACCTTTGACATCATCCTCTAGTCCTCTTGTCATTAAGGTAGCCGCAAAAAAGAGATCTCTGCCTATAACTCCTGACTTGCTTTACCAATTATCTGTCCTCCAGTCTGGTTTGAGAGACAAATATGACTGACTGTGACTGTGACATTGATTAGCACTCCCTTAACACATCTGAGTTTCACTCGTGTGTTTATCTACGTCTCCCTTTGTTCTCCAGTCCGCCAAGAAATTGAAAGAGAGAAACTTGCGCCTGTGAGTCCTCTGATCAGCCATGACTGAATCTGTTTTCCTACTCTCAATGATGTCCCAGTGATCTCCAGCTTTCAGAGAGAGAAACACCTCTGCCTAGGACCCTTCCATCCACCATCCTACTATCCTCTGGACCTCCAGGATGACTTTTAAAAAAAGAAAAAATGTAACTTGCTATGAGTCAGGACGTCGACCTACCAGTCACCATAACCCGGAATTCAGATCTCCGGGTTGGGGGTCCAAACCTTCCCCTGGGTCCTCCTCCTCCTCCACCACCACCACCACCACCACCTCCTCCTCCTCCTCCTCCCATAGCACCAAATTTAGCCGCAAAGGATCGAGGATACTCTACACGCAGCTTGGAGTCCCCATATCCATATCCATTCCTTCCATAGACAGCGTCGTCTGCATCCCTAAGAGGAGAGAGCACAGAACTCCTTACCAATGTCACCTCTTTGAGCAGCGGATATAGATCTTGGAGGGTTGCTCCGTCCATCCCTATCCCCGCTGCCAGCTTTAGGTTTCCGACATGGGGGAATGTTTCGACTTGCCATCTCTAAAACTCACCGTGGATCTTCAAAGCGGACAAAGGCAAAAGGGATGGTTCCTCTATTGTTCTTCAATTCAATCTCACGGATTTTTCCATATTTGTAGAAAAGGTCCTCGATGTCTCTTTCCTGGACGTCCATGGGAAGATTCCCAACGTAGATCCGACCATCGGACATGGTTGCTGAGTGAGTGAGTGGCACCAGCTGATTTCAAGGTGTGGCCTCTCGTTTTCCCAAGTATTTGTGGATGTGGTCCTGATCGGAATCCGAGGTCCAATTTAAAAGTGATGACTTTGGATTGAAGTCTGAAAACTTAAAAACACAATGTGATAAATGTCCAACAAGGGTAAGAACATACACAGATCCACCTGTTTGGAAGAAAGGCAAACTAAACATACACTGCCTGGCCAAAATAAAAAGTCGCCACCAAAAAGAAGATCACAGACTCCTGTATTTTGTTGGACCATCTTTAGCTTTGATTACACCATGAATTTACTGTGGCATTGTTTAGATAAGCCACCCCAGATCATAGTACTGCCTCCACAGACTTGTACAGTAGGCACGAGGCATGATGGGTGCATCACTTCACCTGCCTCTCTTCTCACCCTGATGCACCCATCACTCTGGCGCAGGGTGAATCTGGACTCATCAGATCACGTGACCTTCCATTTCTCCAGAATCTCATCGTTATGCTCCCAAGCAAACTGAAGCCTTTTTTTCCAGTTGGCCTTACTGATTAGTGGTTTTCTTGAACTCCCTTTGCATTGCGCATGTGGAAATGCTCTTACTTTCACTATCAAACATACTCCAGAGTTCTACTGTTTTCTTTTTTTAATTTGATTTGATTTGGCCAAATTTTAAGAGACTAGCGATCACAATAGCTCAGGATTTTTTTTTCAACTACATTTCTTCCACAACATCCTTCTAGTTTTTAACAATGCAATGGACAGTTCTCAACCCAATTTTGGTTGTTTCTGCTTGGATGTTTTCTCTGCTTAATGCATGCCAATGATTTGACCCTTCTTCTTAAACAGATTAACATGTTTTCCACGACCGCAGGATGTGTCTTTCTCCGTGGTTGTGTAAGAAATAAGAAGTTACTTATTGTATCAGATGGGGTTAAATAACTTGTTGCCACCTGAATGATGATCACCCATGCAGTCATTTTCCAATAGAAGGCTTGTACCTATTTACTCAGTTAAATCCAGGTGGTGACTTTGTTTTTTGGCCAGGCAGAGTAATATGACATACAACACGTTAATGCTTAACTTCATTTTATCACAGTTCAGTGCTATGAGATAAGATGATTTAATCTAACAGGTACTGTCTACCATGGCTACATTTACTCAATCTTACAACAGTAATACAACCCAAAAATACTGGCTAATTTCTGCAAGCCAACAGAAAATGTCATTTTGATAAATTTAATAGCAATTTAACCTTTGAAATAAGCTTATAAGACGCTTAAATCGATTCCTTATTGTTGATAATCGAGGCTTAAAAGTCCGCAGCAAGCTAACATGAACTAACGACGGTTTTAATATTCGATAACTAAACATCATTTATATGGTTTCAACGATTAAAACCAATATTTGAAGACTCATATCAGACAGCTGATCGATTTTTAGAGCTATGACTCGAAGGAATAATACAGATGTTGTTTTATTGTTGATGTTGTCTTTTTGTTATTAACGTTAAGGTCAGATGCTGATGCTAGCGAGCACATACATTTCCAAGGAACTGTATCGATTTTTATCATATTTATAGCATTAAAATACTTTGGGGACGTAGAGTAAATAAATATATCAAAGCTTGAATTATTAAAAGTATTAAATTACCTTCGAAAGAAGTAGATTTATTGTGTAGACAGAATGCGTCTGCCGCTTCCGTATCACTGAGCTACATTAGCGAGCAGCTCTTTCTTCTTCTACTCTTATTCCGACAGACAACAGATTAAAAAATACTCACTGTTGCCCCCTGTCGGAGAGTCAATAAATGATTTTAAATTTCAACACAACTGTCTGCCAACTGTTCTACAACTCTTTCTATAAATTCCGAATACCTGTTTCAAATGACATCTCCAAAAATGAAAAGTCATTCCAGGTATCTATAATGTAAAATCATCTATCCAAATACATTATGACAAGGAAAAATGTAAACAATCAACTTGCCAGGTATATTTGAAACCACCAACCCCCAGCAAGAAGCTGAGAACCAGAGACAGAGCCAGGACCAGGACCAGAACCGTCATTCCCAGTGGATCAGGGTGTGTGCCAAAGGTTTTGACTGGTTTCTACACATATATAAATATGAAATAATCTGCAAACTTTGTGGTTTTAATGCTTCCACTTGAAGTTAATTGTGCAATTTTGTAATATTTTGAATGCAAGAGAAAGTTAGTTTTTATTTTATTCTGATCTTATTCTTTTTACACTACATGCTTGATGCATATCTTTAGAGTGTGTCTTGTTGTGTCAACATTTGTTTTACGTCAAAAGTGCTTTGGCAATATAAACATTTGTCATGCTGGTAAACAATTTCTAAAAGATGCAATTTGTCTTTTCTTAGCACAGAAACAGTAATATTTCCTCTATTTTCACAAAAACGTTCAGATAAGGGATCCCTCTTGACTTTATAAAAACACTCCAATCTGAGGGTTTTCTTTTATGAATTTATTAAACTGAAATGCCACCTGAAAGTTATGCAATTAAGCACGATAATTCAATACAATAACAAGTATCGATTCATAATGAACAAAGAAAATAAATCAACTATGAACATTTCTTAAAGTTACTGCTGTCCAATGAAAAAATTAAAAACACTGTATACATAATATGGAAGGTAACAGAACCACTCCATTCAAAGAAGATTAATAAGTTAATTCATAGTTTCTCTCTATTTTCTTTCTTTGTTATACCTCTATATTTAACAGCTGTTTATTTACACAAGGTAAGACGCATAATGAACATTAAACGCTGTCAGTCAGTCTTCTTGTCTGCTGCTGTTGTGGATCCATTGGCAGTGGCCACACCATTGCTTTCAGGCTGAAACAGAAAAAGAGAAAGAGGATTTACAAAATGCTGACGGTCACATTAGATCTTCAAATAGGCTCTAGCAAGGGTCTGAGTTTTTCATTGATTTAAAACAATCAAATAGAATAAAAGACTAAAAGTCAAAAACTGAATTACCTTGCAGGTTCCATTAGTAGTTTCAGAAGCTTTTTGGTCACTCGTGCCCGTCTCCTGGACCGCTTTCTTGGTCCAGAATGTGTTGATAATGGGTGAAATGAAAGGGTAGAGAATGGGCTCCAGGAACCTCTTGTAGACCCACAAAAGAACAGGGATCACAATGCAAGGAATGCACACCATGACTGTGGCTCAGACAGACTGCTGCAGAACGAAAAGCCTGAAACAAAGTCAGATGACAGAGCCATTCAAAGTTATCAAACACTTGAGGATGTGTCTGAATCATAGAGAGCAAAGACTTTAAAAGGTTATATAAAATACATTATTCCTTTCGTTAAGCATGTGGACAGGCATTAATTTTGAAGCCCATTTCTGCTACTTGAAAAAGAAAAATGAAAACTTGGCTTTGTTAAGAACTTATTTTTTGGCTCATACTTGGTCAATATTTTGAACAAAAAAGTTGAAAATTTGAAACAAAAGTCAAAAACTGAGATTAAAGTCAAAATTATGATATACAAATAGAATTTCCATTTATTCATTTTTTGAAAAGTTGAAATCTCATCAGAGCTAGTTTTATTTTCATATCATTTACTGATAGATAATGAGCTTTATATGGTAACTGTCAGTTCAAAATATAAAGAGAATCTTTTTAGCCCACATTAGGTCAAAATTTTCGAGCAAAACATTTTTAACAAATACAGATTTTATTTTATTTTTCAACTGGTGGAATTGGGCCCCTATAGCCTGTGTTCTTAGTTTTTTTTTTTTTACATTTTAGAATTTTTCACTGAGGTGTTCTCAATAAATGAATGGGTTATTGAAGCCTCTTTGTCGTCTTTAAGTATCTTTGGGTATTTTTGCAGGGTCTCCAAAAGTGTGGGGGTTTAGAATATGGTCATTGGATACAATTTTCCATTGGACAGTACCTAGATGGAGACAGTTTAACAACTTAACTAGCATTTAGTCCTGAGGAACCATATAATACCGTTTGATAACTTCTCAATGCAGAAAAAGAAAATCTATTATCTAAACAGTATGAGACAGATTCACAGCAGCTAACACTAGCATTTAGCCATTACTCAGTTAAAAATAAAACATCCAGGTTAACCTTTTCAAAACACAGTATCATTAGTCAGAAGAGTGTGGAAATATTTAATCCGAACCTTTAAATGTCTTAAAAAACCCCCGTAGTCACGTGTAATTGTTGTAAAAAGGATTTTTACCGAGTGTTTTGGTCCGTGTGACAGCGAAGTCTCTGGAATGCTATCACGCATGCGCATGAACTGGTTCCGTAATCGTACGCCTTACGTGCTTACGTAGATCCGGAAATGTAGTTTTTTGAGCGCTCTTCTTCAAACTGAACCGTGAGTAAAAATACTAAGATTTTCTGAGTTTTTGTAACCCCAAGTTTAGTCTAAGGACATTACACGCTCTGAAATACATGTAAGCTTACTTTTTTCGCCTTTAATCGTAACGCTATGCAGTTTTTACTTGTCATGTAGCATGCGTTTGATCTTAAATACAAATTGAAACTGTCATACTGTTCGTTGTACATTATAAACACATGTTTACGATATTTGCAACTCTTTAAGTAGCTGGTAAATTATAGTTTTGGTCTGTTTTGCTGTCATTTTAGGCTACAATGCCTCTGCTAACCCAGTCACAAGCCGATGGTGAAGAGTACATTTTAATAGCCAGCTTGGATAATGCTCGAAATCTGTCAAACATCTTGAAAGCCATCACCTTCAAAGACCATGCCATCTTCAGTGCTACACCCAACGGCCTCAGAGTCACTGTGGAGGACTCCAAATGCCTGCAAGCCAATGCTTTTATCCAGGTACATTTGCAACATGTATCTTGTAATACTTACTGGTGTTGCATGAAGGAATAAACATGTCTTCTTTCATTCCAGGCTGATATTTTCCAGGAGTATATGATAAAGGAAGACTTGGTGGGTTTTCAGGTCAACCTCACAGTGCTGCTGGACTGCCTTAACATATTTGGAGGAAGTACAGTGCCAGGTGAATAAATGTTATCTTATTTGGAGAGTGAGCTTTTGTGTTTTATGTCTGGTCCTGTCATGAGTACGTTTTTGTGTTTTCACTGTCTCCTACGATGTTGCAGGAGTATCAACAGCCTTACGGATGTGCTACAAGGGATATGGTTACCCTCTGACCCTGTTCCTGGAGGAAGGTGGAGTTGTGACTGTGTGCAAAATAAACACCCAAGAACCAGAGGAGCCGATTGACTTTGAGTTTTGCAGCAGCAACGTCACAAACAAGGTGGACTTCTGATTTTTTTATCATATGGATTTACAGTACATGAAATACTCTGCACATTATTGATCTAAATTCTTGTCCTTATCACACTTTTCAAAGGTGATCCTGTTGTCAGAGAGTCTGAAAGAGGCTTTTTCTGAACTGGATATGACCAGTGAAGTGCTACAGATCACCATGTCTCCAAGCCAGCCGTACTTCAGGTGTTTTCCCTTGCATACATGTCAAACAAATTCAATACATATTTTTAACCCGTCAAATCAGAATAAGTTTTTCCTCAGACAACTGCTTGAAACTGATATTAGGTTTGGTTCTGTTTTCCAGGTTGTCAACATTTGGGAACTCTGGAAATGCCCATTATGATTATCCCAAAGACTCTGACATGATGGAGCTGTTCAAATGCACCAAGACACAAACCAACAGGTTAGCACAGTGAAACAGAATGAAAACAAATTTTAACCCAGTGGTTCCCAACCATATTTGGGCCATAAACCCATTTTTACATCACAATTTTCAACAAACCCAATAGAGAACATTTGTACAGGATTATGTGTGGTGTTTTACTTTTACAATGAATAATACTTAGTTCAGTCATTTTTTTAATCAATTACTTGACATTTCATGCAACCACATTTGAAATCCAGGCAACACCATATGAGCTTGTCTCATTATCCTCTGCCCTCTCTATTTTTCATGAACAGGTACAAGATGTCCCTGCTGAAGCCTTCCACCAAAGCTCTTGCTCTGTCCTGTAAAGTCTCTGTGAGGACAGACAGCAGGGGCTTCCTCTCGCTACAGTATCTGATCAGGAATGATGACGGACAGATCTGTTTCGTGGAGTATTACTGTTGTCCTGACGAGGAGGTGGAAGAGGAGTAATTATAGACTGCTGCCTTTCCCATTGTGCAAGAAATTTTACTCCTGCGGGTCCTGTCATGAGAGGCACTACAACCTGGGGACACGTGGGGATAAACACTGGACTAAACCATCACAATGAGAGAGTTTGTGTTGATAATCACCTCTTGATGAACCAGCCCTTGGTTTATGGTGGCTGTGTGTGAAACTGTATTATTGAGTTCTATTTTTCAGACATAAAAACTAACAGTATGTGCAGTTACTGAAGGATCAATCCCGTCCCATAATCATTTTTGAACAATATGTGTTTACAAATCTGTTGCATCTGGTCTTTTACTTCATATTTCTGAAGTGTTTCTTTCCTGTTTTCTTAGACTGAAGTTCGCCAGTTTTGACAACCCTAAAAAAAGACATTCAAGATACACTGTCTAGTTGATAGATTTTTAAGGTGTGTTATACAGCATGTGCACCTTTATGAGGATTTCATTTTCTTTTGTGGAATACATCAAATGAGACTGGCAGTATGTTTGTACTGTTTTATTCAAATGGCACAAAAATCCAATAGTTACAGAAAATCAATAAACAAGACTTTTTATTTTTATTTTACACAAAGTATTTTTTGACAAATAAGGTGGGCTTATTTGTGATTTTTGCAGTTTTATAGTAGACGACACTTTCATGGACAGATAGCTCCTCTGACTCTGTACTCCAGTCCCTTCAGTTACCTGCGTGCCATCCTCTGTCTTTTGAAAGCTTTGTGTTTGTTCTTCTTCACCACTTTTGGCTCTGGGGCTTCTGTTTGGATGTGAACGGGCTTTTCCTCAGCTGGTGTTAAGAAGACGTCTGCTGTAACATCCTTATTCACGTCCTCCTTCGCTTCGGTCCTCTTGATTTTCTGCAGCTCCTTCACCATCTGCTTCTCTCTCACTCTGGCTGCAGCTGCTAGACGGATCTCACGCCGATGCTGCGGGTGAACAGAAAAAAAATCAGCATGGTGTCGTGTTGGGTACATGTCAAAACACTACCTTTATGATGTAAACTGGGTTTTACCATGTTTGGGGACTTGAACTCTGGGTTTTCAAAGAGCGTGGGTCCTCCGAAGCTGCCCTGAAAGATCTTGATGAGGTTGAGAACGAATCGAGGGCCGATCTCGACCAGAGAGGCATCTTCTTCAATGATCTGAACGTGAAGCAGAGAAATAATGTCAAAAGGAGTCAAATCTCTAGATACTGATTTAAGTAGAAGTTAAATATGTGAGCAGAACATTACCTGATAGTTCCTAAACCATATCCTGTTGTCTGCGATGGTAAATGTGAAGACGTGGTCCACAAAAGGCTGACTCTTTGGGTGGTAGCGTGGAGTAGAAAATGTCTGTAAAAAATAATGTCAAGTCTTAAACTTCAGTTCTAAATAACAGATTATATGATAATAATACCATAATTACATAACTTCAAGAAACTAATGCAGCCCTTGGACATGGCTTGTCTTGGGTTATTTTTTACTACTGGATCTAAAGGATCAGTACTGACCCAGTATAAACAGTCAAAGTCAGCATTATCTGTCCATGAAATAAACTTGAAAAGGCATGAAAATTCAATTACTGACTGGCTTTGATATTTCAGATTTGATCAAATTAGTATAAGTTTGTTATTTTCCGACATGCATCTCACCTGAGTGAAAAGCTCCTTTAATAGAGCATAGTGAGGCTCTGTGTCAAATTTCTGTGGGAGAAACAAACGAACAAACAAAAAAATATATATATAGGTCATAGAAGGCTTAAACCTAAACTTATGTTGACGTAAACTGCAGAACACTCTGGATAAACAATTCTGAAATCAAGCAACAAAATACAGGATTATTCAGTACTTGTTCTTAATTGTTAAATGCAGGCATGTAGCAATTGGCAGCATTTGCAGAACAGATTTGGTATAAATTAAATATATTTTAAAGTATTTCTATTGGTGTTCAGTCACTGAGTACACAGAAAAAAACTGAAATATAAACAAGTGTTTACATCTTATTTTCAGTAAACAAAAAAGTCTTTTTTAGACTTGATATGAGCCACATTTGACAGATGAGTTCATAAAAAGGTCTTAGCCAATAGGGGAAGGAAAAAAGGCTCTTCTGTTGAGACATTATTTTTACTTCAAGAAACTTGGCTTGCAAAGTGGTTTTACCCTATTGGCAGATTGTTTTTTTACTCACTTCAAGCAATTCAGACATAGTTTTTGCCTTTGAATAACTTGAGTTATCTGGACTTGTCAGTTTAATGTGGCTCATACAAAAACCTAAAAAGGCATATCAAATATGTACTCTCTTAATATTATTATCGACCAAACTGCTAAGAAAATTTACCAGTGCTACTCACAGGATCAAACGACAGCAGCGGTCTAGATCCTTTCAGGCAGTTTCCTGTCATCTTGAGTTCAGCCAGTGTGTGAACTGAGGAGGAAACATAAATCAGTGTTATAGATGATGCTGTGTATGATAGTTCAAAACCTCACTGGAAAAGTTACTCACTGTTTTGAACCAAGAACTTTGCAGAAGGTCCATGAGGAGTGTTTGAAATCCTGTGAGACAGAAATGTTATTTACTTTATGTCATATGTGTACAGCAGAATGTAACTTACTGATCTCAAGTGAAACTTTCTGAAAACTTACCACATATAAAGGTCTTGCTTCTTCTTAGCCTCGAAAAAGAGGCATTTGTTGCAGTTTTTTATTTCACAAACCTGCAAAACGACACAGATACAAGAGATGAGTCATCATCCTATTCAGTTCTTAAACTACTGAAGTTAAAAAAGGTAAAAACTCACCTCATTCACAACAAATAGCTTGTCTTTTCTGTCCATTTTTGTATCTAAAGAAAAAACAATTGCTACTTTACAGTATGATCGACAGGAGTTGTATTTGCAGGCATCACATTATATGGATTTTGTGTGAGTATATTTAATCAAAGATAGTGAGAACAGAAGAGAGCACGTACCTGCTTTTGAATGTGGCATTAAGGTCCTCAGGTCCTGCATCAGGTGTCTTGTTCTGAAGTTGATGCCTCTGGAGGAGAAAATGAGGACCCTTTCCTTGTTGGTCCATTTACCCTGTTAAAGAAAAATCAACCCATGACTTCAAGCATAAAACAAACCAAACAACCTGTTAACACTGTGAATTTTCCTAATGCTTTTTTTCACAGCTAGTTTAAAATGACAAGGTTAATAAGTCTAGATACGAAAAGATAACACCGATAGAAAATAAAAATGATCCCATGTGAAAATGTGTGGTACAGTTAAGTTGGCTTGCTGTCTCCCAACCTCAGAGGTAAATATCAAGCTCGTGCACTCACCATGGACACTGGAGCTGGAATCGTGACCTCATTCTTAATCTCGTCTCCGACATCATCCACTTCTTCGCCTCCACCTGAAACAAACTTTACTTTCTTTGCTTTTTTCTCAGGACCAAGTCCTCCACGTTTTCTCTTGAACGCCGCCATGATTTTACCAGGTTTGTGGTTCAGGCAAAATCTCGCGTGAACACCGACACAAGCGAGATCAAACGACACCACGTGCGCCCGATTGAGACCATCGACCTCTAGCGGTGGACAGGTGATATTGCACCTACTGATTTCTGTACCTCTGTGCGTATGAGAGTAAACCAAGTCATCATATATTGTTTGTATAGTAAACAGGGATCCATTAAACACCTGATATCAATAGTTAGTGCAAAATTAATTCTAGTTCTTTGTTTTGTCACGATTTTGACCCCGTAAGCCAATCCAACAATTTAAATAGTTAATGGATCATTTTCACTGGGTAAAAATAATGTGTGAATTATGTTCAGGGCCTCCATACATAATCGCAAAAATAATAGAAGAAAAAAAGAAAACCCATTAACTGAAGAAAACAACACTTGTGGTACAGAAGAGGACTCTAGTGAGCGAGTTTCTCCTTCAGTCTACCAACTATCAACCAAAGAAGATCAACTCTCGCGAGATATCGCGGCATCAGCCGGCAGTTCATCGGTCCTCTGAGTAACAGCAGCGCATGGACACGAAACTGTTGATGAAAAATAGAAAATATTTAGACATGTAGGCTGGATTTTAAACTACTCTTACGTCTTATTTGGATTTATTTTCATACATAATAAATCAATTTGAGACGCTGTTTGGTCGCTGACATGCTGCTATTAGCTCGTGCTACTGTTAGCTTCGTCTAGGCAACGTGAATAACACGACAACAATAATCAACTATTTATCTTAAAGTCGAGTTAATTTAACACTTTTATTTATAATGAAGTGCCACTACGAAATATTAGGAGTGAAAAGAGACGCAGGAGATGATGACTTGAAGAAAGCTTATCGTAAACTGGCTCTGAAATGGCATCCTGGTAAGTTCCTATTAAAATATCATTAACACGATGATATTTTCATTCAAAACTATCTGTATTTCATGTTTGAATTCAAGTTTAAAGCTGACACATGGCTCATAAAAGTATAAGCTAAAGAGGGAAAGATTGTGGCCTATGCAACTACTATTGTTTACATAACAGGATTACAGCATCTCTCATTTAAAGACAATGCTTTTATTTGTTCAACATGTAAATCTCAATAGTCAAGTCGTTAGAAGTTCAGTATGAGAGACCAGTATTTGCCTCTGAAGTATAGAGGGCATGTTTATGACATTCCCAAAGCACTAATGATAACATCACTGTGTGTATTTCTGTAACAGTACATCAGAAGACAATCACACATATTGATATTGTGAATGTTGTTTTCTTCCTGTGTGACCTAACAACACATTTATTGTTAATTTAATATTTTTCATATTGCTTGCGCATGCTTTGATTCATTCTTGTATCATCTTGAGATGGAAATATCCAACATGTCCAATGAATTTTCAGATAAAAACTTGGACAATGCTGAAGATGCCGCAGAGCAGTTTAAGCTGATCCAGGCAGCTTATGATGTCCTGAGCGATCCACAGGAGAGGGCATGGTGAGGATACAGTCATCCACGCTTTTGAAAGGAATCATTTCCCTCTTCTTTTTCTAATTTGAAAACCTATCATGTTGTGTTTGGCAGGTATGACAATCACAGAGATGCTCTGCTGAAAGGAGGAGTGACTGGAGACTATGAGGATGACAGCATTGACCTGCTGCAGTATTTCACAGTCACCTGCTACTCAGGCTTTGGAGATGATGAAAAAGTAAGTCTCCATGGTCAATTCCATGCAGTCTCAATTTTTTAACTAGGAATTGACTGATGTGGGTTTTTTTAGGGCTGATACTGAATTTTTCTTTTCTTCACCCTTAGTCAATGACTAGCACAGGCTACTGGTTTTCTTTGATGGAAAATTGGGGCCAACACCTCTTCTGCTCCCTCAATAAACATTATCAAAATGACGCAGTGCTAACAAATGCTTTATTTTATATGAGATGAAAAATACTTAATTGATCCAAGAAGGGAAATTTCAATGTTTTTCACATTGTTGCATCTTTTTCAATGGTGGTCTATCCTTAGTTTTTTAGTTTTAACACACCTATTATGTCATAAAATCAAAAAACACAAGATTTTATTGTCACATTTAATAGTGGTGAGATGTACCCAATGAGATCTGCCACAAAAACTCCAAAGCATATCTTCGATCAGTTTTATCTCACTTTCTTGCAAAGGGCAGAGTTTAAAGCCGGACTGTATCATATTTCCACCTAAAACTCCAAAGTTACATCAAAAGATGGAAAACGGGTGCTCATTTTGTCCTACAGCACAGAGAGATTGATTGTAACACCACAAAGAGTTATTATGTTTCAGACTCAAACTTGTTTTAGTCATAGTCACAGAGATTTTATCACCATAAGCACCGATAGATAAAAAGAAATGACATTATAAATGATCATAACTCATTCAACTTAAATTGATTTCTCATGACCCTGTGCAACTTAATAACGGGCCAGACTACCTGTCCCTGTTGGATAACTGTACAAGTCAGAGGAACGGGTAATGAGATTATCAAAAGGCTGATTAAAGACATGGTGAGCATTCAGATCAGCTGTAGGAGTTTGGAAAGACAAGAATGTGTTGCCAACAAAATCTAGTCTGCAAAATTCAACCAGAAGCTGTTGTCATGTTGCTTGTTGCTCAAAAGATGAATTTTCTCTTTTTATTATTCCCTCTTGATCCACTCTTCCTCTCTAGGGCTTTTACACAATCTACAGGAATCTCTTTGAGGCCATTGTTAAGGAGGAGATGGAGCATGGAAAAGTGGACGATGAGGAAGAGGAGGAGGCGTTTCCTCCCTTTGGAGACTCTCAGAGCGACTATGATACTGTAAGCTGGCCCTGCACTTTTCAGAGTACTAATCACAGTCTTGATTTTATATTTTGTAGCTTTTTTAGAAAATAGTCCCTCAATAAAAAATCAAATAAAACAAAATAATTCAAGATGCAAAAGAAACATAAGTTAACGCATTAGGATTTTTTGTACCTAATCAGTTTCATTTCCATGTCACAGGTCGTTCATGTGTTTTACGGTTACTGGCAAAGCTTCTGCACCCGTAAAAACTTTGCCTGGAAGGAGGAGTACGACACAAGGCAGGCTTCTAACCGCTGGGAGAAAAGAGCCATGGAGAAGGAGAATAAGAAAACCAGAGAGAAGGCCCGAAAAGAGCGCAATGAGCTTGTGCGACAACTGGTAGCTTTTGTGCGCAAGCGCGACCGTCGTGTGCAGGCTCACAGGAAGCTGGTGGAGGAGCAGAACGCAGAGAAGGCCAAGAAGGTGGAGGAGATGAGACGGAAGCAGAAGCTCGACCAAGCCAAGTGAGCGATAGTTTGTGACTTCTGTATCACTTTTTTCCTTAGTGTCTTCCTCATACTGAAAACATCATGCTGACTCTTTATCCAGACTGGCAGAGGAGTACAAGGAGCAGAGCTGGGCGGCCATGTCTGAGCTGGAGAAGGAGCTGCAGCAGATGGAAGCTCAGTATGGAGAGGAGTTTGGAGATGCATCGGAGAGTGAGGATGAAGATTTAGACGCTGAAACACAAGAAAAGAATGATGAAGAGGGAGGAGGTCAGTAGGATTTTTAACCTCGACCTCTGTATTACGGTCATTCAGCTTCTCTCATAGAAAGTATAGGAGCTAAATAACAAGCCAGTGACACCAATTGGAATAAACAAGCTCTGATAGATTTCTTCTGCTGCTAATTGATTCCCAGATGCAGATCAGGCTGATGAAGATGAATTAAATAACGACTATTACGACGATCTGTACTGCCCGGCCTGTGACAAATCCTTCAAATCAGACAAAGCGTGAGTAACTTTCCACCTGTCAACCTAATTGCTATCGTCTGATGTGACATGCTGACTCTGCTTGTGAAACTATTTCTTATTTACATGCCACACTTTTTTTTTCCTGCAGTATGAAAAATCATGAGAAATCCAAAAAGCACAGAGAGATGGTGGCTTTGCTGCGGCAGCAGCTAGAGGAAGAAGACGAATCACTGGGTTTGGGTCTCAATGGAAAGGAGGAAGAGGATGGAGAGGAAGAGGAGGAGGAAGATAAACCAAGGCAGAAGTATGTATTTGGATGGGATGAAGATAAAAAGAAGCAGTCTTTCCCCCTGAATGTCCCCCTTCTGAGTTGTTTTTTAATCTTTGTTTTCTTCCAACCTATGTAGGCTGTCCAAAAAGCAAAAGAGGAAAAAGAAACAGCAGAAAGTAACTGTGAGTATCACCATTTCTTCTTTGAAGCCTTTATCACTTAATACAGTTGCCATTAGGAGGAGAGAAAAGGAAAACAGGGAGAAAAGAATGTTGAGAATTTAGAAAGAGGACAAAGAAGACAAAACCCCTTATCTTACATCTCGTCGCTCTCCTCTTTACAAACAGAATGCTGCTGCAGAAGAGGAAGAGGACGAGGAGGAGAAACCAACACCAACCACCACTGAGGAAGAAGCTCCTGAAAAGAAAGAAGAGCCTGCAGAGTCCCCAAAGCCCACAGAGCCTGAGACACAAGAAGATAACCCTCCAGAAGAAGTCAAGAGGTCAGACATGTTTGTTTTTTATGAAGACACAGTTCAGCTTCATCTCATCTCACTGTGAGAATAACTGAGTGAAGCAGAATCACTCGCACTGATACAAGTACACTGTATAATGCTGCTGTGATTCATTACTTTAAACACTAGGGGGCAGCAGAGGAAATGTAAAAACTCCACAGTAACAGCAATAACTTTAAGATTTGTTTTCCACAAACTCCGGTTAACTTTACAAAAGATCAAAATGGTACTAAAACAATCAGAATGATCTGAAATGCACAATCACTGCCACAAGTCTTTGACCAGACAGATTTCATACCCTCATGCTAAATTCTATGGAAAAACAACCCACTTACGGTAATTAAATTCTGTTATTAAAGATGCATTTCCCTCAATATACATTGATTTCAGTTGAGCTCAAGCAGTGCCTTTTTGGTTAATTGGAAGGATATTCTCAGAGGGTTGTCAAAATTTTGGTGCTTTTCTTGCTCTTAAGAATTTAACTGTTATCAATCTGTCATCTATCTATGCCTCAGCAGCTCTGTGAAGACAAAAGGAAAGAAAGGAGGAGGAAAAGACAAACCGAAGAATGTCAAATCCAATGTAGGAGGAGAATCGAATCCTGAGGTTTGTACCGTCAAGCTCAGAGTTTATGGTTTGATTTGAGTTACAGTTTTTGAGAGAAATTGTAAGAAGTTTGAACTCTTGTTGTAACTCTTTATGAGGTTTAAATGCAAAGGCCATCAGCGTAAGATTCACGTGTTGGTGTCTGTTGTCTGTTGTAAACTTATCCACAACTGTTTTAACAAATCACTTCTCTCCATTTCTTCCACTTTCAGAAGGAAGTCATCCTGCGCTGTGTGACCTGTAACAACGAGTTCCCGACAAGAAACAAGCTGTTTGACCACCTGAAGACGAGCGGCCATGCCTCTGCTCTCTCCTCAAACCTCCCTCACATCTCTATGAGTAAGAGCAAAAAGGACAAGAAGAAGAACAGATAGCATCTCGAGGAGTCAGCAGGGCTTGGGTCACTGTGACCTAAAGAGGACTTTTCTGGACTGAATGACTGAGAGCTGATTTGTAAACTTCTCCCTGAAATGTCTGCAAATATCTGTATTGATGAACGTGTACAGAATTCACCTTTGACCCCTGTTGTGGGTTTGTCATGAAGAGCTCTCTGGTGGTATTACTGAATCATAAAATTTTAAAGTGATACTGCATGTTGGTGTTCATACAACAACTGGAAATGACACACTTTAACGCTTCAATCTTGGTTTTTAACAAAAAATATTTAATGTACAGTTTGTTTGCTGTTTTATTTGGGAAGAAGTAAACAATGTCTCATATTGAAGCAAATCTGTAGCACTCTTATTGATTTATCAAACATGGTTTAGGTGTTTTATTCAGAAATGAAAGCAGTAATAAGACATAAACTGCAGACTGCCAAAAAATCAAAAAATTGAATCAGAATAGAGCTATCTTTCTAAATGATTAAATTTCTCCTTTTTGTTTAATATTTTATCTTCAAAGGAGAAATTGTCAGTCTTCACAATGACAGAACACAAATCATAGCTAAGGGTAACAAAAGATTGAACAATATTACAGAAAATTAAGAAACAGCTGCACACAGAATAAAAAAGGTTTATAAAAATGCGCTCCTCCTCCTTAGCTGAGTGTTTCCAGGTTTGGTCTTCAGTCTTGTGTCACCTGTTCAGTGTCGGCTCATGTAGTTCTGGAGAGCCTTGTCGAAAACTGCCAGGAAGAAGTCGACATCCTGCTTTGTGATGCACATGGGAGGCTGGACGCGGAAGGTCTGAAGTGGTGAGAAAACAGAAGACGAGTGACAATTATGGAGCACCAGGGATACTGAGTGTGACCAAAGACTTCCCCACCGTTGATAAAAGCAATCATGTTTACATCTTCAAAACCTGTTTTTACAATTCATGTGATCTCAGAGACTGCAACAACTTATAAAGTGAGGACTAAATTCTAAAATTAGTTCCAGGAGTGTCAAATAAATAAATACATAAATACCCCATAAATGTGATTTTTCATGTTCAAAATCCCAATTTTGTGATTCAGCCACATGCTGCTGATCCCTGTTGATAAATTTACACAAAGAAAAGCTAAAGTGAAGTAAATCTAAGCGCAGTTACCTGTCCGTACAGTCCTCCTTTTCCGATCAGGACTCCCATGTCCTTGACATCCTCAAAGATTTCACTGATGGCTTCAGGAGGCAGCGGGTCTCTGCTGGTCTGTGCATCAAACAGAGGTGTTAAATTAACTGAAAGCAAAGTCCTTTCCTTCAGTTTGTATGAAAACTAGGAGTTGAAAATTGCCCAAAGTGGCATACTTTAATGACAATGTTAGAAAATGTTATTCACCGTGCTAAAAAGCTTGGTTTTTTTTATCACAAATTTATAAGAATTTTTATTTCTGTTTTTGAACATTTGGGTCATGGGTGATACTGTTTGCTGGTGCATAGACATTAAACTTTTTATTCATTTGCTTGCTTTATTGCAGTTTTGCTGTTTTCGCTATGCATGCAGAGGCTCTATTTTAAAGCGAATGTTGTTTCTTGCAAACTAAGGTAGCTGAGCAAATAAACCACCAGCTTCTTAGCAAAAACGGAGCAATTGATAGACTTTCAAAGGCAGAAAGCTACAAGGAAAGTTACTTCAAATGATACTGACTGTCAATGTGACATAAATACATCACAGGAGGCAAATTACCAAACAGTACATGAATCTCGTCCAGCAGGAAAACTGTTATATGATGAACATGAGGACAGGAAAGTACCTTGTCTGTGACCATTTCCACACCAATCTGCAGGCCTTTACCACGCACATCACCAATGATCTCGTATTTGTCTCTGAGTTTCTTCATTTCAGTCATCAGGTAGGTCCCCACAGTCAGACAGTTCTGCTGAATGTTGTCCTCTTTGATCGTCTGTTGAGGGAAATGATTTCACTTCATGATTTTCAACAGAAGTTTTTTTTTTTTTTTTTTAGTGATCCATGTGCTGCAGCTGATAAAAGCACAATTTAGATTCAGATAGACTTAAAACATCAAGATGTACTTAAACTGTATTTTTTTGTACACAGAATATAACTGAAAGGCTGGATTTGATAATTTTAAACTCTTGTGACAATTTGGATGACTGGAAGGAAAGGATGAATTCTTACATCAAGCACTGATGAGGCAACAGCACAGGCTAAAGGACTTCCTCCAAAGGTGTTGAAGTGATAGGCCTTATTAAAGGAAGCAGCAATTTCTGAAAAATAGCATTCAGAAAGAGCTTTTAAAAACTCTTGATTTGGTCCCATTAGATGGTTTTAAAAGTGAAAAATAGATGGTCAAAAATTCTGTCTTATGTCTTGCAGTTAAGTCTCACCTGGTGTTGTAACAACAGCCCCCATTGGGAATCCATTACCGATCCCCTTCGCCATGGTGACAACATCAGGAATGACCTCATGACCTTCAAAACCCCAGAAGTGAGTTCCTGTTCGTCCAAATGCAGTCTGGACCTGCCCGGTTTTAATCAGAAGAGTGTTTTTACATCTCTGAAATCCAAATTTGAAATATGAAGGTGGCACTTTTCTTTGACTTGTAACATGGGTCAAACCTCATCAGCAATGCAGAGACCTCCTCTCTCTCTCACAAGTTTGTACGCCTCTTTGAAGTAGTTTTTGGGATACTGCACAGATCCTCCCATCCCCTGGATGAACAAATCACAAATACAAATAAAAAATGCATGAGAAAGAAAACAAAATTAGACTTGTTTTATTTTAATCAAAAGATGTAATCCGTCACGTGGTCAGTACCTGAATGGGTTCTCCAAAGAAAGCAGCGATCCGACTCGGGACACTTGTTGCAAATGTCTCCTTGAGCTGTCCAATGTATTTGTCATTTGCCTTGCAATAACCTGCAGAGGTACAAAAGATTTTCAGATCTAAAGCTGCTGCGAATTGCTCAGTTTTCTGTTTCACCAACCACTGTCTCACTTTTGCATCATCTAATACATCCTTGCTGCTTTTGTTACTCTGAGTGTCATTCATGCATGTGTTTGTGTTTATGTACCTTCAGCACAGTTACATTCTCTGATGGTCTGCACAGGAGAGTCCCTGCAGCGGCTTCCTCCCCATGGACCTCTGAACACATCGGGACACATGGTCTGTTTGTCAGGCAGAAACTTAGTCAGTCACTCATAAGTAACATAAAACATAAATATCACAGTGTTTTCTGTCAATGGATATGAATTCGTACATGTGTGCAGCCTGAGCTCGTGGGGATTGGGTATTTGTACGGTGAGTTGGAGGTTAGACCCATCGTCTGCTGGGTACCACCATGGTATGATCCCCTGGAAGACAAAAATAAAACCACAGTTGAAAACATTTCAATAGACTTAGCATGTATTTGCATGTGTTTCTGGCACAAGTACCTGAAAGTGATGATGTCAAAGTTTCCTGTGTGGAGTCGAGCGATCAGCATAGCCAGGTCATTGGCCTCAGAGCCGCTGTTGGTCAGATACACAACCTGAAGAAGGAAACAAACCAGTAGATGTTTAGGTTTAGCGTCAAATACATTGATCCAGTCTCTTTTCATCAGTTTAGAGTCACATGTAGTACCTTCAGAGGATCTGGTAAGAGGGAGGCGAGTTTCTCACTGTACTCATGAAGAGTTGGATGGACGTAAATGTTCGTCGTGTGCCACAGCGTCTTCATCTGCTTCTCTGTCGCTGCTATCACCTTCCTGTGCACAGAGACTTCAGTGTTAAAGCAACAAATGTGAGACACCTTTAGACAGGTCATGCTTTCATGGTGCTGCGGGTCTTACGGGTTGCAGTGGCCAACACTAACTGTAGCCACGCCAGCAAACAGATCCAGATATCGTCTCCCGTCTATGTCCCAGATCCACTGCATGAAACCCTGGTGGATGAAGAGCGGTTTCTTGTAGTAGGTTATCTTCATGGTCACGGGGCTGCAGTTTAGACGACGGATGTCCATGATCTGCTCTTTGGACATACCCTGGATGGACAGACATGAATAGGGAGTAAATGAAAAAGTATTAACACCTTTACTTTGGAAGCTTCACATAGACGACACCCTGACTTTTGTTTTAGTAAGTACTATGTCCTTTTGTTCTCTTTCTCCCCTGCCCTTCAAAATCTCTGTGCACATCACTACTTGTTGAGATCAGAGGGTTCTCCAAGGGTCATTAAAGTTGCAAACAGAACTCAAAACCACTTGTTACCATCACACTGCACATAAACTGTATGCAGGGTATGCTTAAACATTGTTCACATGTAGCTTCAGACTTAGAGAAGGAAGAAATATTAGATAGATAGATAGATAGATAGATAGATAGATAGATAGATAGATAGATAGATAGATAGATAGATAGATAGATAGATGGCCAGATAGATGGCCAGATAGATAGATAGATAGATAGATAGATAGATAGATAGATAGATAGATAGATAGATAGATAGATAGATAGTACTTCTATTGATCCCTTTAGGTGTGTCCATCAGGGAAATTTACATCTCCGTCACAATTCACAGCACTGTACACATGCACATTAGGCATTCAAAAGAGTCAGCACAGTTAAAAATATAAGAAAATATACAAAAAGGAAATAAAGTTAAACATAACATAAATAGAGATTTAAGATGTATTCAAGTTTTTTGAAACATTTTCCAAACCTTTTTGCAAAGGAAAACTGGCCTGGATTTACTCTGACTTTAAGTTACCATGGAGACCAACAGAACACAATGTTGTTTCATGTCATCACAAGGTGATAGAGATACTTTTATTGCCTCTGGGATGAGTTGTTGAAGGCCTATTGGATACTGGACACTTATTGGAAGGTTGTGAAATTCCTTCCAAATATTAAAACTTTTTCACAATTCCATGTTTTACCCATTTTAGTGAGAATATATACAAAAAAACATGTAAAGATCATTTTTGGTATGTTTTCCACATTTTTTTGTTTTATAACTCTAAACTGACTTATCCAGGGTAACAACAGAACTAGTGCTGGATGAAACACTGCAATATGTGTCCATGGATTATGTAATTTTTTTTTCATCAGTAACTTTAATGGACTATCTTTGTATGTAGTGTCCTCCAGTAGCAGGAAGTCACAAGGCCACGGCACAACTATGCTAAGGGTCACAGGCTGAAAATTTGTTGTCACATTTGATGAAGGCAGAGAGGAGCAGGAACAAAATCCTTGACATCACTTTACTCTCACCTTGTACTTCTGTGGTTTGAAGCTGCACGGCGGCATCTCTGGGAGGCCCTCAGGCTGGTTCTGGATGGATACTTTCTGACATGCTGCACCTGAAGAGGGAAAAAGGCTTTAAAAACTCCTCCATCTGCAGGTTAAAGCCTTATAAAAATACCAACGATGCAGTGTTTCCATTGAAATATGAAGCTGTTACTTTATAGCAGACTGATAATCACATCAAAACACCCGTGGCCAATGATGAGTAAAAGTGTTACCAAAGAAGATAACAAACAGATGGAAGGAAGCAATTGCTGATCTTGAAGTTGGCTACTCATTATCCACAGAAAAAACCTGCACCTGATGTTCATTATTTTTGTTTTCTTTTCATTCTGTAATTCCTGTTAATAAATATCCAACTCTGACATTAACTTTTCAACGTTAGACGAAAAAAAGTACTCCCTGTTTTTCTCAGTCAGCTGATAACTGGAGGAGGTCAGTTTGGATGTGACCTGATTTGACTGGCGAAGATACAAAACATGAGTAGTGAAGTGATGGATTAAGCTCAAAATGCAAATTCATCAAAATTTTCATTAGATGCTGGAAATTATTTTGTAGTAATGTAAACAAGTTTTTAAAAATGTTGCATTTCGTCAACCTCAATTGGATCGTTTACAAAGCCAATATCAGGTGATCCTTTTGAATTTTCTCCAAAAAAATAATTGTGCTGATTATGAAATTTCTTTTGTAATGATTGTACATGTTAGTTATATGGGATTATTATAGCATGGGCAGGGAATTCTGGGAAATAACTCTGGGAACAAAGTGATAAACTTTATCTCAGGATTTAAGAGAAGAATTGACAGTATACCTTGATAACATCCCCATAATCCAGAGCTGATAGAAAGTCAGCTTCTACTAAAATTTTATACGTTAACAGCCGCCTTTATCTGTTTCTGCTCTCAGTGATGACATTTTCTTTCAACCTGTATTAAATATTAATTCGCTGCAGCTTAAGAAATCTTTGTATAACTATCCTGAGACAGTGAGTTAGTCATAAATAAGTTTGTGCACCAATTTCATGAAATCAAATAAAACAAAATCTATAATTTTAGGTTAACAGTTTTGGTTATTCTGCATAAAGACAGAGCATCCTTTGTTGATTTAACATAAATATATTGAATTCATGACAAAGAAGCTGACCAAAGATTAAAATTTCACCTCATTCTTGCCTGGTGAATAATTTTCCTTCTGCATGGATGATTTTTTTTGTAACTTACCACTTCCCAGGTGAAATTTGGCCAAACCACTGGAACAGCAGGATTTTCCTGTTAAAGCTGCACAGCGGCCGCTCAGAGAGGACACAACTTTATACATGTTGATCACTCACGGAGGACTCTCTCTCTCTGTCTCTCTTTGTCTCTCAGCTATCCTTCTCTCTCTTCTCTCTCAGGCGTAAGATCAGACACACTTTAGGTGTCTTTGTTTTCAAAGTGATGGGTGGAAAGAGATCAGCCAATGGCACACTGGTCCCACCAAATCTCAGTGATATCTCTGCAGCGTCACACTGATAAATATATAACCAGTGGTATCTTGTAATTAGATTTCCAGCACATGCTGACTGAACAGGAGTTGAGGTCATAAGGAAAGCCAAAGTTGTGGATGGTGCTGGTTCTAACCTGTTTGAAGGCCATAAAGGACCCGATCCTTGCTCTGAGGTCAGTGCTCTGCGCGCCGTTTTTTCATCCTGAGCATCCTCCTTTACCATTATCAGACAACAGCGGCCAGTTTTATAACATCTGCACAGGGTGTGGAGCTTGTTTCAGTCTTTTTGATGCTGATCAATCAACTACAGTTGTGCTCATAAGTTAACATACCCTGTCAGAATTTAGGATTTCTTGGCCATTTTTTGATGTTTTGGGTATGTGTGAGCTACAGAGGCTCAGGAAATTCAGTCAAAAATGATGGCAAGATGAATGCAGCATGTTATTAGAAAATACTGGAGGAAAATTTGCACTCATCAGCCAAGAAGCTGTGCATGAGACACACTTGGACGTTCCATCATGACAAAGCCCAAGTTGACCTGCTACTGGCTACAGCAGAATAAAGTGAAGGTTCTGGAGTGGCCATCTCAGTCTCCTGCCCTTAATATTATTGAGCCACTCTGGGGAGATCTCAAACCTGCAATTCATGCAAGACAGCCCAAGAGTTTACAGAAACTGGAAGCTTTTTGCCAAGAAGAATGGGCAGCTTTACCATCTGAGAGAACAAAGACCCTCATCCACAACAATCACATAAGACTTCAAGCTGTCACTGATGTTCAAGGGGGCAATACATGCGAGAGAACTGGGGTATGTAAACTTTTGGTCAGGGTCATTATGATTCAAAAAGAGTAAACAGTTGTTGGCTAATAAATGGCTTCACCCAACCACTAACTATGAGTGATAGAAAAGTTTTTGTGTCCTTTGCTTTGGAAAAAAATAACCCAGTCCTCACCTCTACCTATTGTAATCATAATTTCAGAGTCTTTGTGTTCACCTGCTTGAGATGCCTTATCTCCTGCTTTCTCCAAGATAACAGGTCCTTTTGTGTTTAACATCATTACGTCTAGACCCCTGAAACATCCCGCATGCATACAAAGCCCTGTCCTGCTGTGGATTCCTGCAGCAGACAGAGAGGCGTGAAGTATATCTTAGGAGGCACTGAGTTGATTAAACTTTTCTTTGCAAAGGAGATTAAAAAAAAGAGTTTGACAGAAGCCTATATTTTTAATTCTTCACCAGTGATGGAGAAGTGTTAACACTATTTATACATTTGTTACTCACTTCTTTTATTACAACTCATTATTTTCACATTTGGGAGTTTCTTTAAACTCATAGGGTCTGTGAGGACTTACTGAGTGATCTTGAAAAAACTCATATCTAGACATATTTATTGGTAATAGTGGGAACAGGAGCTGGACTTTCTGACAGAAAAGGGACAGAGGAGCAGAAGAAAGCTGAACAGGAGAGTGATAGAGCACGGGCTAGAGGCTAAAACACGAGCTAAGCTGTTTTTGCAGCAGTTACTGCAGTAGTCAGTTCAAACCTGAGAGTCGGTCAATAAAATGAAGAACCAGGTTTCGTTTGCTCCGCTTGGAGAGATTGGAGATGGTAGATTAGCACTGGCAGGATGTAACCAGGATTTGCTAACATTACACGTTAGGGTACATATTTGTTGACAAATACATTGCCTCGTCATGTTGTATTCAGTCCAAAGTTATCTTGAACAAAGAAATATAGTGTTTAAAGGAAAATCCAGTCTCCATTCAGCTTTTAAAGCAAATACACAAGTCACACAAGTTTGCGTTAGTCCTCCGCTGCAGTTCACTTCAAATGGGTTTTCCTCACAGTCTCTTTAACGTTACACAAATTGAACGCCCTGCATTAACCTCATCCCAGTATACAGCTGTAAACGGCTGCTAACGGAAAAAACAGGTTGTTCTGATGCTCTTCGCCTTGACCCATTGCACCTCTCTTAAAGTCAAATGACTTTAAGAGAAGTGACTCTGACACACATATCTTGCCAAACATCCCTCTGAATCAGGCTGTTGTTGTCTTCGCCCAGTTATCAAAGTCAACAGGAGTATAAGAGATACCACGCCCTTTGAAGTCAGTCATTAGGAGGTGATATGATCCATTAATTTCAATCTAGTGCACAATATGAAACCAGAACAGACCTGAATATGCTTTAAGATGGATTGATCTTTTTTTAGGCCGCTGTTTGTCCTTTGGTGAGAGCAACCTGCTTTTTTTTCCTATACGCATGCAACAAGTTCCACTGCTGTTCTACTTTTTGTTACTGATCAGTATCTATTGATTTCATTTACTGCTACTATATTACTGCCACTTGCTGCTGCTGTACATTAGTGCTGTACATGAAATAATCCTCCCTTGTGAGTCTCCTGCACCTACTATTACCTGCATTTTTTGCACTCTACCTTTTGCACTGTAACTGTACAAAGCCAACAACTATACAAATAAAACTTTGTCTAATACAGACCTGCTGCATCTCGAATGACAGCAAAGTCTATCCAAGTCTACCTCAGGAAACACCAAGGCTTACTGTTTTCTGTGAAATTATTCACACTGCAAAAACTGAAATCAAACCGAGTACTTGTTTTATTTCTGTCAAAGACATCCAAATATACTTAATTCAAGCCACATTTACCAGACAAGTCCAGAAAAATGTCTTATTTCAAGATATTAAAAGACAAAAATGATGTCGGAATTGCCTGTAACAAGTCAACAAAAAAAAAATTGGTAAGAAAAATTTGCTTGTCAAGTTTCTTGAAATTGATTGACACAAGAAACTTTTGGGTCTCATATCAAGACTCAAAGGACAATTTTTACTGAGAATAAGACGCAGACTCTTGTTCAATTTCAGTTTTTTCAGTGTGCATATGATTTGTTTTCCAAAGCCTTGAAGACAGAATCATGCCAGAAAGCAAAATAGGGAATTAGTTTGATTATTTGAATTTACATGTGCAAAAGAAATGGTTCTGGTAAACCAGTTTCTGACCCCAGAGCACCACTCAGACACCAGAGAGTCAGAGTTAAAAGCGATAGTGTATGAGCTGGTACTGCAAACAGGAAGACAGGGGGTTAATGCGTGGTGGGAGGGAATGGCAGGATCTTAACTGAGGGGTTAATGAATGCTGAACGCAGAGAGCGTATAGTAAATATGCATCAGAGTCAAGGTTGAGATTTTTAAACTTTCCAAAGAGTCCAGTCCTTAGATGCCCCCAATGGAGCGTAGAGGTCTCCAAACTTTGGACTTTGTTGTTTTCAAAGATTCAGCCAAACTTACAGAGATGTAGTGCTTGTGTAATTGTGTTGTGAAATATTCTCGTTCACCGGAATCTAGAAAGTAAAAATTTTTTTTTTTTGATGGATAAGAAGAGAGGGTTGATCAGTTGTATTTGAGATTGGCACTTAATGTATTTATCAGCAGGTGTCTGCGCTGAAACAACCAGTTTCATCTCAAATTTGGTCCATGTGAAAACAACATCCAAGGATGTTTTAGATTTTGGATATTTTTGGAAGACATTGTGCTTTTCCCTGAATCTGAAGATTAGCAGCACATAGCATGAGCTGGTTGGATCCAACAGGAGCACGTGTAGCTTAAAGAAGCTCAAACTGAAGCTCTTAAGAAGCAGCTGATTAAAAGCTGATCAGTTTGGATGTTTCTGCATTGTTGACAGATAACCTATTGCATCAACGGAATGATGTATATTGGAGTTGATATGCTGTTAATCCAATACATAATATATCTGATCACATACCTATACCGAAATAATCCCACAAGGAGGCAGTGCAGTTCTTAAGACGTATATTTTCTTTATTATAACATCCTTTTCCATAATCGACATTAACATGTTCAGGAATGACTCAATCATACATCACATCCAAGCATCATTCAGAAAAATCTGAGAAAAACAAAATGAATTCCATGTTAAAATGAAGGCACTGTACAAAATGTTTTCCTAATCATGTAAAAGTGGGGTATGTTAGGTCAATCAAGTCTTCAAATTACAAGAAAATTAACATTTTCAAACGAGTCTTATTAAAATGTCTTCACAGTTATAATAATAGAGGTAGTCTTCTTAAAAGGTTGAATTAATTAGCGCTGAAACGCTTATTTTCAACATTTAATAGAGATTAAGGTGTGATCCCAGCATTGATACTTTATCTCCTCTCTGTGTAGTTTTGGAGGGCCTTGTTAAAAACCGCCAGGAAAAAATCAGCGTCTTCCATCGAGATGCACATCGGGGGCTTGATGCGGAAAGTCTTGAGTGGTGTGAAAGAGGAAAATAAGAGGTAAGATAATTGAGCACTATATCTCTAAATTTCGACCAAATTTCTTTCAGTGGCTATTAAAAACTTCCAGGTGAGTGTGGTTACCTGTCCGTAGAGTCCTCCTTTCCCGATCAGGACCCCCATGTCCTTGACGTCCTCGAAGATCTCAGCGATTCCTTCAGGAGGCAGCGGGTCTCTGCTGGTCTGAGGAGGAAAGAGTCAGAGTAGAAACTAAAACTGTTGAGCTGAGTTGAGTCTGTCAGGAATGTTTTATGAGTTTGATGATCACTTTTGAGCTCTTTTGTTTTTTATGTATATCTGTGCCACTGTGCAGAGGAGTTGCCCTGCGTTTGTTGAAGGTTATCATAAACTCTGAGTCTTTCTGAGCCCAACTTTATTAACTGCCAACTGCAAAACATAATAATGAAATACTTACTGGTCGTTTAAAAATAGCTTTTCAGAATCTTAAAAAGAAAACTTAAAGATCTAAGAAATCACAAAACTGAAATCCAAGCAAGTGTTTTTAGTCAGAATTG
Source organism: Thalassoma bifasciatum (assembly GCA_008086565.1). Classification (NCBI taxonomy): domain Eukaryota; kingdom Metazoa; phylum Chordata; class Actinopteri; order Labriformes; family Labridae; genus Thalassoma; species Thalassoma bifasciatum. Next base: position 204,433 of record RPOG01000835.1, read on the forward strand.
TGAGCCCCAATCAACTGACAAGTCCAGAGCTGTGTTTTTTCAAGATGTTTTAAGACAAAAATAATGTCTACAATGCTTGAAATGAGTAGAAAAGGATCTGCCAGTGGGGTAGGAAAAATTTGCTTTTCCCCACTGGCAGACTTCTTTTCCTCGTTACAAGCAATTCAAAGATAAATTTTGTCTTTCAATAACTTAAAAAAAAAAAAAATCTGGACTGTTCTAGTACATATGGCCCATGTAAAGACTTAAAACACATTTTTTTCCCCCTAAAAATAAGACATAAACTTGCTTTGATTTCTGTTTTTTTGCAGTGGAAACCAATAACACAGGTAAGCACCATCAGTAAAGAAGAAATCAGGTGACAACAACATTGGCACAGCTCAGACCAAACACAGTCAATAAAAGTGTAGTCACACATTTTCTTGAAAGTTTTAATGCTTATTTATTAACTTGATGGCATTTTTTTTATTCTTAATCTGCAGATTTCAACAAATAAAACAAGAAAAAAGCAAAACTCAGTTTTTCTTGCACTGCAGCTGTGCATAACTACAGAGAGCCGCCTCTGCTCCAGCTAATGGTTAACTGGGCCACTGCTGGACCATGCCCCCCAGGGACAGAGCACAGACACACATTATTCAAGCATGTGAGAGGATATTCGTGTTAACTTCAGTACCTTGTCTTTGACCATTTCCACTCCAATCTGCAGGCCTTTTCCACGCACGTCCCCAACAATCTCGTACTTGTCTCTTAGTTTGGCCATTTCTGTCATCAGATAAGTGCCAACGTTGAGACTGATCTGCTGCGTGCCATCCTCTTTGATCGTCTGTTGGTTATTAAAAACAAAAACATGTTTCAAATACTATTCAGCAAACCTCTCTGATGATGAAATTTGAGTTTTAAGTTGCAGAACATTCATAAACTCATATATGATCTCAAGTTAACTCTTTCCTAATGAACAACTCTTACATCAAGTACTGATGAAGCAACAGCACACGCCACAGGATTTCCTCCAAAGGTGTTGAAATGAACTCCCTTGGCAAACGAGGCAGCAATTTCTGGAAACAAAAAAAGAAAAAAAAATTAACAGAATCAGATCTAAATTGTTGCCCTTTCAAACTAAAATTCAGCTTTATTTATGTTATTCCCCTTGATTTCTAGGATTTAAAGATAAAAGTCACTGATTTCACAGTGATGTCCTAGGAAAACCCTGTCATTTTTCAAAATAAAAACAAAGTATTATCTTACCTGCTGTTGTAACAACAGCTCCCACTGGGAATCCATTTCCAATGCCCTTCGCCATGGTGACCATATCAGGAATGACGTCATGACCTTGGAAACCCCAGAAGTGAGTTCCTGTTCGGCCAAATCCAGTTTGGACCTGTCCAGTTCAAAACAGTCAAACAGTCAACATTTTTGGGAGGCATTTCAGTGATTATTTAGTCTCCAAAGAAGGGTACTTCAGCACAGGTTTAGTTCCAAGAAGCGCACTTTAGCACATGTTTGGCTCTCAAGTGGACACTTTAGCATCTGTTTTGGCTACTAAGAGGATATTTAAGAACCCGTTTTTCAACAATTGGGCCACAAGGAGGGGTGACAGCAAAGAATCCTTCCAAGTCCAGTTACCTTTTTCAGATCAAGATAACAAAGCTCTAAGTACTAACATGGAACAAGCTACGATGCTAATCCTGCCATGTGAAAAGAGCTTCAAAACACTGAAAACTTAGACTTCAACATATTTCAAACTTGGATTACATTTCTTTGCCTCTTAAAGCTCAATCTTTGTATCAATGGTTAAAATTAAAGTTATGCACTCATTGAAATTGACATCCAGCACAGTACATTTGTACCTAACCTCATCAGCGATGCAGACCCCTCCTCTTTCTCTCACAAGTTTGTAAGCCTCCTTCAGGTAGTTTTTAGGATACTGCACTGCTCCTCCAACGCCCTGTGCAAACACACAATCAAATCACACTTTGCACACTGATTTTTATCATGAACATTACATTTTCTGGCAGTACTCAACAGCATCCACTCAGTACCTGAATGGGCTCTCCAAAGAAAGCAGCAACTCGACTCGGGACACTCGTAGCAAAAGTCTCTTTGAGTTGTCCAATGTACTGATCATGTGCCATGCACTGGCCTGTTGATTTGACACAGAGAAGCTATTCACTGCAGGTACTAACAGATATCAGAGTGTTGTTGTATAATATTGATGTAATACTACAATGTCATAGTTAAGAGTTCTGCATGAACAACTGGGTAAAAATTCAATTGTACTGAGTGTTTCCCGGGTGAACCCTTTGCGTACAAGATTTAACTTTAATTTCAAGCAAAACAAATGTGCATTAGGGGTAAATGATCAACAGTCAAGGAGACTTTGAACTTCACACAAGCAATTCAAAACTTCCTTTTTTTCATTGGAAATGTGACAGCTGACCTGTTTTACTAAGTCAACTTCAAAGCAGGTTTTGTTTTAGCTTGTATGTGCAAATACAAATTAAAAAAACATAAGAAAATCTTGTAGCCTCAAGAATCAACTGTTCATTTGCTGCCTGCGTGATCGCATAACACTGTGTGATTCTGTAGTTAATCTTTTCAAGGAGTCTCACAAGATGGATCCTAATGCTTAATCTCAGAGGAAACATTTCCAGTTTTCAGGCAGCACTGTGAGCGTGTTATACCATGTGTGTTTTTGTGTTTATGTACCTTCAGCACAGCTACAGTCTCTGATGGTCTGCACAGGAGAGTCCCTGCAGTGACTTCCTCCCCACGGACCTCTGAACACATCAGGACACATGGTCTGTTTGTCAGGCAGAAACCGAGTCAGCTGGGTCGACCTAACACTGTCAGTCTGCTAAATTTTCTTTCTCTTTCTTCTTTGCTTATTTTTCCCACATGGATGATACAAAAATCATTTTTGTTACGATACATTATACTATACATACATTAGTGCAGCCTAAGCCATTGGCGATGGGGTATTTGTATGCTGTGTTGGAAGTCAAACCCATTGTCTGTGGACTCCCACCGTGGTAGGATCCTCTGAAAGACACAAATCATTACAGTCAGACTTTTGTGTTGCACAGAAATTGCAAAGTTCAAAGGGAATCCAAATGATTTGAAAGACCTGAAAGTGATGATGTCAAAGTTTCCTGTGTGAAGTCGAGCCATCAACATTGCCAGGTCATTGGCTTCTGAGCCGCTGTTCGTCAGATACACAACCTAGACAGGGAAATAACAGACCAGCAGACATCTCAGCTTCAGCCCACAAACTAATAACAGCTCCTGCCATCTGGTGATCAAACTGAAACACCAGTACCTTCAGAGGATCTGGCAAGTGGGCGGCCAGTTTCTCACAGTACTCATGGAGGGTGGGAAAGACGTAGATATTTGTGGTGTGCCACAGTCTCCTCAGCTGATGCTCTGCTGCTGCTGTCACTTTCCTGTACACGATGCAAGAACACAGATGAATGGTTAGAATGATAAACGTTAGGACACAACATGCTGTCTTGACAGCAAAGGAACAAAGACCTTACGGGTGGCAGTGGCCCACGCTGACAGTAGCCACACCAGCAAACAGATCCAGATACCGCTTTCCGTCTACATCCCACAGCCACTGCATGAATCCCTGGTGGAGGAACACCGGGTTTTTATAGGATGTAACCTTCAGTGTCATGGGGTTGCAATTCAGTCGGCGAATTTCCATCATGCGCTCTTTGGACATACCCTGAAAGGAAATATGAGAGTGTAATCTTCTTTTGCCAGTTGAAATACTATCATTTTTAGCCTATATCACTACTGCAGACGACTTAACAGTAGATATTGCTTCACCTTGTATTCTTCTGGTTCAAAATTGCATGGAGGCATCTCTGGGAGGTCTGCTGCAGGGTATTTAAGAGCTGATTTCTGACATAATGCACCTGTTTAATAATAAAAATTTAGGTTAAGGCAGCTTTACATTACTTTCATTTTGATTTGTTTTGCATGTATGTTATCAGACTTGTCTGACACTTTGACCTCAATATGTTCACCTTGGACCTCATCTTGTGCAAGATGGGCTAACATACCAACTGCTAATCCCTGGTTGTAAAACACCTGAGCTGAAACCCTTAACTTCACATGTACATGCAGTTGAATCGACATTGCAGACGTAAATAGAGCGTGTTTACTGAAATTGTGTACTCACGTGGCAACCAAAGTTAAATTACCTCCGATAATTCAATATTAAGCAACCAATTCAGAAGCAAACAATACTATTTAACCCTTGTATCGGCTTCAGATTAAATCTGCACTATCTGCTCTGACTGCTTAGTAAATATAAGGTGTCAAAGTTCCTTCAATTGTTTTTGTTTCTCCTTTTAAGTGAAAAACTTTCAGAGGTACATATTGATGTTAAATCACAGACGGGTTGGCCTATGTATCAAAGTGTAGGCAGGATGTTGTTTTGAAATCATTTCAATTTTTTTAATGGTAGCAAGGTGCCATGATAAAGTTATTTTGTTAATAGCATAGCATGGAACCATCCATTTACTTTACAAGTGATTCTATGAAAGAAAACTTAAATCATGACAAAATAACTTTTGAGATTAGGTCAACTTGACCTGAAGACAACAGTAGGGTTAATGTTTGTCTGTATCTTGCTGATGAAATAACTCCAAACTACTATAACCGACGTGATTGTACACTCAAACAAATCAACAGGTGATGTTTAAAGGTGGTTGACTCAAGGAACAGTACTGACACACAACATTTTAAAGGGTCTGCGTATTTGCTGTTTGTCGAAACTGTTCACAAGCAAACAGTCTTAATCAAAACTTCACCAGTTTTTACATAAGTATCATCACTAATTATGTTTTTTTGCTGAATGAAATTGTTAACTGTAAAGTTTGGTATTGGAAACAACAGTAACGTGACGTAAATTTGACGTATTTTAGCCAACTCCACAACTCCCTGTTCGTCAACGGTTCGGTCGTCTCCATGGTAACTCACCACTCGCCAAGTGGAATTTGGACAAACCGGGCCGGAAGCAGGACTGACCCGGTACAGGAGCACAGCGGCCACTTAGACAAGAAATAACTTTGAACATGTTGAAAAGGGGACAGAAAATTCGCTACTATCCCACTTAATCCGCAGTTTGACGCTCTGTAAAAGTTTCACGCTTCTTTCTTCGAAGCCCCTGACGGTCTGTTGTCAGTGCAGTCAATGACCCCGATTCCACTCGAGCCCACCTACGTATGGGAGTCCAACAGGGGCATAGAGCCAGAACAGTGGTGTGCACAGAGGGGAGGGAGGGGGGCAATCGCCCCACCTCAACCATGGCCATATTGATACAAAACATGCCCTAAAGTGCCCTCTTAGATACTAGCGTGACCTCCTTGGAACCAAACTTGCAACGCCCAATTACTGAACCACACTAACTGGCACCTTTGGCTGGTTAAAACCACAGACTGTATAATAGAACATAGTAAATAACTAAAACTTTATCCTCTTATATCCACAAAATAAATATTGCAATTTGCTTGGTCTTTGATACCCACAAGCTGTCAAAGCTATGTTTGAGATGCAGTGTCAATATTTATACATGGTTTTAAAAAGAACATACTGGAGACAAAATAATAGAACACACAAATTAAAAATAAAATTTTCATTTATTATATGAATATAATCTTGAATTTCATAGTGAGCTTTCAAAACAATTTGATTGTTTCAAATTGCATTTAGAATATGTGTTAGCTGGCTTTTAATAAGTCTAAACGAATATGTGCAAAAATGCAACAAAGAAAAACAGAGAGACAGTCACCTAAGATTAGTGCTGTGGCTGCTGTTGGTTGCCAACTAAATAAAATATATCAATATTTTCCAAACAATCCATATACAATATTTTTACACAGAAAAAAATATGGGTAATTGTTGTAGTTCTGATTTTAAATAAGTTATTTCAACATATGCTCACATTGTACCAGTACACAGCAATTTGTTAATAAAAGGTATTCCAAAGTTTTTGACATGTTACACTTTGCCTTTGATGAAGAAAACAAAAAAAAATGCTTTTTTTCAAGTTCCTTTTAATGGATGCACAGTCTAAATGTTTTGAATAGTCTTTGCCCCAGCCTCAAACAGGTCATACAATGTCCTGAACCTGCTTGGTGTGAGAAGCAGTTAGAAACTGGGCAGTGTGCTGGCAGTTGAAGTGTCTACATAACCAGTTACTGGCAGAACCGTATCATCCCGCCCTTGTGTGTGATTGCAGCCTGTTGGCTTTTGTGACATAGTTGCTCTGGACAGTGAGTAGCAGGTCTCTGTTCTCTGTCCACACCTGTCTTCCTGAGTGACCTCTCTCTGCAGCAGCAGCCTGTTGTACCTGTCCATCCCCTTCACCCTGCTGTAGTCCTCCCCTAAAGGAATGTGAGAGCAGCCTTCAACGTGGCCCAGCTCTGAGTCCACAGGCTGGAGGAGAACCATATTCTCTTCGTTTACTCTCTGAACTTCTACGTACTCGTTTGGTTCTGGTGCGGGCGACTCCAGACCCGCAGGTGCCCGTGTGCAGCTGATGCTTGAGATGTTGACATCGCTGTGTGACTGACACCAAGTTTGACTCTGGGGTAGGTGAGGTTGTTTGTGGCTCAAACTGAACTCCCAACCACTCGGTCTGAGAGTCTCTTTGCCGTGTTTGTTTGGCTGATCAAGCAAAGAGGATGTGGAGCCTAAAGGGAACAGGCTTTCAGAGAGACAGTGCTGTTTCACCCTCTCCAGGGAATTCTTGTGTTCGAGTGTAGTGGAGCTGTACTGGGGCAGTGGAGAAAACACACAAGGCCAGGTCTTCACCCTCCCACTGGAAATCACAGGACTGTCCATGTCTTCACCCACACGAGCTGACTCTTCTTCCTCCCACTCTTTGTTGTGTCTTTGATTCTTCGTCCTACTTTGGCTGCTCTTCTGAGCTCTGGGCTTCTTTTCCTCTTTTGCTTCTCGAAACTTATCCATCAACAGGGTATGACTGTCGCAGCTGCCCCGGCCAGAGTCACTGTCTGATGTGCAGCCTTCAGATTTGAGGCAGACTTCATGTAGATCCTTGCTCTCCTCCAGCATCAGCATCTGCTCCTCAGGGATGTACACCTCTAAATACTCCACCAGCAGGTCCTCACAGTTTGACGGTGTGGTTGGAGGGAAACTGGACACGACCAGTGCACTGAAGATCTCATCGGCCTTGCCGTTCTAGATGCAAAAAAGGAAAAAATAATTATAGTCAGTGAGCTCATCATTCAGGTAGAAAACACTGAGCAATGTGTTGCCTCTTTACCTTAAGAAGCTCCCTATCAAATCCTTTGATCTTTGGACCCGGGACAGGCGGCAGAATACAATGCTTCAGACTTCATTCATGAAAACAAAAGAGAAACATTAGGGCTTGTGAAACATACATGAAAATTCACCTATGTAAAATAACATTAAAAAAATAATATTTGCAATCAAACCCATGATATATATGGGACAACAGTCAGCATATCACATTTTCAAGTTTTTCTAGGGACTTAAAAGTTTTTTTTGTCTTAAATAAGAAAAGTGTTTCCATAAGTCCGATTATTTACACAATTTTTTAAAAATTCTTTTCCTTGTCCTCTTGGAGATCTTTTTACCCTGTGGATTTTTTTTTAAATTGACTGTTTTTCTTTTTACTTTTGAATTTTTATTAGCATGCATGAATTTTTGGTTTTGATCTCATTAAATCTTTAGCTGGTGTGCACCTGGGTTCAAATACCTGCAAAAAATATGATGAAATTTTCTTAAGATTGTTGTTAAAACTACTCACACTTTGGTTCTTGCAGCATAAAAATAAAAGGTTCTAATTTTCTACCACAAGAGTCATTTTACAAGTAATAAAATAGCAACAGTCATGATCATATTTTTCATTTTACCTTTGGCTGTTCATATGAAGCAACCATGTGAGGATGAGGAAGATGAAGGCACAAAAGCAAGTGATGAGGACCCACATTGGCTTTTCAGGATGGAAGTCTGTCAACAAAACAAAACAGGATTAGTGTTTCAAACAGAATATAAAACATTACACAGCTGATGACAGGAAAATTTGGAGTTGAATGCACAACAACATTAACTTTGTTTGCTAAAAATGCACTTCCTTTTTCAGAATTTTTGTTATGAGCAAATAACTTTTTTTCCAATAAAATGTTCAATGCTTTAGTCTTTTACAAAAGCACATGCTGTGTGATATGTAGAGAAAAGCTGGTAAGTTTCTTACAGTCAGGGACTCTGATGTAGGATGTGGAACTCCATTCACTCCAGAAACCATGATCAGGTTTACAGCGCACCTGAACCAGGTATGTACCACCTGACCGCAGGCTGAAAATATTAAACATCTTCTGCTGGCCTGCAAGATGCATCTGGAAATACAAGACACGACATTCCTGTTAGTTTCCAGTCAGGTCAGAGGGTAAAACCAGGTTTGATCTCTATTGTCAAATCTTAACAACAACGATAAGGTGTGACAAACCTCCCAGTCGTTCTCCCCCTCCAGTTTGACTCGGAGCTCGTAGATGAGAGTGATCCAACCAGAGCGAGTGTCGGCTTTGTGTGGCGGTTCCCATGACACACGGAGGAAGGGCCAGCCTTTGTCCTCCATCACTGTCACTGTCACCTTCTCTGGGTGGTTGGGCTTGACTGGAGCAGAAGAGAGAAGAAGAGAAAGAGAGGGAGTGTTTTTATGAGTGACAGTGTACACAAAAAAATGTTAAAGTCCTCAAAATTGAAACCTAATATCAGTACAATTGGACAGTTACAGTTATCAAGCCAAACCTGTGTAATAGTGAACCAATGCACACCTCAAGAGGAGAAATGCTGTCATTGCAGGAGTGACTTTTGAGAATCTGTCAACATGTTTTTGCAGAGAGCAATGTTTAGGCTTTTAGTTATCTTCTTGGAGACTCAAAACTGACAGCTTTGAGGGAAGAGAAATGTGTCCTTGGCAGAAATATCACTGAGAACTGATAACGTGACCAGGTCAGTTTAACTTTCAGTGACCGAGGAGAGAGGAGCACTTTGACTTATGAGCAGATACTGTAACGTTTTTGATTCCATGGTTCTTTAAGAGGTTTGAACATGTCATAACTGGCACATCATGCTTTTATTTTTAGCAATATGACTGCGTAAGATTAAGTACCAACCAAATATAATATTTATGTAATCTCACAAAACATGATGCAATTCTTCCTGGGTTTAATATTTCATGAGATGAAGGCAGTAAAGACTGGATTTGTCCAACAACAATCCAAAATGACCAGTTTACTGAAGAGCAGTGTCACCAATAAGTCACCAAGCAACTATGAGGGTTAATATTGCAATGCAGCACTTTAATCTTGATGGGGATATTGTGTCTTAACTATCAGAGCAAATGTATCCTTAAGAAGCAGGAGCGTCGAGCATCACTCACCGATGTAAACAACATCTATATCCACAGGGTCAGAGAAAGTGCTCCCCAGTGCATTGGTGGCCACCACAGAGATATTGTAGTTAACCCAGATGGACGTGTCGTTCTTGTTGAAGAAGCAGGAGTTCTCTCCAGCTGTGCGGTAGTCCGGGCACTCGTATACGGTCTCAGAGCTGCCAGAGAGAAAGGTATACAGCATATTAAAGTAATTGATGTATAACGAACAACATGCAGTCTTCATGCCTCGCTTCCTCAAAACCCTCCTTTGTATGTGTGCATGTGGATATGACTCAGAACAGGCATGTCCAAAGTCACACTCCCCAGCTTTTATCTTACAATGTATTAATTACGTCACTTGCATTAATCATGTTCCAAGCAAACATCTCAATTCACTTTCACATTGATTTGCATTGTTCCAATTTACAGTGATCTCTTGAGGTAACATAGGATCTAGAAATGTTAAAAAAGTACATTACATCAAAGTGTATTCACCATGACTGCTAACTAACCTCATCCACAACTTTTTCCCTCACAACCTGGCTGTTAAGACTTTGCATGTGCTTGGACACTCAAATCTTCGTTCTCCTAAATGTTCCCCATCATGGCACCTGTACAGGATGCAACGTTGCTAATTCAGTGAAAGAAGCTTTGCCCAACGCCACAGGCTCAACCAGTGCCATATAACTCTCTCTGTCCTTATCCTCTTAAACCTGTCTGTGTGCTGTCCTCACTTTTGTGTCAGATCTGGTCAATGACAAGTGTGTTGACCTTCAGGGTATCAATCAACCAATAGTGTTTGTCTCTTGAGCTCTGGCACATCAGCTGATGTCCTCCTCTTTACAGTTTGAACTCACTTTTCTTTACGGTAGAAAAGGGCGTAAGTGGTTGGCAGCCCTCCATCTGAACCGGGTTCCCACCAGCAGGTAAAGGTCTCTTTTTCTGGAGAGCGACATCTGGTCAGTGTGGGCTTTCCTGGCAAACTGTAGCCTAAAGAAACACAGAGGATACTAACAGTTAACTTCAATACTCCATAAAAAGTCAAACACTGTTTTTATGAGATAAAATTAAAGATATTACATTCACTTATCTCAAAAGATGCACCTTAGATGTTTTAACTTATTAAAAGAAACTTAAAGTGACCATAATGTAAGTTTAGCAACATGGTAACACTTACGCATTGCCCCTGCACGCAGCATGAGGCCGAGCAGCAACAGCAGGTGAACTCCCACTGATTTCTTCATCATGGCACAAAAAGAGCTGGCAAGCTGTAGGATGAAAAATAAAGTAAAAAAAAAAGATGAGTGGAAAAAATATTGCATGTTTTGTGATTTTAACAAACAAATGATCCACAATTTTTCACAACACTGGGTCAAAACATTTTTGTAAGAAAGAAAAACTGTCTGCTCCGTTGCAGCCAGCATGTTTTTTTTATATTTTAATATAAAATGTGAAATAAAAAATTCAGATGATTAAAGAGCAGTTTCTGTGGAAAAAATAAATAACATTGCCCTAAAGTATTAAAATGACCCACATCTGACCACAGAGCAGCAAATGTGATGAATTACAATGAAAAAAATAGCCCTTACTGAGATTGTACACTGTCTCACAAAGGATTAAAATACATCATCTCCGTTTTTGTCTACCTCTACCAGCTGACACATGCAGCATAACTGATTACGTAACCTGCGTCCAGGCTTTTGCCTCTGTAACAGATTCACACACACACACACAGCAGGATGCTGGTTTACCACTCTAACAGCCTGAGCAACTCCCGCCCTCTGAGATGCTCTGGCCATGTGCAGACTTGCCATGACCCTTCATCTCTGAACCTCCACGGTGATTGAGACAGGATAGTATGACGGGGGATAATGTTGAGGCCAGTCTGATGGTGAGAAGCTGGCACTGAGGAATAACCCACACATGCTCTGTCTGATCTGACCTGATGAGAGTTGCTGCTGTCGTTTCAGGGATTTAATGCTGCTCTTGTCCCTGAGTACTGGGTAAAAGCTTAAGCACTGGACAGATGCATTGTTTACATTCACAGACTATTCTTAACAAATACAGTCGAAGCATTTGGCATGGATTAGCGGTAAAGAAATGACGCAATGATTGCTTCTTCTCTGAATTTCGACAGAAACAAGAGTTGGCTGCAGAAACCCAGGAAACCTTATATGCAACAAGCCAAAAAGCCAATCTCTACAAAAGACACACAGATTTTCTAGAGTTAAAAAATTTCTAAATTAATCTTATTGCAATTAGTTTTCCCACATTGCAACTGTGGTTTATTGTGCAATTTTTTTAGGCTATCCATCTTATATGTTGTTATTACTTGCTATAGTGAAGGGGAAGATTATTTTTATTATTGATCTTGTTTTGAATAGGAAAAACATACATAGGAGAGAAAAATAGGTTTATTTGTAAAAAAAAAATAAAAAAAAAATACAACAGCAGCTCTATTTGCAAATATAGGTACTTCTCAAAAAATCATAATATCATGAAAAAGGTCCTTTTTGATCACTCAATTCAGTGAATGCAACCTCTGTATTATCTAGAGACTCATTATGCATCGAATGAATTATTGTTTCAGGCCTTTGTTTCTCAAAATGTTGGTGAATATAGCTGGCAGGAAATAAAAACCAAGAATTATGTCTTGCAAAATTATAACATTACATTATGTCAATAAAAAAGAGTATTTTTCTGTCCGTTTTCCATGTTATTTCCCAAATGACATGGCTGACTTGATTGACTGACGAGTACACTGACTGCAAAGAGGCAAAAAGCCCACCTCTTTACCTCACCCTACATACAGTGTTTGATATTTCATGCATTACTGTACCAAAGCATGTACTGATGTGCCCTCCCCTCACCTCGAGCCTGACCCAGCATGTCACAACAACAAATATCCCTTTAAGATGACATTAAGACATCTACATTGCTACAGCCTTTGAATTTCTGCCAAGTACCTTATTGACATGACCATACCTTAGGACATTTTAAGCCCACAAGTAAACATTTACCTCACAACGCCATGGAAGACTGTCACATATTGGCATATAATGCACTGCTATACCAAGTTCAATTCAACAAATTTTGTAAATGTTTTAACTAAGATGGGAAGAGAATGACACAAAATATGTGAAGTGTCTTCCTCTAAGGGCAAAGCTGGCACCTTTCTTTAACAACATATAAACTGTAGTGATTGTTTGCATCTCTTGTTTGGGCTGTCTTAAATTCAATAACGTCACAGTGATCTGATAATTGGCATTAAGGTCAAAGCCTTGGATTAGCCTCCTGCTGCATATAGCATTCTTACGTAACCAAACTGAATAAGCTGCTAAGCTGGGAAAGTGCTACCCTACAGTAGAGACCAAGAGATCCCTCACAGATATCGATGTGATTATATTCTAGCTTTAGAGCATATAGTAAATAAAACCTCACTATTTTCACTAAGCAGCGCTTGCATTTGTTAATTATATACATATAGGTGTGTAAAAAACATCAGTATCTCTACCCCGGTAAATTTCTACGAAAGGAGGAGTTCACACGTTTCTAAGTCTTACTATTGGCCGTTTAACACTTGTACATTTACTTAGGTATGGTCGTAACCTTTGGTTTGTTCAAAAATTTTTATTAGGTTGCGAACACAGAAAGACGTTGAAGTCTTAATGTTTTTCCGACAAGAAATGTCATGACACGATCAGCGGTAAAACCAGGTGACGACCTGAGAATGACTCAACTCAGGCCAACCTTTGCAAAGGTAACTATTCTTCCTATTATACAAAGCTTTATTGTTAGCAACAGCAGTCCTATTCTGCAGAAAATTTGCTTGGTACATTAATATTCAGTTATATAATTTACTATTTCCTATGCAAGCAAGACAACTTGAGTGAGCAAATAAAATGTTTGTTTACATATTTCATAATACTCGGTTTGGCTTCTAGATACCAACTCCCTTCCCTCGAGGTACGAGCACTTCACTCTAATCATAGACCGTAACAGACTTCCAGGAACTATGAAAAAAACTGGTTTGATCCTCGGCCGCAGCCTCTTTCCAGGAACAACAGTTGTCTCATATTGGTATGCAACAACTCAGAGCAACGGAAAATGAGAGGGTGAGACATTTCTATACATGAAACAATAAGCTCACACTATTTTCTTACACATGCTCCATCTTTTGTTTTACACAATAGAATTGAATTAATTTAATATGGTGAGTAGAATACAATACGATGGGACACATCATAATCTGATGTGATATGATGCAATAAAATAACAAGATAAGACTAGATAAAACAAGATTATACATGATAATATGGGTTGCAATATGATATGATTCCTTATGATACGATACAAGACAATGCAATAGGATACAATACATCTTGTAGATGACAGATATCTGAATAAATTTTCGTTTGTTTGGTTATTTACGGTGAGTGCGTCACATCTTGTTGTGGGCGGTTTACAAATAATCCACTGCCACAGGTTTTTGAAGGACTTGGTGGAAAGTGGGTAAGAGAATGAGGTCCTACTGTTTGCTGACCATGTAAATATTTTTGGTTGCACTGAACTCAGTCTTTTTCACTTGCCGTGCCTTATGTTTAATTGTGATAAATGACTCCACCATTGCGTCGTCTGGATCTATGCAGAAACTCAAAATAAAGCATCAAACGAAACCCTTGGATCTGATTCTTTCTTTGTCTTGATAAGGTTGTGGTTCAGTAGTGTGTAAGGTATGTAACAGTGCAGTATGGGGTATAATACATCATAATGTGATACTATTTATCACAATGGATTATGACAAGACACTGGGTATTATTCAAACAAAATGGTACTCATTATTTATGCTTCTACACTTAGCACTTGAAGATTTGTATTTCATGTGAAGTGCATTATAAATAAAATGTATTATTGTTATTATTATGATACGATACTATGTGATGCTATGGCATTCAATGCAATGTGATATGATGCAGTACAATATGGTATAATGGGATGAGATACAGTGCGATGAGATATGAAATGATACTGAGTGATGCGATTTGATGCAACACAATGTGATAAAAGATGATATGATGCAATATGATACAATAAGATAAGATGTGATATGATATAATGGGACATATTTCACCTTGCAAGGAGTAATCTACACTTGAATGCCTACACACCACATTCTTCTATGAATCTGATCTAAATAACTGTACAGATTCATCACCCACCATACAGGTGAGCTAGCATCCTCACACACTCAGCTTTAAGTGCAGGGAAGTGACACACGACCTGTGACTGGAAATTACACACCAGCATTTCTCAGTCCACAGCCTGTTGAGATATTCAAAGGTAATCTTACAATATGTGGTACACAGCTGAACAATTTCAACCACAAACATTGTGTCATATGTATGTGTGCAACACTTATACTTTACCCTTTCCATGTTGTCTTGGCTAACCTACATCCTGTGTGCTCTAGTATTTTTGAAGCTCTGACGTACTAGAACAGATCCTACTGATCTTTTGGCTGATCTAAAATAGGTTAGTACGATGAGGGAAACTTTTATTTATAGATTGAAATACAGCTTGATAAGGCTCCTGTGCTCGTGGGTCAACATAGGCATGCAATACCCAATGAGGCTGTCAGAGGTTTCAGTGTAACTTTTACCTGCTGTTAAAAAATCTGCATGTTTTGGAGTGTGATAGATTGGATTCAGTAATAATGACAGAATTCAGTTTCATTTGAAAGAATTCTGTTTTTGATAGGTGATCAAACTGCATCTCTAAGGACTTTTGAATGTGAATAATTCATTATTATTAAAAGACCATAATGGCAAAACATATTTTGTAAAACAATCATGAATGGATGTAACCTTTTAATAAGGTTGTGCAATGTAATATTTAAAGCTGAGGTTAGCATGCTCTATATAAAGCCCTAGTGATGAGCTAAAAGTGGAAGCAGTCAGAAAGCTGCTGCAGGCACCTCACATTATAATCCAGTATTCAATTGATCAGCTTGGTGCTATAATTGCTAACTACCCCTCTCACCTCTTTTTAACCTGACTAACCAGCATGTGGGGCAGCAGCAGATCATGAACACAGGAATCCCGTTACATCCCTGACACCCGGCATCATCATAACCCCGAGGCTGAGGGAAATGAGCTATCAATAATCAGTCAGCTGTGAGAAAGGGGAAAATGTCCTCACCCAGAGGAGCATAGGAAGAGAAGTGCTGCACTGGCACTTTCAAAATAAAACAGAGAACAAGAGACTGTTGCTTATCCCAAAGAGAGAATCACTAAGAGAAAACTAAAGATATATTATACACTCATTTGGTGATTCACTGAGGCACAAAATTTCAAAATATCACACATAAAGACACCACAGAAACTTGCATATGGTTGGAAAAAACTATGCACTTTGAAGATTTTCTTACAAACGTTAACTGGAATTTGCAATTGTACCCAAAATCACGTCGACACTTTGAATTCTGATTGAGTAATCAATTTATCTGTGACATCAAAAAAGGCCAGTAACAAAGGATAGTTTCTTTACTATCAAAAGTATTTAAGCAATTTGCAATCAATATCACCTGAGAGACACAATTAATTTGTGACATATCTGCTCAAATTGTCATTGCGTTTTCCTTGATCAACTGTCTTTCTTTGTATGAATGATGCATTATCATAATAGCCCTTATTTGACAAGTATATTAAAGAAAAACACAAGATTGACTCCAGTTTTAACTGTACTCCCTCTGTATAACATGGATGGTTAAACATTAAATATCAAAAGTATCAAAAACAGAGATTAAGGAAGTGAAAAATAAAAACTTTTGTATAAAAAAAGAAGAAATAGATACAGGTCAAAGTTGAATAGTGCAGGCACTGGTTGCTTATAGGGTATATGAAGTATTCTTAGTATCATAACATTACAATTATTACATTTATTTATATTCAGCTCTCACTTTTTCCCCTTATATTTATTTACTTACTTCATCTTATTTGTTGTATTTCATTTGTATTAACTTTAAAACTCCTTTAATAGATATACTTTAGTGGCAGTGTTTCCTTCAATTTTTTTCTGCCTTTGATGTGATTTTTTTCCGTTTTGTATATTTTTTATGAATTTTGTTCAATCACTGTGAAGCAATTTTAACTGCATCTTATTTTCATGAAATGTGCTATATAAATAAATACTTATACTTATAAATACATTACTGAGCTTTTGATACTTGCTCAAGTTGTTTTTTGTGTGAAGTAAAAGTTTTGTTTTTAGTCGTTAGCAGTTGAACCCATTAGCTCCCTGTGACAGATCAAATGCTTTTAAGGGACTTTCATCAGGTGGTGGTCGATACGAGCTGAAAAAGTCCATCATCTGACTCTGAAGAGTTCAGTGAACTCGTTATTCAGTTGGATGCTGATGCTACAGACTCTACAGAGAAAAAGAAAAGTCTCTTACCAGCAGCAGACAGTCGGGTCCAGTCCCTCCCTCGGTTTTCTAGAGTCCGTTTCTGGTTCCCAGGGGAACAAACTCGCGAACTTATCACACTGGTTCACCAGGATGACAACAGACGAGGGCACATGCATCACCACCACCCACCAGGGCAGCTTAGCCGTCCTAATACACTCACTGCAGACTTCTGGCAGCATCCATCCTCTCTGCTCCCTGCGTCTGCATGATCCTGATTAGGGGCGGGGCTACGAGAGAGGCCACGCCCATCACATCACCATCATCAGGCTGTTACGGCACAGAGCATGGAGCATAACTTCAAAAAAGATGTCACACTGTGAGACCTCATTATATAGTGAAAGAGCAAAACAGACAGTGAAATGAAAAGGAAATTTAAGGCTGATCAATATTTGACATTATTCTTTGCCTACCTTTATATCAGGGGTGTCCAAACTTTTTTCCAAAAGGGCCGTATTAGATACTATGATTAGATGCTGTGAAAATGACCAAGGGCCAGCAGCTCTCACTGACATGTTTATTAACAGTGAAAGTAACAAATTAGTGCTAAATTTGAGAACTATTTCTTTTTTTGATTTCTGAAAAGAAAATAGGTCCCTGAATTTCGTCAAGTATTCTTGTGCTATTATTGCAACTTCTCATTCACAATTTATTTACCTCTAAATAATTTCTAAAACTAAAATGTATCCAAATCATATGAAACATACAGAGTATTTGTGTGATTAACTGTACAAAGTTGTTGTTCTTCACTTTTATAATTGAATAAGTCAATAAAAATACTGCATTAAACACTGTCTGTCTGTTCTTGAGAATGATTTCTCTTCTGAGGCACTTTGCTCTAAACTACCAATGAATACTTAATTATAAAATTCCAAAATTTGTCAGCAAAAGAGTGTAACGTTTCGGTGTAATCTTGAGGTTTCATGGAGAGACAACCAAGAAAAGCAGATTTTAAATTTGACTCAACTCTCATTTGATGAATTTCCTTTTTCTTCTTCTATGTATTAAGAGACAATAATGGGAAACGGTTTTATTTGCACTTCCCCCAGCTGCCTTTTTTGTATATTTGTTCACATTGTTTTTACTTCTACTTTTCTTGAGTATTTTTCATATTTTAATGTTGTAGGCATTCATTATGGACAGCAGAGACGGATTTTCTTTGTAACTGTGAACATGATAGTAAAGACTTCCAATCTTGATTCTTGAATATTAAATATAAATGCTACCATTCAATGTATTGCACAACTGTTAGATCAAAGCTGATTTCCTGATCCCTTTCCTGATCTTGTGCTGTCCATGAAAAGGTGTTCTTGACAAAAAAATGAATAAATACAACCTGATCTTTCTGTGTTCTTATAGTCCAATATATTTAGCTCTTATGTATAACATTTGCTGTTTAACTACGTGGGAAGCCATTTGTGCCAGTGATGACCTTGTTCACTTTTGTAGTTCATAACAAAGCATCCCTTATTATTTCAGTCCATCTCATGATAAGTTTTTAAAACTGTCTACAGGAGATTTAATTACAATAGGTCATCAGAGTAATGCCCTGGGTGAAATTTTATTCCACCTTCGTGGAAAAAAACCTTAATATCCATTATTTTGATTCCTTGTGGTGCACTTGTACAACATGTCCTTGCTGTGAGATTAATCATGTTAATATTTAAAATATGAGATCCTTTGAGATCTTTGTGTTCTCTGAAAAAACATTGACGCTCACCTGTCCTCAGGACAGACAAACTGTGACCTTTTCTGTTGCTACCTTGGCGACTTACCCTGACTCTAAGCATGAACAAGTATCATAAACCACGTTTCAATAATTGAAGCACAGTGACCTGTTAAAATGGTACTTATTCTCAGTCTGGTTTCCTGTAAACAGAGAACGGTATCCCGGTGTATGACATCCCTCTCTTTGCTCTGCCGCCCAAATTCAGTGTTAAGTGAGGGATGCCTGTGTAGCAACAGTGGCTGTGGATATCTCCAGCCCTCCCCTCTAAGATCTACTTAGAAGCAATAATGTTACATAATATGGCCATCTGCTCTTCACAATGATTTAAAAGTCCCATTATGAGACATGCTGATTGCCAGAGAACATTTAAACAAGGACATGATGCCTGAAAGAGAGAAAATCAAATGTGCAGATTTATCATCCTTATTATTAATCATTTATTTTGGTGGTTTGAAAGGCTTGTAGATCACAGTCCCAGAGCTGGATGTGCACTTTGATATTACAGCCTGCTTGGTGATGCTGGCACTGCAGAAGAGAGAAGAGGTTCAACCCTCAGTCAGGAGTGTGAAGGTATTATGAGGTCAACCCGCCCCCTTGCATAGTGTAACGTGTCGCCTCCGTTTGAGTCCATGTGACATTTGATCTCACAGCTGCTCAACATCTGGAATCAGTGGGCTGCACAGTCACAAATAGATACAAACACAAAGGCAAACATAGCACCATCTAGTGATTGGTTGTGGAAATGGTTTGAAGAATTCCATTTAAAAGGAACTCTACATATTGAGAGATATTTACCTCAATGAATTAACATCACTGCCAATATTGTCTAATGCACTCTGGATAATGATATCAAAAGGCTTCACTGTTGTTTCCCAGCTTAATTTCCTGTATTGTATCATCCTCTGAGCTTTTATTTTAATCCAAGCACAACGTTAGTGAAGCAAACACTATGAAAGGAGATAATGGATGTGTGAATTTAGGTGAACACCAGTGGAAGAGTTTTAGAGGAAGAACAAAGCAACCAGAGTGCATTGCATTACAATGACAGCAATCACTTGATTTCTTTTCTTAAAATGTGCAAATCTAGTATGTTTCTTTGTGCTACTTATATATTACAGACACTGATGTTAAAATTAAGTCAGACCATGATTTTCTAATATGCAGGGCCTATCCTATCAACCCACAACTGATCAAAAGGGGTTAAAAGAAGAAGAAGAAGAAGAAAAAGGAATTGGTTTACAAGTGAAGTTTTAATAATTATTACAAAGAAGAGAATGACAAGAAATTAATCATTCCCATCTGTATAGAGTCACAAGCCTTGTAAATTTACAAATTGACCTTTCTTTCTTTTTTTTAAAATGTAAATGTCAGCCCACTCATCTCCCCTCCTCTTAAAACCCCCTTCATATAAACAAGTTGTATGTATTGTGGTTGTCTACAGCTGAATTTTGCCTTTATTTATGATTTATTTAAAATCATATTTTTGATACCTTAACTATCATTTTTACAAGTATTATGTAAGTATCCTTTAATCACGTATCCTGTATATCATTATATTAACAACCTTTAAATATGTGTTTTAGTACCATTAAAGCAAATATGCCAGAGAAGAAAATATATTGTTATTAAAGTAAAGTTTAACTGAAGTGTTCAAAAAGTAGCATATATGCATTTAATAGGCCCCTTGGGGACAGATAACAGTTAAAGCATAGCTAAAGGGGAAAAAGAAAGACTCCTACATGTGGTAATAGTGTGTGTGTGTGTGTGTGTGTGTGTGTGTGTGTGTGTGTGTGTTGGGGGGGGGGGGGGGGGGGGGGGGGGGGGGGGGGGGGGGGGGGGGGGGGGGGGGGGGGGGGGGGGTATAAGTCATTAGTTGCAGTAGCGTCTAGGTGGCAGTATAAGACCAATAGTACTTCTTACGCTCTATACCTAGGGGTCCTGTAAAAGCATGATACATGAATCATCATTGTGAGTTATCTATTTATGCAACAAACCATTTACAATTTATTTTCCCCTGAATAATTTCTAAACTTCAAATTTACCCCGGCCATACAAAAATTTCTTAACATTTGTGTGATTTTCAATACCAAATTGTTGTACTTGACTTTTATAATCAAACAAATTAATAAAATTATTGCTTTAAAAAACTCTGTCTGTTCTTAAGAGTTATTTCCTCTTCTGAGGCACTTTGTTGTTAACTAGTAATGAATGTACGTTTAAATTTGGAAGAGGTGCTTTTGGATATTCTGCACAACTGACCCGAAACTACCTGCAGAATAAGTTGAAACTCAAGGAACTGGTGTCACTAAATGCCTCCAATTCTAAAATAAACGACCTTGAGGCAGTTTGTTAGAAATATTATTGTTTAAAGTTAAGCTGGTTACACACTTGACTTTCAGTTCATTGTTTATTGAAAATTTTAGGGCTTGTTAATTGTGCTTTTGTTCCTTGTGTGTTCCCTTTTAGTGTCTGTTCTGACCAGGTCTCCCTTGAATAACAAATTTCTAATCTTAATGGGGACAACTTGGTTAAATAAAGGTTAAGTAAACATACATACACACCTATTCTTAAATAATCAACTAGTCAATTTTATGGCTTATAACAGTCTTTTATAATTTTGTTAATATTAATGTATACGCTTATATTTAGAGGATTTTCCCACGGTGATTCCTCTTACTTCTGCCTTGACCTAAATTCGTGATGCGGATCAGTAGTTCGTTTCTGATCTGTGTTTTTTTACTGCACATGTCTCCAGTGATTGGCTGCGTTTCATAAGCTCCACCTCTTAAGTGAGTGAGAACGAGCAGAGCAAAATACCACATCTATCAGACTGTCACGACAGGGGCAGAAAAAAATAGATCATTCAAAATAAAAAAATAAAATAACACAGAATTGTTTAACTGAGGAGCTTCATTTGAAACAGACCCTCATATAATGAAATAAGGAGAGAGAGCACACTCAGACGACACACCCGAATGCCACGCCCTCGCCTTCTTCTATTGGCTGTTGAGCAGCTTTGAGGCACCTGATTGGTTAAAGCGTAGAGCAATCATGTCTAATCGGCACACGATTGGCTGAGCTCTTAGAAGGAAGTCTAGTGTCAAAACGTTTCGGGGATAAACTCGGAGTTGACAAAGCGACCTGTATCAGTTGAAACATTTCGGGCATAGTTTGTAATTTTTTTTAAATTTCCTAGCTGTCTCCTGGGTTAATCACTCGGGGAGGATTATATTTTCTGGTGCTGCAAACCTCACCCCCCTGCCCCCGGCGGAGGATTTGGTCTGACCGCGGACTAAACGGCAGAAAAAGGAAAGTGAGACTTTATTGTTCGAGCTAGCGAGCTAGCTTCGGCAGACGGCTGCTCTTGTGTGTATATCGGGCTAT
>RPOG01000836.1:0-226366 GCA_008086565.1 Thalassoma bifasciatum
TCGCTATGTACACGCGTCAACACACACACACTCACACACACATTTTAACACCTGACATGAATACTCAACACGATGAAATGCCTTATTTTGTATCATACTCTTGTATAAAATGCTGGAGGTGCATGTGTTTTTTAAGCTTTGCAGATGATGATGTAACTGTAACAGATGTTAATGTGTTTGTGAGGAAGAGGAAGAGTGTGTTTGGAAAGAGAGAGAGAGATGGAGAGATGGAGGGAGTGACCGTCACATCCACTCTGCTCAGCTCAGCACAAACAGGAGAAATCAGATGACAAATATAGACTCAGAAATAAGGCTGAACAATTTTCACAAATCATCTAATTGTGATATTTTTCCCTGTATTGCAATTGGGATATTTTTGCTTGATTATTTCTCGGTCCCTCATCCTTTGTGTTTCTTAAGAAAAACTCACTGTAGAAAATGAACTTTGGCATTAATTATGGCACAACAACTTTTTGATACTCATGACTGACTTTTACAAGTTAAAGTCACTTTTCACTTTCTTGTCCACCACTTTTGGACCATTTTTTACTACATTCTAACTATTATTGAAGTTTCATCCCAACTGTCACCTTTGGCTATTTTGACCACTTTTCACTGTTTTTTGTCACTTCTTTTCCCATTTTGGCTACCTTTTGACTATTTTTCCAAGTTTATCCCAGAATTTTCTTGCTAATTTTTGTTGCTTTTTTACTGTCACTTTATATTCAATTTTGTCTCCACCAAATTTGGTCCATTTTTTGCTACTTTCTAGCTATTTTCCTTCTTCCCCCCCCCCCAAATCTTTGATGCTTTTGGGCTGTTCAGTCACTTTCCACTTTTTTCCACCACTTTTGGACCATTTTTTTTACTATCTTCTTACTATTGTTGAAGTTTTATCACATATTTCATGCCATCTTTTCCTGTCTTTTTTTTTTTTTTAACCATTTTTCAATGTTTTTTCATCACTTCTTTACCCAGTTGTTGTTACATTGCCTATTTTTTAAAGTTTTATCCCAACTGTCTTGTCATTTTTGTTGCCTTTGGCTATTTTTACCACTTTTCCACCTTTTTTTTGGGTCACTTTTTTTGCTACCTTTTGACTTTTTTTTTACTTCATTAAAGTTGTAAAGCAAACAAACAAAAAAAAACATAGAATTTTGACTAAAAACTTTAATGCTTACCTCTTTGTCTCTATTTCCAATAGAAGAGTTGATCTTTAACAAAAAATTGCCAGGCCTCTGAAAAGTTTGTTCATTTCTATGCACTCAAAACAATATTTGCTACTTCTCACTGCTTTTTGACCCTTTTAGTCACTTCTTACTCACTTTTGCTACTTTCTCAGAATTTCCCTCCCAATTTTTGCCCATTTTCACCCATTCTTGCTGCTCCTTGACCATTTTTGCCACCCTAAACTTATTTTTTATTGCTACTACCGTTTTTGACACTTTTCACCACTTAGATTATGCAAAAGTAGTTTTCAACAGTTTGTCTCTTTGGTTGAGAGACGCTGATGCAGAGCATAAAACATCAACTACAAAAAGTGTATCTGGTTTTCTGACACATTTGAGGTTAAAGAAATGTTGCACAGTCTGCCACTAGAATATTACAACAGGTCATACTGTGATTTAATCTCATTTTTGATGAATTGCTCAGCCTTATTTAGAAATCAGGTGATGACTGAGTTTGTGCTGAGCTGAGCTGAGTCTGCTCCCTCAAAGTCAACGTGCAGACGAGCAGTTGTTGACGACAACACCACACGGCGCCGCTTCAGGACGTTTGCTGCTCAGAGTGAGACAACGGCGCCGCTGTTCACTGATCAGAAGTCGAGGAAAAATCTACGCAAGCCGTTTTTTTGTTTTGTTTTGTTTTGAAAGTGCGACTTCTTCTTCCAGTATCTGGCCTGTCTGAACAGAACGTCTCACCTCTCCACCGTTTGTCCACATCCATTATTTGACTTTATCCTTTGTTTTGTGGTCAAGTCACATCATCTTCCTCTCGATGAGGATACGAGCGGTTACTCTGGATCAACTCCAGGTTCTTCTGTCAGCTGCACATGGACACAGAAGAAAGAGAAGAAGAAGAATCACCAACACAGGAAACAGATACAAGTGTTTCTGTCACTGAACATTCCAGCTGATGATGTGCGATTAAATTTGCAATAACTGCTCTGTGGGATATTCTGGCCAGATGTCACCAAGCGAAAGGAAAAAACAATCATGCCATTTTTATTTTTTATTTTTATTTTTTTTAATTTTTATTTTAAATTGTAATTAATGTAACCCTTTCCTGTCTGTCCTCATGTCTGTAGCATCATTTATGTGTATATTATCTTATTTTCACATTGTTTATAGAAGCCATTTACTTAGTTACCTGAATTTGTTGTATCAAAACCTTATTTTAAGTGATTTTTTTAAAGAAATGGTGTAAAAATTGAATGTTACCTTTTGTAAAAGCTTTTTTCAAATGGATCACAATAAAAGTCTGAAACCTTCCAGTAACAGGATTGATGTGTGTGGGAGCAACATCCAGGGTCAGAACATGAAATTATTCAACGTACTCAGGAAGTTAAATTAATTCAATAAGGAAAAGGGGAAGTTGAATTATTTCATTACACTTAACAGGAAATATTTCAGTATTTTAAACAGGAAGTTATTTAATTCCAGCAGATACAGAAAGTCTTAATGTATTAGCATTAAAAACAGGGGGTTAAACTTTTTTATTAACATAACCAGGAGGTTATATTTTTCAGTGACATAAACAAAAAATTCTGTGATTTTAGCAACAAACGTAGTTATGATTATAGCAACATAAACAGAAAAAAAACATTGTTTCAGCAATGTAATCAAAGTTTTATAGCTTGAGGGATGTAAGAAAAAGTTATAATTTTCTAGACACACAAACAGGGCGTTAAAGGAGTATGCAGGATTTTCCTAAGAAATGAAATGTTTATTTTTGACATTATATAAAATTAAAACATATCAAAAGCATCAATATTTTGATTTGAGAATCGACACTAGAGCTTAAGATCTGGTATTGGTAATATCGATATTTCAGTATCGATCTACACATCACTACCATGCAGCCTCAACACAGAGGAGCGGACAATTATCCTTCAAAAATAATTAGTAAATAAAATATTCTACAAACACTTCATCCAGAAAAGAACGATTGTTTCTGCAGCAAAAATCAGGAAGGAATGCTGCAGAAAATTACTGACTGTGTTAATGCGTAATTTTGAGAGATTATATAACATTAAGTCACCGGACAATATACTCTGATCATTAATTTCACTTTATTACAGCGCTGAGATTTGGGGCAGAGCTCTTCCTCATTTCTCTTCCTTTGTTTTATATTTGAAGTTATTTTGAGGATCAGCTCCCTGTGTGCGCATCACCATCAGCTGTGGGTTCATGTTTCTGCTGTTAAACCACAACCATTATTATAAACCTCATTATTTCAGATGCACTGAACTGTGTGTGTGTGTTACATTTATAACATGTGACTCAATTTGTTGACAGATGTAACTGAGTCCAAATCTGTATCTTTGGCAGAATATTCTTCAAAAATTAATTCAAACACATCATCCAGGAAAAAAAAACATCACTTTGGCCGCAGTTGGCGTAATTATGGGAGAGTTTACAATATTATTTTATGGGAAAACATAAACAGATAGAACTCTGATCATCAATTTCTCTTCATTAAACACAGCGTTTTGGAGGAGAGCACTTCCTAAGAGCAAGTGTGAGCGTGTTTTGAGTTTAAATATTAATTCCTCACAGTGACAGCGGTGCGTTACATTTGGAACAAATGACTCCATTAGTGACAAATGTAGCTCATCCAATGATGTGTTTTATATAGGATGTCATCAGGAGTGGAGAGATGCTTTAAGAAGGGTGGAGCTACAGTTCTGTGTATAGATATCAGTTTAGCTTATTAATTAAACTACATGTGGATTGTTACTATCATGCTTTGATTGTCAAAGATGTTTGATAATGTAGCACGTGACTTTTTTTTACCTAAATAAATTCTTTTGCTATTCTTCATTATATGTTGCCCAAGTTAATAGTATTATAGCGCTGTCTGACAATGTTTCATCCTTCTCTTTTTTCTATATAAAGTGTAATATTGCGAAGTGATTAGCCCACTAACTAAACATAATAATCTCTGGTACTAGATGCAAACACACTTTTATTCAGTCTTTAGGATAAATCTATCCAACTTCTGAAAGAGTAAAATCAACACTGAGAGCATTTTAATCCACTGACAGACTTATAACCAGCTTTTAGACTTGAATTATCGAATGCTTTCCACAGGTTATGTTATCTTTAGATATTGGTGTATTTTTATTTTTAAGTCACCCCCTGTTGATCATCATTGCTTCATAGCAGTAAGTCAGAAATACTCAACACAGAAAAATGATGACACAGGGCTGACGACTTCACCATGTTTTGTGGGGATACACATTTTTTCAGACATATCACTGTGCACCTGCCAGAGAATGTAATCCCACTCTTTAATTACCAGGTAATGTGATAACACCATGTGATTTATTTTGTAGACACTTCTGATCATATATGAAAAAACTTGAGAATTAGGACTAGTTTTATGAAATACAGAAAAAGTTATAGAGGGATACAAATTATTACAGTCCTTAACACTGCACCTGCCTGAAAAATGTACCCCCCTCTTTAATCCTCAGGTGATGTGCTATCATCATGTGGTTTATTTTGTAGACAGTTCTGATCACATATAAGAAAACTTGAGAACTAGGACTAGTTTTATTAAATACAGCGAACGCTGTGGAGGGATACAAATTATTTCAGTCCTTAACACTGCACCTGCCAGAAATTGTATCCCCCTCTTTAATCCTCAGGTGATGTTCTAACATCATGTGGTTTATTTGGGAGACACTTCTGATCATTTCTAAGAAAACCTGAGAGTAGGGACTGATTTCATCAAACACAGCTAGATTTAACGGTTTCTAAATTGAAGTTATCCTGAGCAGCTATGATAGCAGCAGTAACACAGAGAAAGAATGTTACATTATTTACACTTTATCTCATTTACCTGCAGGAAGTCAGGTGTACAGCTCTGGAGTTTCTCTCACGTGATGCTGCAGGTGCTCACAGGGCTGTTTGTTGTTTTGTTTTGTTTTTTTACAGTTTTTATGGTTTGTTTACGAAGCTACGACTGTTAGCGATGCTCCTCGGTAAACAGGAATTACACTCACCGGTCACTTCATTAGTCACACCTGTACAACTGCTTGATGACGCAAATGTCTAATCAGCCAATCACATGGCAGCAACTCAATGCATTCAGGAATGTAGCAACATAAACAGGAAGTTATATTATATTACCAATAGAAACAGGATGTTTTATATTTGAGTGATGTAATAAGAGGCTACAATTTTTAGCAACATAACCAGGAAGTTTCAGTGATGTTATTGAAATTTTATACCATTCTGTGCTTAAATATATCTTAACTTTTCCACTTATATCATAATGTTAGGTGCCCTTGGGCGTCTTGAAAGGTGCCGTTTAAATAAATGCATTATCATCATTGTGAATATTATGTAAAAAGGAGGTTTAAAGGATGGTTTTGGCTGCTGGAATTGAGGTTTTGGGAAGTTTCAACAAAGTAAAAAAATATTGTAACCTTTAAAAAGTTCCAATTTTTATTTAAAGAAATTTAGAAAATTGAAAGTTAATTTTGACTTAAACACCAGACTGCTGTTGTATTTCATATCCTATACAATTAATACAAATCTAACATAAGTCCACCGGTGGTAAAGAAAAAACCTCAGAATTTTGGGGTACAAACTGAGTGTTATTATTAAATTTTTCAACCTCATTGAAGTGAAAATGAGGGAAAATCCTAAGATGAAAACACCAAAGTCTAAGAATTTTTACTGCCCTTATTATTGTGATTATTATTTTTTTCACTCCTATCCCAGAATTCAGATTTTAATCTCAAGAATTTTGAAAATCACTAAGAAGAAATCTGACCCTGATCTTAGCATTCTTACCTCATTCTCTGAATACTTTTTTCTCATTTTCCCTGTTTATTTAAAACTCTTTATCACACAATTATCTTTCTTCGATTGGATTTTTTTGGGGATCATTTTGTCCCTAAAATATTTTTAAAAAATCATGTCCAGAAAGACAATCCTCACTCCTTTCAAGAACTGTTTGATTTTTTTTTCTTGCCCAGATACATGAAGAGTTACGGTAATTTAAAGCACACTTCAAATGCAGTTTTAAACTTGAAACTACCTTGAGCTTAAAATTTTCTTTGCTATTTTGCCGACCTTTTTCCAACCCTCTGACCCTGTAGTCCAGCCTGTATAAGTTAATAATGAACACCTGGTCTGTGATTAGTCCAATCATTCAGTTCTTAAATGACATAAATCTAAACTCACTGCAGGACTCTGCATTAACCTGGAGAAAAACATGAAGGAAACGACTGATCAGCTCTCACTGGACGGCTTTATTTAACAAAAATATCTCAGGGCCAAATACAGACTGACAGATCCGGACGTTGCCATGGAAACAAAAACAAACTGCAGTTCAATATCAAAGGCTGCCTACATTCCTCCTGTTTTCCCTTATTTCCCCCCACAGTGTGAAATCAAACTTAAACAATAAGATAACATGATCTTTATTGTACCAGAACACCTCATTCATGACCATTTACTTATATCCAAACTGTGACTTTTTAAAAATGATTCAAGAGAAGAAAATCTGTTTTCTGAATTCATGACTTCACGTGAGCTGATTAAGTATTTAACCTCATCAACCTGTGAAGTGGCACAGAGGCCACAAGATACTAGAAAAATTTCTTTTCACAGATTTTCACCTGAAATCTAAAAACTTCAGGAAAAAATAAAACATTGACTGATCCCTGTTACCGTTTCACTCAGAGGCTTCAGAAGCTTTTTATTCCAGTGAGTGAGCACAAATCCACCAAACATTGGTAAAACAGAAGCCAGCAGTGAAACTCTCTGAAGTCTTTTTGTGCTTCGACCTCGAGCCAAAACCCCCAATCAGTGCAAACAAACAAACAAACCAGCAAATATCACAGAAGAAGAGAATTTCTACCTGAAATAAAAATAGATTTATGATCCGCTTCATACAAACATCCTCATATACAGAAACCTGACCGCTCTGAGTTCCCGTCACATGGTAGAAAAGAAACAGTTGAAGTGCTGAGCCTTTGAGGTGAGTGGTCAGTGGGTCAGCAGCAGCGCCCCCCTCAGGCCACAGAGAGAGAGGCCTCTTCATGAAGAAGACTCTTTAAACAGAGTTCAGTTTGATCCTCAGCGCAGACTCAGCAGGATCTTCACAGCTCGGTGTGAGGGTCTGACACAAACAGAGGAGAACAGGAGAAAAATCACAGGGAGAAATGTTGGAGTCACTAATACATGCTGCCATCTGCTGGTTGGTTTCTGTATTACAACAGGTTTAAGAAAGGAGCTTTGGGACGTGCTGTAACCTCCTAAGACCTGGGTGTTTTTCTGGTGTGCATTTTCATTTCTCCTTGCTATTTAGGATCAGTAAGACTTAATAAGTATCAGTAATGAACTTGGTCTTTGAACAGGAAGTGATATTTTTTGTGTCATTAGTTAACTACTAGTTTTTAGTTAAAAGTATTATTGTTCATATCTACCCTTTTTTCTCACTGAAATGGGAGTAAAGTTGTGATACATATTATACATATTCAGTCATTTTATAACAAACGTTGTGTACATTTCATCCAAAGCAACAGCTGACGTTCCATGTGATGTCATCCATGAATCTGTTGCCAGGATACAGACTCAACATCCTGAGGCACTCATAATAATCTCAGGAAGCTTCAATCATGTCACCCTCTCCTACCACCAACTGACTGGATTTACACAGTTTGTGAACTGTCCAACCTGAGAGAAAACAACATTTGATCTGCTGTTTGTCAATGTAAAGTCATTACCATGACTAGCGAAAAGTCCAGTTCAGTCCTGGACCCTGTGGAGTTGGAGGCTGACAAGAGAATTATAGACAAGCTGTTTCCACTGATGGACTTTTCTAATTCATTCATTCATTTCTACTTCTCTTGTTCTAAGCCCCATTCAGTGGCAGCTTGTTGCAGCAGCTTTGCATTGCTGCTGTGACTGTCAATATCCCCTTGTAGGATGAAAAACATATATCTTAACTTATCTTATCTTAGCTTATATATCACCAAAAAATGACACAGATAGTGTCTCCAAATATGGCTAATAGATTTTTTAAAAAAAGAAGAAGTTTCATGGGTCTGAGAAATATAATGCCCACATATGTGAACACCAGGTCTGAGGAGATTAAAACACTTTAAAAATCTCACAGGAGACAGTTTTCAAACCAGTACCTGTACTTTGCTGTGACTTGTTAGAGTCGTCTGCTCCTTCGTGGACTCTGGTCTGAAATCTTTTAATCTCTTGGTCGTAATCGGTCCATTCGGCCACGATCCTCACCGCAGCCTGAAGCTTTGGCTCTTTGGTCATGGGGTTGTTGCACTGCAGAGAAGAAGAAATCAATGTTTATAACCTCTCAGGGTGAATCCTGATGAAGTGGTCAGCAGTTGTTTCTTTTATGACGGTGGGTGATTTGCAAAATAGATGAGTTTGAAGAATGTGATGTGAGAGCTTGAGGGAAAAAGAGAGAACTTGTATGTAAAAATGTTTACTTGTGCAAAAAATAGACACATGTGAAATCAATTTAATGTCACTAATGGAGGGAAAATTGGGAGCTTGAAGTTAAAATTTGAACCCAAAGAAAATATTTACAGAAAAATATTCACAAATGTGTAGACTGATAATGACAAAAATAATGGTGTTTTATTTATGGTGTTTTCCTTTTTTGTTTCGTTCAGGAGTTTTGGATTACTTTTGTTCCTTTTTTCTTTTCTGGGACCGAGGAATAATTGAGATGCTCTGACAAAGGGAGTGTGGTTAGGGGACAATATGATACTAAAAAAATTTTAAACGTCGAAGAAGTTGCATGAACTTGCATGAAGATATTTTATTTCTTACTTCGTTTGGGGGTTGTTCTTATGTCAATGTTGAGAGCATTTCTGTTCAGTATAAAATGAGTATTTTGAGTGATATTTAAAATTTGAATCCTTTTCAAAACAAAAGTGGTTTGAGTTCAGTGCATAAAAAGCAAATATGTTTTACTTTCTCTGATGATACCTTACTTCTGGAAGGTCGGAGCTCAGACAACCTAAAAGGTCTTACTCATAAAAATCAAAGTCTAAAAAGAACTCCCTTGTTATCGTTTTAACAACAACAGTTTAAATATCAGTCATTACATTGTTTCTTATATCTTGTGTCTTTTTATCTTTTACAACCACAACTCCACGAGAACAACTTTGCCAACTGGAGACAAAGTGTGTAGTTTCCCTCTGCATGTTTTAGAGATCAACAATGGCATCGAGCTGAGGTAAGTAGCCTGGCTTTTCAAAATAAAAATCATTGTTCTATTCTTTTTTTATTCTATATACTGTAATGAAGGAGTAAATATTTTAATCTTTTATCTTTCTATCTCTATTCCACTTTTGTCTTGTTTGGTACTTATTGTTTCAGTGCTCATTTTATTGGTATTTATTCCTTATTTACTCTTTGTTTTATTTAAAGCTTATCTTTTAACCTAATTATTTTTATTTCCAAATTCTGTATTTGTCTAATAAACAGTGGTTGTTTCACCCTCAGGATTAATAAAGTATTTCTGATTCTGATTCCTCAGCAAGTTCCCTCTCAAACCTGTCCTTACTGCCCTCTAGTGGCTCATATAAATTATTACAGCAGTCTTTTAAACCCTGCTGAAGCATCCGTGTGCCGTGAAAAGCTTTCCAGAATAAGGAACAATTAACAAATGCATTCTTGCACAAAACATAAATGCAAATAGAAGTTAAATCTGATTTTTAACTGTGCAAAAAGAAAGTGTTTGATCTGTTTTTCCTTGTTGAAGAACCTAACCCTGAGCAGGTAAATAAAGCATTTTAGACCCTTTATTTGCTTTGTTTGTGTTTTCACACAGCAGGGGGTCACCACTCTCTGGCACCACTGCTTTGGGGGCTGCAGACTGAAAAGTTCAACAACAAAATAACATTTTCATTTTGTTTATTTTATTTAAACTCTCACCGGTCAGATGAAAGCTTGGTTTGTTGGTATATATTTAAATATTTGATCTTGTTCCGTCCTGAATGTCTACAAACACAAACATTTCTCACCAGATCTATCGTCTTGGCGCTTTTCTTGGAGCTGTCATCACACCAGGTCTCACACCACAACCACTCCTGAGGCAGAGACTTGATGGGGACCTGATGGATCATGTTGTTGGGGAGATCCTGGAAAAAACAGAGGACAAAGGTGTGACATTTATTCTTTTTCAGACATCATGTTCTGTCAAAGATGCTCTGCAGACTGATAATCTGCAGCTTCTGCCTTTACTCAGGCTCACTGGAAATACAAGACACAACATGAGGGTTTAAAAAATCTCCATGAATCTGTGTTCAAGGATGTCAGAGTCTGATTTTTTATTTCAGAAAGCAAACACTGACACTGCTGCCAACAGTCTGGACTCTCTAAGAGTAAGAGTACAGACCTGGTCCAGGTTTGAGAGGCTGTTGGGGTCCTGGCTCAGCCCCTGGTACTGTCCTCGGAGTCGATCTCCTGCAGCTATTTTCCTGAACTTCTTCAGGTCGACCACGTACAGAGCGCTGCGGTGAGATAAAAAAGAGTAAAACATGAAAAATGCATGAGAGCGTGAAAACAGCCCGTCGTCTGTGTGACCTCAGGATGCTCGTTTTTTAACCTGATGTGGTATTTGCGTCCGGCGAGGTGGCTCGCCCAGTAACCCGACTTCCAGAAACGATATCCGTCCATCTCCCGTCGACTCTCGCAGAATGGAGTATAACCGTAGGGAGCACCGTCGAGGTCGAAGTCACGCAGCTCCTTCAGGTCAGTTCTCACGATCTGTGGAGAGAAGCAGAAATCATTATTTGGTCCTTTGATTTAAAACACTGAAATAATCTGATAATTTATGAAGAATTTGTCACCTCTTAGAGCCAAACTGATATCCTTTCTGATCTTGTCTGATAAAAAGTGGCTTTTAACATTAAAACATCACACTTTAAAGTCTACAAAAAGTCAAAAAACATTTCATGAGTGAGCTGTAACTCATTCTGTCAGACTTTCAACCTGCTGCAACACTTTAGAGGTTAATACCAACCATTTTAGAAATAATCATCTCCATATAAAATAATGTTTTTATTCGTAAGTCATAAAAAGCACAAGGATATGCTTTAAGTTACTTTAACAACCAGCTGAAAACTCCTCGCTGAAGGTTTAATTAATACTGTTTTTGTTGATTAGAAGATTGAAGCTTAGGAGTGTCACCTCCTTGTTCAAACTTGGTATTGAACCACAGGGTGACACATTTCTCATCCTAATAATCATCCAACAGATGTTTAAGAATCATAAATCGTCTAGTGCTGGGGTGTCAAACATATCGTGCCCACCAGAGGATCTAGTCAGACCTGCGGAATAAACCTACATGTGAATGGGAAACCTGCGTGCTTGGTCTGCATTCACCAACTTTTGGTGCTTATGGACTATAATATATGAGGCTTAGCATGGCAAAAAAATATAACAGCTTGCAAGGACAACTGAGTAGAGAGCAGGAATATGATATATTAAAACTATATGAGCACTGCCCAAAACGCTTGGGCTCTCTGTTTTCAGATCATGGAGCTAAGGTGAGTTAATACCCGCTTTGTTTTCTCCTGTCTGGACCTTTCACTCCTTTTGTTTTTTTTTCTTTGCATATAAATGTTAGAGTTAGTTGCCTGGGTTTCAGCGTCCTTTCCTTTCCTATCCTCCCTGACTCATAACACGTCTCATGAGCTCACCTGGTCAGCGTCCACAAACAGGATCTTATCAACGGCGAGTGGGAACAGCACGTCCAGGAACAGGATCTTGTAGCCCCAGATGATCCTCTGCTTCTCCGTCTGTTGGTGTAACCAGCGCGGCCACTTGTACTGAACCAGCTCGTACTGGAAACCGTACTGTTTGGCCATGTGAGGGATAAACTCCTGCAGAGGAATCAGGCCCAAAATGAGACAATCAGAGCAGTTTCACCACTTAAGTTAACTGATATTGAAATATAAGTTAACTTAAAGACTTCAACAATGAAAATGACAGAATTTTTAGATCTTGAGTCTTTTGATCACATAATTAATGTTTTTCTTGCATGAGCTTCAGATGCTGAATTTCACAGCTCAGTATGAAAAAATAACTCTGCTGTTTTTCTCTTAAGCTCCGTCTTTGAATGAAAAAGAGTCACAAAACAAACATTATCTGCAGGATAATGAAGCCTGGCAACAGAAAGCACGCTGAATAAAGCTGTGAGCCAAAGAAAATCTCTGAAGCCGTCTCCCTCATCAGCAGATCTCTCCCTGCTGCAGGTTTCACCTTCATTTTTAACAGCTCCCGTTTGAAGCTCCGACGCCGACGGATGGACAAAAGAGCGTAGCCAGCAGAGAAAATCTGCACATCAATGAGGAGAAGCCAGCTGGTTTAGAGAGTAACACCAGAGAAGGAGAGAAATCCTACCTTGAAAGTGGGAGACAAGTAATTCTTCAGGAACCAGAACTTGACGGGAGTCTTGGTGTTCTTCAGAACTGACAGCATCATAATCCTGAGAGAGAGAGCAGAATTAAAGGACTGCTGGTGACAGAGTCTGAGGAACAAAGGAATCAATACGCTCTTTGTCTGCACAAAAAGTCTGGATGTCAGATTTTTGAGGTTTTGCGCTGATTCAACACTCTTTCTTTAATTCTCAC
The DNA here is from genome assembly GCA_008086565.1 of Thalassoma bifasciatum. NCBI lineage: Eukaryota > Metazoa > Chordata > Actinopteri > Labriformes > Labridae > Thalassoma > Thalassoma bifasciatum. The sequence continues at coordinate 12,857 of RPOG01000836.1, forward strand.
CTGAGGAAGCGCTCGTACAGATGCCCAGACGCCACAGAGAAGATGTTGATCACGTCGTCCTTCTCCTGCTTCACCTCCTCTGACTTTCCTCCTCCCGTAAACCCTCTGAGACAGAGTAAAACTGATGACTTATTTTATAAATAGAAACACATGGAGCTCTTCTTTTATAAAGCAGGAGATCCATCTGACAGGAAAGAGTGATACATATATACACACTGACTACCATATATACAAAGAGGCAAAAAATAGGCAAAAATAGTGAGAAGGTTATGGACAACATAACCGCTCTCCAAAAGTGAAGCCAAAACACCTTGTACTCTTTAAACTAGCAGGAACGGAGCAGTCCATGGTTTGAATCTTTTCACATTCTGTGGTCACAGTTTTCAGTTCAGTTGCTGTTTTTTTTGAACACCCCAGAATATCATATATCTAAAAAAAATCCACCATTAACAGTTTTTGTAATCAGTTATGTCACATAAAGTCGTGTAAAACCTGAAAGAATAAGACAGTATGTCATTTCCTTCATCATTAAAGCTGGGTGAGACATTGCTTGTTTCAACAAGCAATCTTCTCTGTAAGGAAAGTTGCTATTGGCTGCCCCAGAAGTAGCAAAAAGTGGCTAAATGACAAAATTGTCTTATTTACATAAAAAGCTTTTGCATTCAATTGTTATGGACGCCAGAGAAAGGAAAAACATTATGAGAGAAACAGGAAGCGTCAACATGATTAAGACTCTTTGTAAACAAATAGTGTTCACAAAGGTAAACAGAGACAGAGGTGAATAGGTGAGGGTCAATTATCATCAATAAAGGGGACATTCAGCTGAATTAAGTGAAACAGGAAACTTTACAAAGTGCTACCTGGTCAGAGATTTCCAGAAACCAGTGTCGTTCTCCTCAGTGCCGTCACTCAGCAGCTCCTCGTTGAACTTGTCAGGTTTTTTCTGGACCTATAAATTAGTTCAGACATTCTGAATCCACCATGCAAAGTAAGTAAACAGTTTCTTAGCTTGTGTTTGAATTAATATCAGTACATAAGTCTATAAAGGATTATATAACGAGGATGTAAACACACTAAACATGTTTGTGTGTAATACCTTAAGGATCTTCAGATGCTGAATGCAAAGAAGAAATATGTTTGCATGGAAACTCCTCAGGGAGCGTTGTTCTGTCTTTGTGTCCTGATCTTTTTATTCAAGTGATTTCATAATACTTTATTTTTAGCCCTTTTTTTTTTTTTTAGATCTGCAAGGATGACGTTTGGGAATATTGTTTTGCTTTTATCTCTTGACACGTACATGAAAAGAAAGGTGTGCTTTCACTCATGCATTCATACAGATCATACATCAAGCGGCATTATTGTGCTTCTTTAGTCTTTGTTCTGTCCCTCTGGTGCCCCTGTATTATCTTATCATGATTTAGAGCTCAAAATAATTCCAGTTTTTCTCTCACTGGTGTTTTTGAAAACCCTTGTCTAAGCCTCTGGATGAAATATTTCAGTTTAGCTGCTGTCTCTTTAAGGCTCTGTGCTCCCCAAACCCACTTCAACCTGATTGGTCAGGGGGTGGGGCTTATAGGGGTTTTCAAGGATGAACACATCACTTTAGCTTGATGATTTCAGGGGTTTCTACAACATAAATCTACACATATAAATACAGTATATATATAGTTGCAATAATAAACACAAACAGTCATATCAAACACGTATTTTCACACTAGTAACAGTTCCTAAGTCCTAAGAAAACCTCCCTATTTTAACCACATTCTGAAGCCTTCTTCCAAACGTTTTATGAGAGTTTTCTCGATCCAGACTTGCTGATAAAACCTCCTCTGAAGCTTCTGCATGACCCTGAGAAAAAAGGAGCAACTTCATGAAAGAAAAAGTAACGGATGGATGAAGCTCTCTCTGTCGAGTTTTTACTTCATATACGTAATTTCATGCTTGTATTGTGTGGTGACTCTTTTGGAAGGATGTACCAAGTCTTATTTGTACAATATGAATGTTTTTCAATGTTGACAATGAGTAGTGAGCTTTTTAGAACGAAGTTACATCCTGTGTTTGGACTGTATGTGAATATGTGTGTTTTACGCGACGTGTGTCAAACAGCGCATGAAGTGTTTGTGCGGTCTCAGGAATGTGTTTACAGTCTTTTTTGTGCTGTGAAAGCCTGATTTAAAGCTTGTGTTGTTGCTAATCTTTGTAAATATTGCACCATTCCTTGTTTGCACTGTAAAATATGTGTGAGTAGCTGAATATCTTTCCTCTCTTCTTCCAGATTTAGTTTTTACGGCATGAAGAGGAGAAATTATCCTTCAGTGGCTTTTTTGCCAAGAGAGAGAAGCTGTGAGATGCTGGATGATCTGGTGATGCTGTCAAATACCTCTTTTTTTACAGAATAAGAGAAAAAAAATCTCATTATCGCTATTGTACATATGTTTGTTATTATTCAAATTTTCACCTTCTCTTAGAATTTTTCGATCTGTTTGTTTGAAGTGTTTTTTTTCTTCACTAAACCTTCAACATCCAATTCTCTGTTTGTGTTTTTCTTCAATTTAAACTGCTTTTCTCTCACACAACATGCAGTAAATTGGAAATAACACCAGATATTGAAAGTTCAAAGTATTCCAGAAAAAAAATGGGCCCAAGCTTTTACTCACAGGACAATTTTTGACCTTTTTATGGTCAAGATGAGCAAAATAACCCAGGCAGTAATTTTTGGACTTAGGCCTTAAAGGGTTAAAGGTTAAACTCACCTTCACTTTGATGATCCTGCTCTTGAAATTATTCAGCACGACGATGATGTCGTCAGAATCAGCTGGAGAGTCGGTGCCGTCGTGGCTGCAGCAAACCAAAGACAAATATTAGAAGAAGGAGCCAGTTTGAGAATCAACTGAGCAGCTCAGGCTGAATGCTAAACTAAGAATATATTTCAACTCTGTGAACCCATCAAGTCAAAGTTTATCTTCTTGCCTGTAAATCTTGTAGATTTCATCAGAGCGACCTTTCCTCATCTTCAGGATCCAGGCGCCTGGAGCCGCCTTCAGCTGAAAGTAACCCTAAAGAGCAGAGCACTGGAAACTTAGCGTCTGTGCTGCAGCGGCTTTCTGTGCTCTCAACAACACAAGGAGCTCAGAAACTCACCAGGTTGGCCATGACGATGGTATCCACCATGACCGGCTCGGAGGCGGTTCCCAGGGTGAACTGGAGGCCCCGCGGCGGCTGACCCGAGCTCACGTCAAAGCAGTGACCCTCCAGCAAAAGGTGCTCCAGCTCATACTCAGCTGCTACAATGTTCTCAACCTGCGAATGAGAAAAGTCAAAATTAACTATTAGCTAAACTAATACACGTTTCACCTCAGGTCCTCAAAGCGAGTGAAAGCACAGAGACCAAAATCTAAAGAGATGGAGACATAAAAGTTTAACAAGTGGTGCAGAAGTCTGGGAAATGTTAAAGGACTGAAGTTTATTTTTCCTCTCGAGGTGCTGGGTTGCTGCTTGTTTTATTTTCTTCCTACTTTAACTGTAAAACCCTGCACACATAATCAGCATCAGCTCAGGTTTACAGAAAGACAGGAGCTCAACAGAAACGCTCTGAGAAACTCCAATAAAAGAGAAACATCCCAGCAGCTCCAGGCACCCACACTGCTGCCGTACCTCCTCCAGGTAGATGTTATCCAGGTCGTAGCGAGTGTGCACAGACTCCACCATCCAGCTCTCAGGTGTGTTCAGGTTCAGGGTGAAGAGCGGGGACTGAGGCATGTCCAGGAACTTGGCCAAGGGGCCAGGAGAGAAACTACCGTCCACCTGAAAGGACACCTCTGGCTCCAGCACGTACCGGTAAAAACTGGAAGAAAATCAAACATTTAGTCCAAATAAGTCTTTCTTTTATTTATTTCACATACCACTTTTTTTTTTTTAATTAACAGATTTTAATTTTTAAAAGCTGAATCTGAGGGACAAAATGTGCAGATGGTGAGAGCACTGAATTAGAGGTAGAATAAATATTGGCTGGTGAGTGTCATGATTGGGTATAAAAGGAGCATCACCAAAAGACTCAGTCCTTCACAAGCAAAGATGGGGACAGGTTCACCACTTTGTCAACAACTGCGTGAGCAAATGGTCAAACAGTTAAGGAACAATGGATCTGAACAAACAACTGTAGGAATTTATGGATTTCATCATCTACAGTCCATAATATCATCAGAAGATTCAGAGAATCTGGAGAAATTTCTGCATGTAATCAGCAAGGACCAAAACCAATATTGAATGGTCGTGACCTTTGACCCCTCAGGCGGCGCTGCATTAAAAACCCACATCATTGTGTAAAGGATATTAGCACGTGGGCTCAGGAACACTTCAGAAAACCATTGTCAGTTAACACAGTTCATCACTACATCTACAAGTGACAGTTCAAACTCTACCATGCAAAGACAAAGTCAGATATCAACAACAGACAGAAATGCTGCTGCCAGCTTCTCTGGGTATGAGCTCATTTGAGATGCACTGGCACAAAGTGTAAAAGTCTGCTGTGGTCTGATGAGTCCACATTTCAAACTCTTTTTGAAAATCATGGACGTGGTGTCCTCTAGGCCAAAGAGGAAAAAGACCACTTACATTTTTTTCAGTGCAAAGTTCAAAAGCAGCATCTGTGATGGTATGGGGGTGTGTTAGTGCTCATGGCATTATGGGTAACTGTCACATATTCTGTGAAGGCAGCATTAATGCTGAAAGGTACATCCAGGTTTTGGAGCAACACATGCTGCCATCCAAGCAACATCTTTTTCAGGGACGTCCCTGATTATTTCAGCAAGACAATGAAACCAAGACACATTGTGATTATTATTATCAGATTATTATTATTATTCTGTTTATTACAAAGGCTAGTTGATTGTGTTCTTCTTTTAGTCTCTTTTTTATTGGTATATTTTTGTATATTTACTTATTCTAATTTCTTTCAGCTGGGCTTGCTCCCGGACCAGGGTAACCAAATTTCGTTCCATCCATGTTTAACGTGTTGAATGACAATAAAACTCCTTGAATCCTTCTGCACCTGTTACAACAGTGTGGCTTTGTAGTTAAAGAGTGCAGCTACTAGACTGACCTGCCTGCAGTCCAGACCTGTCACTCATTGAAAATGTGTGGAATCTTATGAAGCACAAAACACGACAACAGAGACCCTGGACTGTTGATCAACTGAAGTTGTTCATCAACAAGAATGGTCAAGAATTCCAGCTCCAAAGCTTCAATAATTAGTGTCCTCAGTTCACAAACACTTAAAGAGTGTTGTTAGAGGGAAAGTTCATGCAACACAGTGGGAAACATGAACCTGTCCCAGCTTTTTAGGAACATGTAGCAGCATCAAATTCATAAGTGAAGATTTGCAAGAAACAAAAAGTTTATCACTTTGAACAATATAAACCTGTTCTGCATAGTGTATTTAATTGAATATAAGTTAAACATGATTTGCAAATGATTGTTTTCTGGTTTTATCAAAGTCTACATAACATTTCAACTTCATTGGAATTGGGGTTGTTGAAAAAGAAAAACGTTAAAGTGACATTAGTGTCCCTTACAAAAGATCGGAGCAATTCAATATTTTGTTATCCTGAAAACTTTAGCACATCATTTAATGTGAACCCTGAAACATCAGACCTGAGAGTGAGACGTAAACCTCTCTAAAGGAAACTCTGATGCAGACTTTTTGATGTGTGCTGATGTAACCTGGATGAAATGTTTGTTTTCTTGTCCTCACCTCTTCAGAGGCATCTCTGACAGCTTGGATTGACAATTCATGAAGACGCGTAAGTTGACATTTACCAGCTGCTTCAGAACCTGCAGGTGGAGAGACGATAGGGATGAGGCCAGATGAATTAAGTGGACGGAAAAATCAAAGCTGTGAGTAACGAGGGACCAAAGTTAACCCACCGAGAGGAGAGGAGCAAGTTTCTGAGCGTCTCGAGTCACAGGATCAACGACGGCAACGACATCGAAGTACACGTCTCCTTCTTTGGGGCGGATCTTCACAGCACTGCAGCAGGTGAGACATTAAAAGTTAAGATACCACAAGACAAAAAGGTTTCATAAATATGGATAGTTTATTCCAGTGTGTGCTGGTTTAAAACTCTACCTGTAGTGGTCGTCTGCAAAGTCGTATTCGATCCGAGCTTCCCCTTTCGGCTGAGAGGAGAGCAGAGCGTCCACCTTCATCACCAAATCACTGGCTCTGAAAGAAAACATTTCATTTCACAACTCAGCCTGACGACATCTAAAGTCTGTGCTCAAACTCTGGGTAAAAATAACCTGTCGTCCTCAAGGCCAAACTGCTGGACTTTGCTTTTGATTCTCTCTCCGGATGTTTTGAGGATGATGCTCTCCAGCAGCAGGAAGTCGTCCTGGTTGAACACCTCGTCCTCCTCCAGCGGACCTATGATCTGATACAAGAAGCATCGTTCACTGACTCCATTTATTCACAAAAACAGCACACTGGAAGTTTCACAGCAAGTTTTTTCAACAATAAGAAACAAGAGTGTGACTCACTCTTCCGTTGCTGATGACTGCTTTTTGTCCTTTCTTTAGTTTGAGCACGTCTCTGCAGTAGGCAGCGTGGGAGAGCAGGAAGTCATATTTCTGACCCTCATAGGCGCTCTTGAACAGTGACACATCCATACCCTGAGGGGAGAAGAAAGAGGAGAAACTTAAAAGGCAGAAAAGGTCAGGAAAGACGAAGACGAAGGAGGGGATAACACAAGACGAAATATGCATGTGCGTTAAATCACGACTGCTCACTCCGACAGCAAACTCTCCGATGTCGGCGCCATTCTCCAGAGAGGCGGCGGTCTCCTCCTTTGCCAGTTTGGTGATGAAGTTCTTGGCGTTGTTGGCTGACTGCGTCTGCATGGCGCTCCAGATCCCACGGGCCACGCGGCTTGTCTCAGCGGACGGAGCGGCTGATGGGTTGTTGATCATCCCCAGTCTGACGTTGTTGCTGGTTTTCTGATAGAGTAGGTGATAAAGAAACAAGGGAAGAAAAACAGATCAATGATTAAAGCTTCATTTTTGTGTTAAATCAGATAAAAAAACACTTGAAATGCATCAAATAGGGGCGCGGATGGCCTAGTGGATATGGCTGCGCACCATGAGGTTTGCCCTCAAGCGGGCGGCCGGGGTTCGAATCCGACCTGTGGCCCATTTCCCGCATGTCACTCCCCCCTCTCTCCCCTTTCCAATGCTATCCACTGTCCTCCTTTATCCAATAAAGGCACAAAGGCCAAAAAAATAACTTTAAAAAAAAAAGAAAAAAAGAAATGCATCAAATAAAAAGATAAAATGAGATTTAAACACTCCTAGAAAGTACTGCTCTTAACAATCGACAGGGACAGTGGCACCCTAAACTCTCCTCCTGAGCAACTTGAGTTTATTTCTATAAAGTCAAATAAAACCTTCAGGGCCTGTGTCCACTGACCTGTTTCTGTCTCTTGCAACACCCACAACCCATAATTTCAGAACAATCCTGACTTAATGTTGCATAAAATGTTGCAAGGCAAAAAGAGTTCTCACAGAACTATCGTTAACTTCAGTAGTAACTATATTTAATGTAATTTTTATCAAGAATATGGAGAAAATGCAAGACCTGGAGTCTTTGTCACAGCAGAAGCTCTGAAACTGGAAGAAGTACAGATTTTTTTTGCTGAAATTTTCTTAAATCTAAGCGTATATGTCTTGGCTCCCGAGGAGGGCTATTTTGTGTATTTTGGCTTCCATATTCTAACAGGCTGAAGGGGGGAGTAAGTGTGGTTCGCCAAACAGGAAGGCACTCGAGCACATGTTTTGGTACCCAAGAGGCCACTCTAGCAGTATTTTGGGCTCCTGAGAGGGAACTTAAGGGTATTTGGCGCCCAAGAGGGTACTTCAACATTTGTTTTGGCTAAGATGGCTGATGTTTCAGCTCCAGAAAGAAACATTTAAGTATATTTTGTTGCCCAAGAGGATGCTTAAGCATGAGTTTGGGCTCCTGAGTTTGGCTCAAGAGGGCACTATAGCACGTTTTGGCTCCCACAAAGATACTTGAGCCTAAATTTGGCACCAAGAAAGGCACTGTGGCACATTTTGGCTCCCAAGAAGGTGCCCTTGCATATGTTTTGGCTCCAACAAAGACACTTAAATCTAAACTTAGCATCAAGGAGGGCATTTAAGCAAGCAATCTAAGGAAACTTTTGCACAATTTGGGTCCCAAGAGGGCACTACAGCATGTGTTTTGGTGCCAAGGAGGGTAGTTTATCATGTTTTAACCAAAGGGGCAGGTAAGTGTGGTTTGCAAACTAGGAGGGCACTTCAGCATTTGTTTCGGCTTCTAAGAGGGAACTTCAGGGCATATTTTGCCTCCATAGAGAGCATTTTGACACACCTTATTCATTATTTGGCTTAAGTGCAGTAATGTGATGTGATTTTGCTTAACACAACAATGAATTTCTTGTTTTTCTGTTGCAGGTGCAAAAAAAAGCTATCAGTGAACACAAGTGAGAAAACTCTTGACAAAACCAGACTTGGTGTTTCACTGTTTTAGTTTTAAAGCTAAATTAACGATGTCTTTGCTACATATTAATCAGTAAACATGAAACAGAATTCTCATTTTCAAAAATGTAACTTTGATTTTCTCCGTTCACTTAAATCTTTCTATGCTCTGAACACTCTCGTGCTGTAAATCAAAATGATCTTCAAAAGCATTTTTTTGTACCATGTGTCTGATGGCATCATAGAGGAGCCGACGTCCTGAGGGCTTGTCGAAGTCTCCGACCACCCAGAAGGTCACAGGGCGGATGAAGCCGTCGTCTGGCGAGCACAAAGAGAGAAACAGAAGCTGTCAGAGATGATGATGCTGCACAGATAAAGTCGTGAGGCGAAGCTGCTCTGTTTTTGGTAAATTAGATAAAAGTCTATGTGTGGTTGGCAAAGTGAGCTGCAAGAAAAAAACTCAAACTTTTATTATTGAATCAGTCTTTGAACTCTTCATGCAGCTAAAACAGAAACAAAGAATGGGTCTTCATGCTCTCTACAGATGGAGGAATCAAACTTAGTGAGCAGTGATTCAACACGTTTGTTAGTATTTACACTTCAGGTCCTGCTCTACATTCATCACATGCGTAAGAATCAGCCGTCCGTGTCCTCTGGGGAACGTGGCACAGATGGAAGCGTGATGGCCGATTCACAGAGGAGTTCACAGAAAACAGAGAGAACGAGAGCGGAGGAGAATAATGTGGAGGAAGAGGGTGATTACCATGCCTGTTGGTGGTGGTCATCCCTGATGGAGGAACGGTTATAAATCACATAAAAAGGAGGAAGAAGAGGAGCAGGAGGAGGAGGAGAGGACAGAAGGAGAGTTTAGGATTGAGGATGACTGAATAATCGTTATAAGAAGCATCCTCTGGTTAAGGGTTTCAGCTCCGAGACGGCCTCACCTTTCTTGGTCATGTAGTTCATGCTGTTGGCCACGGCCGTGCTCTTCTCTTTGGTGTCCAGGGTGGAGAAGCGAGCGTAGTCGTCGATGAAGTGGTTGTCTGAAAGAGGAGATGCAGAGGAGTGAATCTCTGACCATTTAAAGCCGTGGTTTGTGTTGTGGTTCCACAAGAAGGCTACTTCTTCAGAGGGCTGATGATTATTTTTGTGAAATCATTTTGTTTCTGTGTGCAAAGTCAAATAATGTAAATGTCTAAAAGACGACCAGATGTTTCAAATAGCTGTGTTAAAAATTCATCGATCTGTCCAATAGCAAAAAAAAAAAATCCCTAATGACCTAAGCTGTAAGTTATGGGGTCGTGGATTGTTTGATATTGAGGGGTAATAGACAAATGTCAGTCCTTATTGTCTCTTAGAAATCACACTTGAAAAAAAAAAAGAGCCTTGACAAAAACAATACACCAGTTGCATCTCCAGATGTCTACTCACATTGATTTAACTGCATTGTGCACCAGCTGCTTCCAAGCTACAGGTGGGGTTTGTTCATTATTATGGATACTGATACCCAGATTGATACTCCTTCACAATTTGCATCCTTATCAATGCCTCTATAAATAATTTTCTGTTATTGGTCAGACAGAATTTTTTTTAACTACAATTACATTTATTATAGATAAAGTAGTTTATTTATTCAAGTTTTCTTTCACAAACCAAATTTTCTTTCAGTTTCATTTAAACACATTATGATAACTTTGGGATCAACTTATGAAATACTCTACATTCCCACAGAGCGTTAAATGCATCATGTAACTCTATGTTGCCTTGTGAAGTTCAGTTAGATAAATACTTGTGTCATGATGTTTTGATATAATGTTCTCAAACTTAGGAAGCCCTGGCTTGGCTTTTTCAAAAATCCCCCTAGCTCTCCACCATAGTTCATGTGAATTTCTCTGTTAATGACTTATTGTTTTTCTGTTGTTGAGATAATTTCTCAGGTTATTTCCTTTTGCTTTAAATCTGTTGCCCATTCAGACAAAATGTTATGGGGCCATGTCTGTGATAAGTTCAGTGGAACTATAGAAATTCCGGTTCTTTTGGCAAATGACTAACGCTACAAGTCTGTGAATGGAAGTTGAATCTTTGATGTTGTGATGATCCCTGTTTGTTTTTATAATACGTCACAATGAATCGGAAATTTAATTGAATTTCAGACAGTTTGACTCCAGCAGTCTGAGAAAACAGAAGTTGTTGTCTTGAGAAAACAGAGCACAAAATCATAGCCTTTTAGGACTCCTGTAGATTTGACCAAAAGGCTTATTTATAGTAAACATTATCAATCACAGTTGTGCTCATAAGTTTATATACCCCAGCAGGATTTATGATTTCTTGGCCAGTTTTCAGAATATTATTAATGATAACACAAAATATTTTCTTTCATTCATGGTTAGTGGTTGGGTGAAGCCATTTATTAACAAATAACTGTGTTTACTCTGAGTCATAATGATAACAGAAACTTCTAAAATGGCAGAATCATTTCCCACTTCCTAATTAGAGCTTGAAACTGTACTTATTGGCATCCTCAGTTCCTTGGATATCTTTTTATATCCCTTTCCTGTTTTATACAGTTGGTTTACCTTTTCCTGCAGATCCTTTTACAATTAATTTGCTTTCCCTGTGACTCAGAATCCAGAAATGTCAGTGCAGCACTGGATGAATGCTGCAAGGGTCCATCAGGAGCTCAGAAACTCACTGACTTCATACACACACACTAAGTCAATAGATCACAGGTGAGGATGGTTACCTTTAATAATCATTCAAACCCATTTGTGTCAACGTGTTCATGTTATCAGGACAAAATCATCAGGGGATGTAAACCTTTAATCAGGGTCGTTTTGGTATAAACACAGTTGTTCGTTAATAAACAGCTTCATCCAACCACTAACCATGAGTAAAAGAAAAAGTTTTTGTATAATCATGTATATTCTATGGAAAAAGGCCAAGAAACCATAAAATCTGCTGGGGTATGTAAACTTCTGAGCACAGATGTATCTGGTGTACTCTGGTGTAAAGGGTTTTCAGTCCATTCTCATTTCTGTCGAAGTCTTTAAAGTTTAAGGTTTTTAAAATGTAAAAGTTGAATAAATATTTAAACTTTATTTAAGCTACAAAAGTAATCGTGCAGAAAATGTGAGCAGATGTGATGGATGAACCTCCCTGAGTGTAGAAATTTCACAATAATATCAGAGTCAGTGTTTATATTCAGATGGTGTTTTCACACTGCTCCACATTCCCACTGTGTACTCACTGGTGTCGGACAGATCCAGGTAAGATCTGCTGGTGGAGAGCACCCTGGGGTTGATACGTGGAACCACGTTGGGCTGATTCATGATGAAGTCCAGGACGTCGTGATCCGTCGCCAGCTCACCCTGCGAGCCACAGAGAGCAGAGATTCAGCATGAAAGAGGAATAATTCATTCATCACTGACGCCGCAGAGCCAGGGACGATGCAGGAGGCGATTGTCTGTTTCATCTTCAAAGTCAAGCTGCTCCGTTTTACAGCTTTCCTATAGCAGATACAGCTCCTCTCCAACAAAGTCAGATTAAACACTGAAAAGGAGGAAACAACGAGCAGAATGTCCTCCAAACTACTTCCTTCACTTTAAGACCCGACAAAACAGAGGCCTTTGAAATGACAAATTCAAACATTTGGCTGCTGGGAGAGCTGGGACGACATTAAAACAGGAGCGCGCGGCAGATGGCACGCTCACAGAGATGTAGCCTAACAGGGAAAATATTTCTCACTACAATCCAACACAGTGTACGTGTTAAAATGAACAATTCTGTCGTCCAAAAAACACATCTAAAGCTATTCTGTTCATTTCATTTCCCTTTTAATCAAACTGAAGCAGCTCCAGTCAATGGAAAAACAAACAAACATGCCGGGAATCACAAACAATACACCCACTGGTTTCATCTCTGTCAGGCTGTCAGCTCGCTCTGTGTCCATGAATCTAGTGTGAGGACTGAACATGTTTTCACAGCTCCAGGCTTTTACTTTGAAGGGGCATTGTTGTGGAGATGTGTATGTTGAGTGTTGAAACATGTCATTTGCACTTAATGCTGAGGGAGCAGCAGCTGTGATTGTCAGAACGATTTTCTGATGGAGGATATTTTATTGATCGACGACTACAGAATACACATTCACTGTATTTTTGTGCAGAAAGCAAACTATATTTCATGTACTATAAAGTCTGAATATTATTTTGTGTGTATCACTTCAAATTTAAGACTTCTTATAACTTTTTTAATGACACCTTGAATGAAATTTGAGACAGAAAATAGTATAGGTAAAGGCTGTATCACAACCCAAGCATAAAATGTGTGTCACTTAATGACTGGCTAGCATGCAGATAACAATTTATATCAGCAGCTAGTAAGAAAGAAGCAAAAGCTGGCAAATGTTTTCTTGGAAATGACGTCAAGTGCATGCATTTTGGCAACAGAAGTGGCTTGGCTTTATTCTTTCAGATGCGCTGGTGTTCTTAAAACACTCAATTCAAACTGTAAGCAACATATAAATGTCTGGTCGTCTTCCTGTCAATTGGTAAAAACAACATTATAACATGGAGTCAACTTCTATCAAGTTCTGACCTTAAAGGAGCTACCGGTGTTTTGGAGTTAAAAGTGACCGTGCTAACTGGTGACCCTCGGCTGAACGGGTCAGTGATGGTCGGCTGAGAGTCAACAGTTTACAGAACCAATCTTGACACTGAAACACTGGCATAAGGGTTGTGGCTCAGCATTTCAACATCCTGCATTTGCTGAAAGGAAATGTGGGCCCCCTCTAGTTCTTATTCTATCTCTTAGAATATTATTATTTGCAGCTTTTAAACTGTCTCAATTAATAGATTTTAGTACTGGAGACTACTTTTTATTGTAAAATCTTCCTTTTAAATATGTTTCTGCCCTTGTTCTAGTTTATTTTCTCTGTTCTGCATGTGTTTTATGAACATTGAATCACTGTAAGGAACTTTGAACTTGATTTTGTATGAATGGTGCCATATTGATAAAAGCTGATTTATTGATAGCCGTGCTACTGAGGGCAGGGTGTGTGTGTGTGTGTGTGTGTGTGTGTGTGTGTGTGTGTGACTGGCTCTGATACAAAGCATGAGAAGAGTCTGAGACTGACCAGGTAGACGGCTCTCTGGTAAAACGACGTGGTCTCCAGAATCTTCTGCATGGTGACCGTCTCCAGTTCGTCCGGGTCCAGCTGCTCCCGCTGATACGGGATCCCGTTATACATGACCACAGGCAGCGGGCCTACGCCAGTCTGCTCGTAGTACGCTCGCCCCTCCTGAAAGAGAGGAGAGAGAGAGACGTTTCCTCTGGTTACATCATCCTCTAACCACCTCAAACACAAAGCCTCATTAGAAAGGAGGGTTTCTGTTTTAGATGACCATCATCATTCTGCTCCCCTGTCTGTTAAACACCAAGGAAACCGCAAACTAAACTTCCCCTCAGTCCAGAAAACAAAAATGAGGGTGACATCACAACCTTTGCAGTCATACTCATCTTTTCTCACCTTTCTGTTGCTGTCGTAGCTGGAGTCAGCTCCCAGCACGCTGCTAACTTCAACATAAGGAAACCGCTTCTCCAGCACTTTCACCACATCGCCAACACTGAGTTTCCCACCAATGGGAAGCCGGTTAAACATCTGGAGGACAGAAAAAGAATACAGATTGTTGTTGTGATTGCAGTTTTGCTTCTTTTCATGGCTTCCTCATCTCTCCTGACACATCTAAAGCAATCTTACAAAGCAAAACAGTTAGCAAACAAACTTCTCTCCAAACTCTCCTCCAGGTGCAAGGCTCAGGTGTTAAACTTTGTCTTCAAAACAATGTTTGACTGCAAAAATTGAAATCTTATCTAGAGTTTATGCCTTAAACTAAGTGTTAAAATGTCTGTTAGAATTAACATTCACCTGGTATCCAGTCTCATTTTGAGATTTTTGAGGACAAGTACCATATGATGCTTGCTAATGCTGATGTTATCTTAGCCTTTACGTCTTATTTGAGCCTCAGGCCCATGTTTTAGACTTCAGCACTTTTTAGGCCCCATTTACAAGGCAGCGTTTACAGCGTTTAACCACAAAACGCAGGAAAACGCAATGAAAAAAAATCTGCATTTACACAGAAACGCTGAGGGACTTAAAACACTGTAGTACACATGTCAGGCCTGTAGATGGTGATTTAACTGGAGGAGCCGTAAACACAACTACAATACAGAGGCTGAAGAAGAGGTGAGCTGATCATCTGGAGTTTATATTAAAAACTTCTTCTCTAATTACACAAATAGTGCAATAATTGCACATTTTGGTAGAAGGAAGTAGATTCAGCAGCACAAGAACAAAACTGTAGGTTTTTGTTGTTGTTGTTGTTTTTCAGTTTGGCATGGCACAGTGGAGGTTTCATGTGCACAAGGAGCTGATGTCAGTGTTTCAACCTTAAACACCAGCTCGGCGTTTACACAAGACCACTGGAAGAAGAAACAGAAAAAATGCACTCTGGAAGGCGTTTTCAAAAGTTTGCGTTTTACGTTGGCTAAAACGCTGTTCCTGTGTAAATGGGAGGCTGGAACGCAACAATACTTTTGCGTTTCACCCTACAACTGCTGTTGTGTCACCGGGGCCTTAGACTTTGTATTTTAGCATCTAACTTGTATTTTATCCTGTTTGTGTTTAGGTCATTAGTTCGTGTTTCATCCTTAAGCCTTTGGTTTGTGTTTTAAGCTTTGGTCTAAGTTTTAGCCTTTAAATCTTAATGAAGCTTTTGGTTTATGCTCCAACCTTTTAGAATTTAGCTGTGGCTAACCATTAGTTTTCCTTTTGGTCTTTGGTTCATGTTTAAGCCTTTAGCTTGTGTTTTAGTGTCTATAGCTCCAGTGTCCACTTTTACTATCTGACAAATCATATAAATAGTTTCCAGCAGAGAAAGGAACAGATCTCTCTTCTAACTGCTAAACTTTGTCAGCCGGTGTGACGCTGTCGTAGAAACTTTAATGTGACGTATATCAATCTTTCCTTGCTCAACCTGATCGGGAAGCTGGGATAAAGCATTTAAAAATAACCTAATGTAGCACTGATGATCTCATTTAAAGTTGCAGATTATGATCAGACATGTATCTAGAGATGAGACTTTTAAAGCTCACTTAGAAAGTCCTCACAGTCCCTTTAAGTTAGTTGACGTTTGACAAACAAGGCAAAGAGTTTTACTGTTTTGAGACTTCACACTAATCTGAAGTAAGTAAAAAAAATGCCTTAGTCTTAGTTTACTGTATTTATAATTTATTCTTATACCAAGCAAGTGTTTGTTACCTAACTGGATGATTTTCTGTCTGTTTTCTCTGTAAAATCTTGAAATTACATATTTTCCTGGACCTCCTGTTAAGGCACTTTGATTTCATTTTTCGCAGAGTTGAGGAGAATCATTGGTGTTTACGTGACGTCTACTCACCGAGATGACAGCCTCAAACGCGCTCTGACTGTCCACCTCGTCACTGATGTAGTTGTACGCTCTGACCAGCGCCACGCCTGCGTCCTGCATGCCGTCGATGTCCTCTTCATCGGACACCACGAACACCAGCCCTATCCTAAAAAAACACACACAGACAGAATCAGCAACAGGCTCTCATAAGTGAATCAGAGAGTTAAAATGCAGCGAGCGTGCTGGGAGCTTCATCTGTATTCAAACAAACTGACCCTCCCTCGACGCCACAGGCGGGGAGGAAACAAAGGTCCACCAAACCTGCCTGACAGAACTGCTAAATGGATTTTTAACCACACATCTGAACAGCTGCACTGCAGGAGCTCTTCTTTAGTTTATTTACTAACTCTGCTTCAATTTATCACATCTGTTTATCAATACATGCATGAGCAAAATGTGTCAAATCAACCTTTAAATAACAGAGGAACCAGCGTTTAGTTTCAGACCCTCTCTCCTGACACAAACACTCACCTGAGTGGGATGTTGTTCGCATAAAACATCTCTGCAACACTCAGCAGCTCAGCAGAATTTTCCTGAGTTGGGTCCAGAATGATCACCTGTAACACACACACACACACACACACACAGGCACACCCACACACACTTGGGTCAGGTTGGTGTTTTCACAGCCATAAATTCAGATTCTGCAGACTCTGATTAATCGTGTTCAGACAGACCAGGTTGTGGAAGTTTTTGCGGATTTGTCGAATGACTCCTGGGAATGTGGGTCTGAGCAGCTCCTGCACGTTGTACGGCCAAGAGCTGTACCTGTGGTCCGTCTCCAGGTTGTTAATCCACTAAAAATGAAAAAAGGAAGACTTCAAATGTTTGAGAGCCAATGAATAATATTACCAGATTACTTATACAGAGAACCCAGAGTGTCACAAACAATGGCTTCCACTGTCCACTAATCCTTGTTTTTTCATTCCTCATTAATATTTCATCCATGAAACGTGAGGAAACAGAAATAATACGCAGCCTTAAACCCAGTGGTAATGGGTTTTCAATGAATGATAACACTTTTTGAAAGTATAATCCATAAATAACTCATGACTCTTAAGGAGAGGATGAAGTATTTAAGTCATCACAAGAGGCCACTACTGCAAAATGAAAATGATGAATGTTTTTTTTGTTCAAATTATTAAAATCAAATGACTTATTCTGAGTACTTTTATAACTGAAAGACCTCATGCTTACACTGGAAAATGACTTGAAAATTAATTCACTCAGGGGGAAAAAAAAGGAAATAAATCAGTCAACCTACTTTTCTAACATCTAGTCTTAAAAAGGTGAGAGGGTTTATATCACACTTTTATTATTTGTTTATATCTGTACATTATGAAGCTGAGAGCCCCAGTTACAAATTGGCCATTCCTCTTATTTCTAACAATGAAACTCTCCATTTTATAATTCGCGGAGTGTGTATGAGCAAAGTGAGTGAGAGGAGCACACACAGAGAAACTGAAACTTAACTGTGGTCACAAAAACGAGGTGCTGTAGGAAAAACATTTGAACCTGAAATACTGTAAACATACCAGATCATTCTAAATAAAAAGGATTCATAGTTTTTTTTTCCTCTGATGCAGTTCTTGACTGAGGTGACCTTTATTCCAGAAAATACAATATTTGTGGGTTTCTTACGCTGATGGCAGGGTTACGGATGTCCACAGCGTAGTCAGAGTCAGACGGCTGGACGTTGAGCTTCAGGATGTCGTGGATGAACGGAGTCTCAATTTGCAGGGAGCGCAGACCCTCCATCACCCTGGCCTCGCTGCGCAGTACCTCGAAGATACTGAGGGGGCGACACACAGAGGTCAGAGTACGACCAAGAACGGAGGTTAAGTTAGAGGACGAATGCAACAATGTGAACCTTTAATCCACACTGAGAATAAATAAAGGAGTAGAAATGCTGCGTTGATGAAAACACTCATATTTTGACGAACTGTTGAACTGATTTTAAATGAACCAGAAAAACTCCTGATACTTGAATCATCACGTCTGTGGGGCTGGATGATTACTCAGTGATGTTTCCAAATCAAAACAAGGTTGAATAATCAGTAACTCTGGTGATTGACACGTCACACTGCCACACAGCTCAGCGTACCTAAAGATGTCCTGTGTGTCCAGGTCGATGTGCAGCCCGTTGATGAAGAGCGCTGAGTCTCCGGGCTGCAGACCCAGCGTCCCTTTGAAGAACTGCAAACAGAAACATCATTATGTTTTTAAAAGTCACTTCAAACCCTTAAAAACGCCTCGGCTGAGTAAATCACCGCAGTGTGTTGCGTGTGGTGTCATAGCCAGTCATCTCGCGGGGAATTAGGTTGTAAAACTAAAGGTAACAGTCAACATGGCGCCCTAACAAGGCCTGTCATCAGCTCCAAACGAGCTGCGACAGCTCCGTTCAAAATCAGCCCGTTTGGAGCAATCAAACCCCGCACTACACAAATCTAATTATAAGAGAAAGAGTGTGTGGTGTGTGAGTGTCTGCGCGGGCAAAAAGGAAAGCTCAAAGTCGTTCTGGTGCAGTCAAATCTCATTACAGAGAGACAAAGACATCAGATTAATCATACTCCAGACACTGCAATTACAACAAGACATGATTAACACAAATATTGTTCATCCCACCTAAACAGTGCGTCTGTATCTGTATCTGTGTGTGTGTGTGTGTGTGTGTGTGTGTGTGTGAACAAAACGCCTGTGTGCAAGCGTACATGTCCAAACTACTTCAATCAATAACCATTTCTCGCTGCAGGACTCCGCGCGCCCGCCGAATGAATCACAGATTCAGCAATTAGGACGTTTGCCACTCACCCCCACCACCCACCCAAACTCCCGTCTGCACACGGAGATAAAGTGAACACGGCTCCAGGAAGAGGACGGAGGGTGAGACGAGTGAAAGGAGACGTCACCATCTAAAGGATGATTACCTCTTCTATTAGAGGAACACTTTGTACGACACCGAATGTTTTTCTCAGCGTATGATGTTTACAATTCATCAGGTGAGGAAAGGTGAGCGGGACAAAAGAGGAAGGCTTCCATTTAGAGGCAGGGGGGTTATGTTATAATAGGGTGACCAAATGTCCTCATTCATCTGGACATGTCCTTTTTGGTGGTAAAATTGTGTGTTGGGGAAATTCCATAAAATTCCCCAAAATGTCTGTGTTTGCTCTGAAAGCTTGCGCTGCTCTTTCTGACAGAAAATGCTGAAGTGGAAATGCACCTTTACCGCAGATATACAGTATTATCCCTCTTTTCCTCGTGGTCATGACCAGTGTTGGAGTCCTGCTTTTTTAAAACCAAATTAAGTCCAACTTTGAGATAAAAGGTCAACATTTTGAACTATTAGTTAAAGTTATGAAAAAAGAAGTCAAATTTTGGGTTTAGAAGTCAAAATCAAGAAAAAAAGTCAAAATTTGAACAGAAAAGTCCAATTATGTGATTTAAAAAGTACATTTTTCCATCAAATTTTTCGAATTTTTAGCTAAAATTCTAAGTTATGACATAAAAGTCAAAACAACAAGAAAAAAGTCAAATTTTGAGCTAAAAAAGTAAAAGGTAAGAGCTTAAGATTTTAAGTTATTAGATGGAAAGTCATGTTTTGATATGTATTGTCAGAGTCATATTTTAAGAAAAAAGTCCAAATATGAGATTAAAAAAGTCAAAATCTTGCCATTAAAAGTCAGAATTTTGAGCTTAAACTCAAAGATATGAGATAAAAAGCCAGAATAATGAGATTAAAAGTCAAAGTCATGGGCTCAAAATTCAAAGTTATTTGACAGAAAGTCAAATGTTGTGATTCATGGTCAAAATTGTGAGAAAAGTCAACATTTTAAAGTTGTAAAGTTGTAAGGTTATTTTTAAAGTCAAATTCTGAGAAGAGAAATCAAATTTTGATAGACAGTCAAAATTATGAGGAAAAACCTTAAAATTTTTGCTATATATGTGAAAATTTTGCCTTTATTCTCAAAGTTTGACTTTGTAAGTGATTTTTTTTAAACCAAGCCAGTTTTTTATGTTCTATAGTTCTAACCGGCAGGAGAAAGCTTCAATCCATCCATCCATTTTCATAACTTCTTACATTATACAAACTTTTCAATTCAAACAAAAAGGGAGTGTTTTAAACAAATGTATGGATTAAGAATCTACTTTGTCGTCTTTGAGTATTCTTTCCAAGACTTTATGGGCTTTCAGATTTTTGGTCACCCTATGTAATGAGGCATCCTGTTCTTTTTATTCTGCTCTTTCGTTGTATTAGAGCGGCAAACAGCTGAACTTAAATTGTCACTGACCACTGAGCAGAACAGGAAGCAAGAGGAGGAGAGAAGCAGCTCATGAGACAGTTTCACATCCAACCCAAAGAAAGGTAGAATCCACAGAAAGGACTCATAAAATGCAACTACAGACTCCATTAAAGAATTGTAAATCCAAAGAAATCTTAGATTAACTGAACCAATAAATACCTTCTGGTTCTCTCCGATCTCTCTGCGGATCTCAGAGTTGACCACAGTTTTTGTGATGGACCTGTGAGAGGGTAAAGGTCAGTCTTCAGTTGTCTGCGTCTATATGCATGTGAGAACAACAGCTGCTGATGGTTGTTTTTTTTCTCTACCTGGCTTTGGTGGGGAAGTTCTGACTCAGGTCTTTCATGACGTTAAGAGCTTCAGCGGCAGGAGCGGCGAGGATGCGAGCTGCTGTCTGGAAACTCAGATCTGCAAAGACAGAGAGGAGGTGGGAGGATTAATGGGAGGGCAAAGAGGGCAGGAGATGGAGAGATGATCGTACAGACACAGAGACAAGATAGGAGGTAGAGAGGAAGAAGTTTCTGTGGATAAGCAATTTCCTGAACTCTGAGTGAACAATGAAGAGTTTATGGAGGTGGGGAGCACTCTATAGTTCCCCGTGTCAAAGGTTTTGGTGTTTCAGAGGATTTGAAAGAACCTATATATGCGTTTTCATTGTGTTAGCCTGATTCACTACAAGACTGCACAGATTTTTCACCTGTTTAAAGTGTGGGAATGTGCTAAAGCATCATAAAAATCAGAGGTGTGAGCAGACATTTTTCGATGAAAAGGCACATATGGTCCATGTTTTGGCTCCCAAGAGGGCACTTATTATGCTCTTTAGCTTCCAAAAGGGCTGCATGCTATGTTTTTGCTCGCCAAAGATAGATTTCACAACCAGGGGAGCACTTCAGTGTTTGTTTTCGCCCCCAACAAGGCACTCAAGCACATGCTTTGGCTCCCAAAGAGGAATTCAAAATATTTTGGCTCCCATTGGAACACTTCAGTGTGTTTCAGCTCTCCCAGGAGTGCAGTTTATCATGTTTCAACCAGCCAAAGCTGCAGATCAGTGTAGTTCGCCAACCAGGGGAGCACTTCAGGGTGTGTTTTGTCTCCCAAGAAGGCACTTTAGCATGTTTTGGCTCCAAAGAGGAGGGCACTTAAGTATGTGTTTTGGTTTCCAGGTGAGCACATTAGTATATGAGTTGTCTCTGGAAAGGGCATTTGTGTGTGTTTTGGCTTCCACTTTAGTGTGTGTTTCAGCTCCCGGGAGGGCTGTTTCTAACCAGGCAAAGGGGCAGACTAGTGTTGTTTGCTAACCAGATGGGCACTTCAGTGTGTGTTTTGGCTCCCAAAAAAACACTTCAAAAAGTTTTGGCTCCCAATAGGACACTTAAGCATGTGCAGTTTGTCATGTTTAAACTAGCGAAAGATGCAGGTCAGTGTGGTTGCCAACCATGACGGCCCTTTAGTGTGTGTTTTGGCTCCCAAGAGGGCGCTTAAGTGCAGGTTTGGTACCCCTGAAAGCATATTTTGACTCCTTAAAGGGCACTTCAACACATGTTATGAATCCCAGTCGAACATTTGAGTGTGTGTTTTGGCTCCCAGGAGTGCAGTTTATCATGTTTTAACCAGCCAAAGGTGCAGATCAGTGTAGTTCGCCAGCCAGGAGGACACTTTAACATGTGTTTTGGCTCCCAAGAGGGCACTTTAGCATGCATTTTCAACTGTTGGGCCCCACTCTGTGCACACCACTGATGCAGAGAGTTAAATCTATCAGACTGAACTCAACTTTGATATGTATGGCTTTGGGTTTTAACAGCTGGATTACTCTATTTGACTTGGACTTGAGGTCTAATGCACCAAAACCTAAACTCAACTGAAGCTAACCGTTACGTCAGTTATTTGGAGCATTCTTCCAAAACCAAAACACAAGATGTCAGATCAACTCCAAACCCAATGAAGTGAAAAGGAAATGAGTATTGATCCTAAACTTCATGAAGACCAGTCACGTTTTAGTTTAGATCCTGGTGGAAGAACTTCAGTCTGAATTTTCTATCCCTGAAGCCACACTTTGACTGCGTCCAAAGAAAGTCATCAGTTAAGCTCATTAACATGCTAATTAGCATATAATGCCATGTTAACATGCTTGTCTTCACATCAGAGACATCAATTAGACCATCTCAAAGCTTCCCAAGGCTTCAGAGAGAAATTAAAACCATAGGAGAGAGCACATATCAGTGTTAAGACAAGCGAACACTCCTCAGAAGAACTGAGTGAGTTGGACCATTTAGAGCCTCTGCTTTCTAGGAGATGAAGAGTGTAGTGAGGATTATTTCAGTGCAGTGAGCATCTCTGTAATGGTGTTGTAGCCTGTGTGATTATTAGCCCCTGGAGGTCTCCCTCTCTTTGTAAACAGGCTGAGCTAATGAGCCCCAGCGGGCCGGAAGATAAAGACAGACGCCCACATGACAGACCGAGCTCAACGGGCTCGCTCATCCCTTCACATCCAGCACAATCAAAGGGCCTTATGCAAACACCCTGACCATCCCTGATTAAAGGAAGACCAGCATAATGAATGCAAAAACATATATGAGCTAGAATAAGACAGGAAGTTGAAATGTGTGAGTTCAATAAGCAGTAAAACAGCCCATGCAGTTCTGATCAATAATGCTTTTATGATGCCGCAGACACTGATGTCATAACTCCAACATATTATGGCTCAGATGTATCACGAAGACACTGATCGACCAGCAGCATTGATTAAAGGAGCAGGCGCTGAGTCTGAATCACAGATGGAATGATCTCACTGTGAAAGCAGCAGACGCCGATAATAATTTCAGCTCATTTATTTATGATCAGTGCATCATTAGAGTAAATCAAACTAATGAAACATCTGAATCAACAGCACAGCCACAACACTGATGCAAATCCTCCTGCTGGAATCAGTTATCTTTAAATGTTGTCGATGCAAAGCTTTCAAGTAAACGCTTTGATACTGAGGAGGAATCAAAGTTTAGAGCAATTTCTTTGACATCTCACACAAAAGCATCTTCGATTGAACTTTTCACTCACTTTTAAACTCTGCGGTTGTTTTGAGCTTTTACTTTGGCTTTTATGCATATTTTGGTGTGTGATTAGAAAAAGAGATTGAAGAAACACTTGATCACATTTCAATAAAGATCTGGAATTCCTTCCATTTGATAATTATCAGCTTCAGCCATGAAACTTAATGGACCCAGAGCTGGGTTTAAGTCCAGAGTGTGTGTTTAAGGCGTCATAAAATCGATTCCTCACAGTTGAAGTGACAAGATTAACGCTTGTTGGTGTTAACAGAGAGGTTTGGTGAAGGCTCAAAGGGGTGTCTCAGTTTTCACTAGCAGACCAGAGAGTCCAAGAGCTTTTTAGTTCCTGTTAAATAATTCCCCTGCACTGGATGGTTCCTGTGGTCTGTTGTTTGTCTGACCGAGAGGCTGAAGACCTGAGTACATCATGCAAAACAGCACCAGACCAGTAGAGGGCAGAAAGAGAACAACAAAGACTGTTCAGTAAAAATTACACTCTTGGGGAGGAGAACCAGCAAACCGAACGCTCCTCCACCTAAAGACAGAGCGATTATTGGAGCTAATATTTGGCTTTTGACGTTTATCAATACCAGCCTTTTTTAAAATCAATAATCAGCTGATAAAAGTTCAATTTAAACTCTGGTATTTTGGCTCTGACGCAGCCAAGCTTCTCTGTCTGCAGCACTGTACCACCCACAGCACCATCTCACTGATTACACACAGAGCCACAACACTGATAAGAGCCAATCAGCAGTGAAAGCTGTGCATGCACAATGCTCCCACACATACAGCAGAGAGGAGAAAAAGTTTTGCCGAGTGGAGAAGCTACGGAAAGGAGAGATTTAAGTTTAGAGAGTACTGCAGCGTTCTGAAAATAAGACAAACTTTTTTCAGAGAAATCTCCTTTGAAAGAGTGAGGTAATCTTATTTTTGGACTTTGAACCCCTGCGCTACCTCCTCTCTCTCTCACTTGTCACTCTAAAAACCTCCCAACACCGATGGGTAACGTACAGAAGAGGGCGGGAGGAGACTGAGAGCCCTCAAAAAGTTTTTTTTTTGTGTACCTTGTGTTGGTTTTCAGACTCTGTATGCTTTACAGAGTGTGTCTGTCCCTCTCTCTGTGCACTCACTTCTTTGTAACAGGGGCCGTAAGGGACATTATTAAGAATGCCAGTGTCTATTTGCATTGGGACGGAACTCTGCTGTACGTGATTCAGACAGCAGAGGAGAATTGTGAACATGCAACCATGTAGAGACAGAAATGACATCCAGTCATGCAAATAAGATAAATAACACAAGGCTAGTTAGTTTGTAGAAGTAAAAAACAAAGTATAGACCTGATCTATGAGACAGGTCACCAGCTGATTCATTCTACCCAACCACTGTGACTTTACACTATTATGAAACAGTCTATTTTACTTTATCATAAGTTTTTCTCCATCGTGATATAAGCTGCACTATCATATGGCACTGAGCTATGAACAACAGTCTGCTCCTGTTTTACACTGGATTTATCAATTTTATCTAAAAATCTTTCTTGGAAAAACGGGGTAGTCTTATATTCAGGATCTTCTTGTATTCAGATCAATACAGTAAGTTGGGGCAGCAGACTCCTTTAATTGTAATCAACATCCCAATCCTCTACAACTCGCAAGTACTAGTAGCCTGTGGGCCCAATAACCTGAATTCTCATCCTGAACATCAAAGTCCCACCCACCAAAGTTCCTGAACTAACTTTCTATCCTCATTCCTGTGGTTGAAAAGCTCATTTACTGTCACAGAGGAGACCCACCTTGCATTTGCCAGACTTTCAGAGGAGCCATATCGTTGGTGCTTTCCACTAAATGTTTCCTCAACTCCTTTAACTGTTCCTTCAGCTCTGGGTAGAGAGTCCTGCAGAGGAAAAGCAGACGGATCAGGAAGTGAGTGCCTGTGCTGAAATGAGCTGTGGGATTCAGACGCTCGTTTGTTTGTTCTAAGGTTAGTTGATCACAGTTAAAAGGTTGTGGTCAGTGCTTTGTAGGTGAGAACTTGGATAGAAAAGAGAAGGAGAGAAAAGGTTTAGCTGATGTGAGCATGCTGCACTTCCTGGAGATAATCCAAGCTTTGGATTTTTATCATGAGCTGACACAAAGTCACTCACTTCAGCTTGCCAAAAAGGAATCCCTGGACCTCGTCCACCGGATCGTTCTCTCCAATCACTGTAGCATTCACCTCCGCGCCTGAAACCAGATCAATTAACTCATTATTCACATCAGGACTCCTCTGGGATTACAGCAAGGAGGGCAGGAGTGTGTCGATAGTGTGTGTGTTTGTGTGTGTGTGTGTGTTCACCTTGGACTTGTGTATCATCCTTTGCCTTGTACTCCTGGCTTTTGATGGCCAGCTCCACTCCGTACCCAGACAGATAGACTTTTTTAGTTTTTGGTTTCTGGAGTGAAAAGAAAACAAAATGATTAGTCTCTGTTCATGTTGTGTTTGTCTTCTCATCGACAGCAGCAGACTCCAGCTGCACTGACGGCAAACTTAATGACTCCTACACTTAAAGTTTAGCACAGAAAATATTACCCAAGTGGCTTCTGTTGTAAGAAAAGTCTCTATTAACTTCCCTGTCTTCTTTTGTGTCTGCGTTGTCGAAAAATTACCCCACTTGGCGTCGTTCTAGCTGACTACATCGACAGCTTTCAAGTGCAGACAACCAGCTGTTGCTTTGTAAGTGCTGCAGACACGATCTGTACGCCGACTGGCCCAGAAGTGATGAAATAGTGTTTAAATGTTACAACCTCTCTGGTGCAGAACTTTTGTGTCTGACTGGCAGATGGCGAGAATAATTTAGCATAATTACGAGAAGAAAATATGTCTAATTTATTTGCATGTAAGAGAAGAAGCAATCCCACTTCAACTTGACAAAATAAATTATAGAAACTCTTTTCATCTCGAGTGAAAATGAGGGACCCAGTTACACTAACTTATTATTAAAACAAGCGAGTGCTTCTGAACCAGCTCTGCTAAAGACGAGGAGGACGGAGAGGAGAGAATCAGCGACTATGTTTACATCCACACTATATTCTGATTAAGATCCATATTCTGGTTAAGGCAATATTACAAAAAGGTGTTCACCCATTTATACGTTAATCCGCATATTCCAAATATACAGTGTCATGACAAGACATCACCCGGGGCGTTCTTTTGCATGCACTGTATTGACATTTCCATCAGATAGTCCAAGTTGCTTGCATTTGCGCGAGTGATGGTAAACTCAATGTTTTTTACTGTGACTTTAAATGAGTGACTCACCAAAGTGAATCGGATCATTCAGAGTCATTTGAGTCACTTTGTCCCAGAGAGTGCATCGGAATCCACATGTACCACAAGCTTAGCACTTTTCAACACCTCTTCATCCAAACCCCTGCTCATAAAAGTTGAGGAGAATCCATGCGAAGTGGATTGCACCAACTCCCTCTGGGGATTCGCACAAACTTTCATGATGTATTTGTTTTGAAAGTGAAAGTGAAAGTAGATCAGATCATCATTAGATCCACTTTGTTTAGTTCAAGATAGATTTTTATCCCTGGAACGTTAGTAACAAGAACATGTTATGTCCTACCAGTGCTCATCTACCAACTCCAACCTCACCAAGCAGAACAAACGTAACCTGGCTCTTTATTCTATTGATAGACTCTCAGGTTTGAACAGATCACTGCAGAATAACTGCTGCATGTGGACAGGAATGGAAGCTCATGTTCTGGCTTTTAGCCTGTTCTTTATCCTTTAGCTTGTGTTTTAGCCTTTAACAAGACTGTTTCATTATCACTTGGAAAGTCTCTTTCTTTCCCTTTAAGTCTCGAGAGTTTCAGAACTTGTTGTGTGTCTGTTGTTCATGCAGTTGTTCTGTTTCTTGCAGTTTCCTTTGAAGAATGTTTCAGGTGTAGCATTTGCTTTAGAATGTGCAATGTTTCTGAATATGATGAATATTTTCCAATATGGGTTGTTTCAGTCGTTGTCCCTTGACCCTTACTGGCCACTGTAGTACACGTACTACATGCTGCTTAAGAGCTCTTAAATATGTAGGCTGCAATCTGAAATCTCATAATAATTCCTCAGAGTCTCTCTCTTTGTCTCATTTTAAAATGTGAAGAAGAAATCTACAGAAAAGCTTACACCAACGTTATGTTTCAGAGCCAGATGTTTGTTTTAAAATAACTGTTTTAAGATCTTAACATCTGAGAGTGAGAAACACCTACAGCAACATAATGTCGGAGCACATAAGTCGCCTCCCCTTCGTGGACTTTGGATGTGATGATGTCATGAAGACTCTGGAAATCTGGCGTCCCAAACTCAGCGTACAGAATGACAATGGGAGCGTCCAGATTTGATCCAGAGTATTTATGATCTCCTTTGAAAAGATACGGCTTTGGCCTGAAAGAGAAAGAGAAAACAAAGTCAAGCTCTAATTATGATGCTTTACTTGTAGCTGATTTATCCTCCTCATGCCTAAATTCATCTTTTGTTACCTCTGAGGAGCTGTTTTCAGTAGTGCTTCTAAACCTGCAGCATCACACGTCTTTTCTCCGTGGACACTGAAAAAGGCTGAGCAGTCCGAGGGGGGAGGCTCATTGGATGCTATCTAAAAACAGGAGCAGTACATGAGAGGAATATGACGCTCTTTACACTCTTTCATTCACACAATCATCCTCCTGGTACCTGTTGAAAGGAGTGCACTGTGGCAGAGTAAGCTCTCAGCGACAGGGCAAACTTCAGCATGTTCATCTGGACGGAGCTGAGCAAGGCACTGGCTTTCTTTATGATCAGGTCGTAGTAGGCCTGATCCGTGTCTGCACCGGGAGAACAAACACTGCGTTAAATTACAATAAAAGCACATTCATCTGTTAAACACTGCTCTCCAGAAAAGCAGAGACCCAAGTGAACACTGAATTACAGCCTGTAGCTCTCTACTTTCTGTTTACTGCTTGCATAAGTGTTTGGCTAAAACTCTGACGCTGCTTTTGCTGCCAAGCTGCTTGCACAAATATCATAAATTCAGCTGCTTGGAGCAAAGAGACCAAAAGTGAAAGCCAGTTTTGGGTGACAGAAGCAGCTTTACTGTACCGTCATGTTCTCCATCGATGTTCTGATTGGCCTCCACAAAGTCCCAGAACTTGTCCTGGCTCTCCTCTGCCAGGAACTCACTGAGGGAGAATATGGAGGGGGCAGATAGATGTTTAAACTCGCTTGACTTCATCCATTACCTGTTTAAGATACAGATCATAAGTGCTGTAGCAGCGTACCTGGCCTCCAGCAGCAGAGGGGTGTCTGCCCATTTGGTTGTGAGCGTGGTGGTGACAGCTTTGGAGTCTGCACCCTCAGACTGTGCAGAGAGCAGTGACAGCAGCAGGAAATATAGAAGCCACATCCTGGAGTCTACACCTGGAAGAAGAGTGAGGCAGGTTATTAAACGGGAGACCAGAAAAATGTATACAGTACAACAAATGGACCATTCCAGACAAAAATATTTTGGTGCAATAGAAAAAAAGATTCAAGAGCTCAGTGGAGGTTTAGGAAGAAATTTGCAGTTTTTAATGTTTTTCAGAATACTCTTTGAATTAGATAGAGGAAAAATATTATCAGATATTTTAAGAAACAATATCAAGTAAAAGACAAGAATCCATGTCCAGCATGTTGGAGGCGATATGGTTCAAACAAGGCCAATCACTCCCATGTTCTGGAGCTGCTCAAAAATGAGTTTGTTTTCAGGAAATATCCACGAAAAGGTTGAAAAAATATTTAACACTCAAATACCTTTAAATTTAGAGGGTCTTTATCGCTGTAACATTGTGTCCATAAAAGTGAGGAGTGATAGAGAGGACAGGGGCAAATGAGTCATTTTGCAATGCAGGACTTGACACTCTTCAGGCATTAATGAGAAACTTAATGTATAAATTTATCTACTAATTGAAGATTCTCAGGACTCTATCACTGATGTTTTGTACTTTTGAACGTGCTTTCAGCCCATTTTCTTCTTTCTTTCTTTAAAGTTGACCAAAATCCTGAGAATTCAAAAAAGCAAATTTTATCTTATCTGGAATAAATGGATTGAATTTAGAATTAAGACCAGACTTTTTATGAGTCTACCATTAATCACATTCCTTCACCATCATAAGAGATAGTTTAAATGTAAACTCTTTTTGTTCATTTGTACATAGTTTAATTCTTTATATGTGTGATGAAAACACGTCAATGTTAGATGAATGTTTAGAGTGTAAACAGTGGTGCTGAATGCACACTGTAATATGAATGTAAAAAGTGATGGAAGAAGATGTGCAAAATCCCACAAATGTATAACATATAGTACAGTATAAAAGCCTGAAAAAGGAAATTTTTAATTAGGGCTGAGCAATTATATGATTGTGATTCATGATTGTGATAACTTTCAAATCAATTACAATGATCAGCCATGAACATATTTAATCGATCAAACATGGTGGAAATCTGTGTGATAACAGCCAATCAGAGTCAACCATTTCCTGCTTCACTTCTGCTTCTAAGTTGCCCAAATGTGGAGCTCAATGTGGGGTTGTGGACACTGACATAGATGTCAGGAAATGTCTTTTTTTAATGATGATAATGTTTACATTTTAAGGAGTTTCAATTAAGGAGGAGGCAACTTGTTTATTTTGGGTCTCACATACCCATAAAATTTTTTGCTTTGTCATTTGCTTTGTCTCTGTCAATTGTTGAACTCATCTCTGGTTTCTTAAGTTTTCGGCACAGATGCTCAAAAACTGGCAATTCAAAAATCATGGCAAAAAATTGTGATAATTATTGAGATCAGATGGTATGAAAAAATATTGGTGATCTTTTATTTGCCAGCCCCCTGTTCAATTGTATCCAAAAAAAACCCCTCTTCTTTTTAAAAAAAGGAATAGAACTAATAATTATAGAAAGAGAAAGAGAAAGAGATCCAAAGAACATCATTTAAGTGGGTTTTTTTGAGTATTTTACTTTTTCCTCTCACATGTTGGTGGTGCTGTATATTGTCTCCTCTCTTTTATAAAGCACTTTGTGCTGCATATTTGAATGAAGGAAAAGTGTTATATGAATAAAGATTAATTCAAATATCATCTCTCCTGCTGTTTTTATCTGACTAAAGGAGAACTGGGTTAATACTGGAACACCTGAGCCCACTAATAAATCTTAATCCCTTTACATATCAGGTTAATCCATAAAACTATGAGTTCCTATGAAAAATTTGGTCGTAAATATGAAGGAAGGGAACACTCAGATACTTTAACAAAGTTTAAATAACATTATAATTCAATTTTAGGCTGTTATGAGGAGATTTCAGCTGGTAAACAAAACACTTCCTGGTTTCTATCCAATAGGAAAGTTCAGCGTGGCTACTTCATCCAATCAGCGCACAGTTTTGACATCCGGGCTGTTTCAATGACATTCCTCTAATCTGTACATAACGATAACTATCAACTTAGATTTAAGTATAACACACAAAGGTTTGACTCCTCTAGGAGGTTGAATATCTTAGATTTTAACCCACGAAGCCTGTTAACTGTTGTTGGCGTCCAAATGTAGCTGAAAGTATCGTTAGCCTGAAGACGCAGGAGCTAGCTGACACCTCCTCTCAAAAAGAAACTATTAAAAACGACAATTCAGCTCAGATTTAAGACTCTTCACAAAGGTATTAACGAGCCACAGATTCACTGGGTTTGTAGTTTGGTCTTATAGAGAATAAATGATGTTTGTTCTCACCGGAGCCGGCTCCGAAGATTTCTGCTCCCGTTTTAAGTTCCGCCTTCAGTGGGAGGGTCCTGACAGCTCGGTGAGGTGACCGCGAGTCTGCCTGTTCAAAATAACTCACCTCCTGCCGTCATTCCTCTGTTTCACACTCAAACGTGACAGGAATGTAAAAATAACCAATTTCCCTCGAGGATAATTAAAAACTGAAGTGTAGGGGAACTAAACCAATACGGAAATTAACTTTGCCACCCAACCTTCGCCTCTAAACTAAATTAAAAAAACATAATGAAACAGCTTTCATTCAGTCATACAATTCAGTGCTTCAATTATCTTATTTTCTGGAAAATAATAGTAACAAAAAACCGATAATGATAATGATATTAATATGAATTAATGAAATAAATTTACGATGGTTCACCCTTGCAGCAGCAATTGAAACAAATACGTAACATTAGAGTGAAAATTGCAAATCTTCAAGTTAACCAAAAGGGTGTGAGTCAAACAAAACAAACAAAAAAAAACATTACAGGAGTAAGTGCATCACAGAAACAAACTGGTGCATTGCTGTTGTTGTTGATAATTAGCATCAAGTGCATCATAACAAGATCATGTTAATTTATATTTTGTTGTTATCTTTCAAAACCAACTGATTCTTATACAGCTTCTTCTTCTTCTTTTTTAAATTTTTTATAAGCTTTACCAATGTATTGTATGTGTTTTTGCTTCCACAGACATTTGTTGTAATATTTAGTTTTTGAAAAATGAATGTTCCTCTCGGATTACATGGTGTATAATATGATAATAATAATAATAATAATAATAATAATAATAATAATAATAATAATAATAATAATAATAATAATAAATTAACAAATCTATCAATCAATCAATCAATCAATCTTTATTTATAAAGCGCCAAATCATGACAAACATTATCTTAAGACACTTTCCAAAACATTAGCAGGTCGCAACCTGTAAACATTAATATTTTTTTTTTACAATTTTTATTAAAAGAGATCGAACATCAAGACAAGATAAGAAGTCTTACAGACAGACATCTGCCTCGACAGACAGAGAAGGATGCACACACAGGGGGACACTGACAGAAAAAAAAATTGGAGAGTGTAAAAGCCCCACATCAGCTGGTAGATCCACAGCAACAATCCAGATGAACCTTTAAGACAAGCTCAGAGACTCCCAGAGGATCATGGTCAATAACTATTATGGCACATTAAGAAAGAAATTAGACTGACAGATAGAGGAGAAAGGGAAGCAGGAGCGTACTGTGTCGGTTTTGCCCCAACATTCTAGACCTGTAGCAGCATAACTAGGAGCTGGTTCAGACCTGATCCAGCTAGAACTATAAGCTTTATCAGAAAGGAAAGTTTTGAGTCTGCACTTGAAAATAAAAAGGGTGTCTGCCCCCCGGACCAACAGGTAAGTTAACCCAAAGAAGAGGAGCCTGATATCTAAAGCCTCCACCTCCCATACTACTGTTACAGACTGCAGACACAGTGAGCAGGCCTGCATGCTGAGAGCGCAGTGATGTAGACAGATAATATGGAAATATGAAGATGAAAAAAAGAAGAGAAAGAATATTAATGATAAACTTTATTTGTAAATCAAATAACAGTTCACAAAGTGCTTCACAGCAGAAATTACAGAGAAGAAAATCAAACGAAAATTCACAGCCAGCAATTAAATGGTAAAAAGCTCAAACCTTATATTTCAAAAAGTACAGCAAATTCTTAGGAACTCCAGCATCAGCACAACAAACCAACAACACAGAATGATACCACGAGGACCACAGGAAAGAGCAAGTGTGGAAAAGAAGTAAATGAAAACTTACACATACAGCCTACTTATACTGTAGAGATGCAAATCGTATCATCCCCGGGGATAGGGATTTCCATCCCTGGTTGGAGGTTAAGACTGATGGTTCCTCAGCAAACAATCATTTAGGCTGTTGCTTGTGTTGATCAGCTGTGGTTTATCAGGTCTGAAGTCAGCTGAGTCACCTACCAGGAGATATTAGAGCTTTAATCTGAAAATAACCTTTACAATGATGCAGAGTTAGCACCTTCTCACAGCGTCAAACCTCCCCTTTAATGGTTTGCAGACTGCAGTACTGCACCACATTCCTGCTTTTCATGAGCTGTGGAGCTTTGCACATACATGGGCTTCATGTCTTTTCTGCTGACTTTAATGATAAATAATAAATGCTTTATATAATGGCTTCAATTTTTTAAAGCCATGAAACAAAATCCAAACCACATAAGTCAGAGCAGCACACACATTAAAGCTGCCCTGTGTAAAGACTGTGTGTAGTTCACATAAGAGCTCCAGTATTTATCTTAAAGCTGACACAGCAGAGGGGTTTCATATTTATTTGGGACTTGTTCAAGAAAAAAAAACGTTTGTATTCATTTGAGAAAGAGCTGATGGAAATGAGGAAGCTGTATGCACGCTCCAAGTGGGAAATAAATCCTGTATTAAGAATAAGCCAAAGCTGTCCCTTTGGTTTGCAGCATTTGTTATGTTGTAATGAAAAAGCAGAGGATGTGAAATCCCTCTCATTCTGAAGAAGACACCTGGGATCTTCTGTGTTCGTTTTGTAAACCTCGGCCTTGGATTTGTATGATAGGACGTATCTGCGCGGATGGAGAGAGCCTTTGGGGCAAACCTGCAGGACTCCCTACTGACCTGTTGTGTGGTCGTCTTGTTAAGGAGAAGATGAAAGGTACGGAGACTGTCTCAGGGTGTGGAGACACGAGCTCGGCTTTTTCATTTACTCGCTCTGCAGCCTAAATTAAATTGGACAGCTGATCCTCAAGAGGGAGCAGTTCCAGCCTTTGATTTCAACATTATATAAAAGCAGCGACATTAATTATCCTGCTGGATTCGACCTTCATCTTGATGGATGCACGCTCACAATCTAACAGAAAAATCACATCCTTCCTGTGTGCACAGGCCACATCCTCCTCAGCACACAGGCCCTGCAAGTGCAGCTAAACCTGTCCTCGCACACGCTCGCTCACTCTGCCCACAGGGCCTGTTCATCTGTCAGCAAGGTGACATCTTCAGATGAATTATGGGAGATGGTTGTCATCTTTGCCGGGGTCACATACGAAATGGCGATCCCGGGCTGTTGGCTCCCGCTCCTCACACTATCGCACGTCAGCCATTTTAGAGGTTGAAAGCCTCAGCGGGGGACCAAAAACGACCTCAATTAAACCTCCATTAATATTAATACATTTTGTCGTTTCACGTGAGTTGCTGCTAATTAAATGTGTCCCTGGCTGTATAATGGGGGTCAGATGGGTCTCCTGCATGAAGCTAATTCACAACACAGCAGCAGGAAAAACACTGGACCCAAATCCAAACACGCAAAAAGAGGACGGTCATGTTTACCTGCCAGGTAAATACACATATTCAGCAGAAATACACACTTTTAATTGGATTCTTACTGTCTTTATAATGATTTGCAAACCATGTTTAACCTATATTCAGTTGAATTCACTACAAAGACAAGATATTTACAGTGCAAACTGATAAACTTTATAGTTGTTCTTTTGCAAATATTTACTCATTTTGATTGCGATGGCTGCAACTCGTTCTTAAAAAGCTGGAAGAACAGTGTTTCTCAACTTACAACTGCAGGTATTGATGGATTTCATCATCTACAGTCCATAATATCATCAAAAGATTCAGAGAATCTGGCGAAATTCTGCACGTAAGCAGCAAGGCCCAAAACCAACACTGAATGCCTGTGACCTTTGACCCCTCAGGCGGCGCTGCATCAAAAATCAGCACTTTGTGTAAAGGATATTAGCACGTGGGCTCAGGAACACTTCAGAAAACCATTGTCAGTTAACCCAGTTCATCACTACATCTACAAGTGACAGTTCAAACTCTACCATGCAAAGACAAAGACAGATGTAGACAACAGACAGAAAAGCTCATTTGAAATGAACTGAGACAAAGTAGAAAAGTCTGCTGTGGTCTGATGAGTCAACATTTCAAACTCTTTTTGGGAATCATGGACGTTGTGTCCTCTCGATTATTGTCAGTACAAAGTTCAAAAGCCAGCATCTGTGATTTTATAGGGGTGGGCTAGTTCCCATGGCATCATGGGTAACTGTCACAGTATCTGTGAAGGCAGCGTTAATGCTGAAAGGTATACTTTAAGAAAAAAGGCAGCAAAAAAAATACTTGTTAAATTCAGCAAGACAATGGAACCAAGACACAGTCTGCACCTCTTACAACAGCATGGCTCTGTAGTAAAAGAGTGCAGCGAATAGACTGGCCTGACTCCAGTCCAGACCTGTCTCCCATTGAAAGTGACTGTTGATCAACTGCAGTTGTTCATCAACAAGAGTGGTAAAGAATTCCAGCTCCAAAGCTTCAACAATTAGTGTCCTCAGTTCACAAACACTTGTTGAGTGCTGTTAAAAGAAATGTGACGAAACACAGTGGGAAACATGAACCTGTCCCAGCTTTTTCGGAACGTGTTGCAGCCATCAACTTGAAAATGAGAGAATATTTGCTAAATAAGAAATAAAGAAAGTGTATCAGATGGAACAATGAATGTCTTGTCTTTGCTCTACAGGTTAAATGAATAATATTACACAACATCCCAACTGTATTGGGGTTGTAAATTCTTCGTGTGCACACGTCACTTCGCGGGGAAATAAACAACCTCTCCCTACTCTAGATTTCATGTTCAGCCCTGACCCAGAGGTGCGAGTCCCTCTACATGTCTCCAACATCAACATTTATGAGACTTGTATTCAGGGGTTAATAAGTTCACAGGATCAGCTCTTTATGGCTCCACACACACACACACACACACACACACACACACACACACACACACACACACACACACACACACACACACACACACACACACACACTTTCTGGCTGTAATGGGATTGTGAGATTCCTCAGATTGGACTCCCACCGGTGTCGGTGTGTAAGAGCTCCAGAGCCCGGTGCTGCCTGGGAGGTTGGATTCTTGTGTTCAATCCTTTAATATCATGAGAGATGATTTGCTGCTGACCTGAGAGATTAGCCAAACCTGGAGTGGAAGGTCAGATAACAAACCCAGATGTCCGATCTAATCATTTTTATTTCATTGCCGTGGGGGAAAAAAAGTGTACTCCAGCTCTGGGTTGAGCTCTGCTCCAGCTCAGACAAAAACAGGACACTGAAACTCTGCAAATCGTCCTTGTTTGGAGATTTATCCTCATTGTAGATTTGAGACTCAGAAAAGCGAGCTCCTCAGTGACCAGCTCCAGCGCCAACAGGGCAGTCCTCCAGAAGTACAATAGCGAGGCTGTGATGGATGCAGGGGGAACACTCAGTGTGACTTTATCTGCAGGATGCCACGCTGAAAATAAGCCGTAATAATGCCAGAGCGTCTTTGTTTGCATGAAAGAAGCATGAGAGCTGCAGCCAGTTTGACCTCCTATTGATGGAGCAGCTCCAACAACCGCTCCAAGCCGAGTTCCCACTGCTGCAGCTTCTCCCTAAAACTCTCATACACCACACTGTGAAAAAGAAACCTGTGAAAAACCGGTAAATGCCTACAATGAAAACCACAAAATTCGATTAAAATATCATTATTCAAATTTAGAGCAAATACATTATATTTACAGGAGTTCTCATTCAGAGTTTGACAAAAAAACACCATTATTTGACAGACTTTGACCTAATTATTACCATTAAACACTTTCAATAGACCTGAAATGCCTCCTTTAAAAACAACAAGCATTGGAAAGTAAACGAGAAACTCAGCTGGATGGGTCTAAATAGTTTCACTATTTGTATTAAACTGGGGTGGTAAACTAAAATAAAAAGAAAGGACCTGCACTGACTGACTTTCTTTGCTGTAGAGCTTAGACACCCAGTCTATGCCATGGAGCATAGAAAGTTGGTCTGTACCAAGGTGCTTGGACTGCTGGTCTTTGCTGTGGAGCTTAGGATGTCAAAGCTCCATGTCAAGTAGTTTAGACAACCTGTCCTTAAAGTGATGCATCTATAACATGAGAGAGTAGACAGCCAGTCTATGCCATGGAGCTTCGACAGCTGGCCTGTGTCATGAAGCTTTGTTAATTTGTCTTTGCCCTGGAGCTTGCTTGCATAACTGGTCCACGACATGCAGCTTGGACAGCAGGTCTATGCCATGGAGCTTAGAAAGCAGACCTTTGACATGGACATAGACAGCTGCTCTTTGCTGTGGATCTTGGACACACAGTCTTTGTCATTGAGCTTATACACCTGGTCTATGCTGTGGGGCATAAACATCAAGGGTAACCCATATGTCGCAGGCTCTCGTGTCCCCTGTGTTCCCTTCCCACTCATGGTAAATAACTAAAAGTTACAAAGGCATTCTGGGTTCAACTTAAAAGCTGTGGCTCTGCTAAACAGCTGGGAAAGGCTGAGGTGTGCTGAAAATTGGGACCCAAAATGATGATTGTGCAGTAATTTTTCCGTAAAAATATGTAAAATAAACATATTTCGTCATTGTAAGCAAAACACTTAATGTCTCAAAATTTACAATTTTGTATTTTATTTTTAGAAAATGGAAGAACCTCTGTAAGAAGGTTAATTAAACAAAAATTGGGATTTTTTTTACAGTGCAAACTGCGCAGGCCTCTGCAGTGCTGCTGAGGCATTATATGAGTTAAAGTCCAGCTGCACTTGAAATGACAGAAACGCAGAGTGGTTTTTGTTTGCAGGGGGGGATTAAAGACTGCGTTCAGCTCAGTGCAGCTGCCAGAGAAGCTGCACAGCTCCCTCTTTTATTCACTGCTCCAGTGTCTTACATAAAAAGCTCCCTCTGATTCCCCATCTCTCTTACACTCCTGCTCTCAGCCCCGCTCTGATCCCCCTTCAGCCGATTGCGTCCGCCTGCCGCTGTCCAGGCAAATTATTTCCTTCACGGCTTCGAGGGGTCGAAGGTGAAGCTTACCGATGAGAGAGGGGGCAAAAGCCCGTGCTCCTCTCCTTCTCCTTTGCATGATGAGCCAAGGACAGGGAATAATATTTATACCTGCCTGCAGATCCAGAACGCCTACCTGCCAGAGGAGCGAGCTTATTTGTGTGCACGAAGGCGGCGAGTGTGTGCAGATTGGATTAGACCATAGATCACAGCTGACAGGATTCATAAGAAGACAGGGAGGGGAGGGGCAAAGGCTGCTGCAGGGGGTCATGGTCTTGTGGTTGGTGGTAGAAAAGTCCTCTGGTTATTATGGATCAGATTGTGCAACATCTTCCTGAGTTGTCAGAAGCTGGCTAAGTGTTGGTGCGATGACTGAGCCTGTTGGTGTGATGATTCACTGAGTGAGCGAGAAAACACATCACTGTTCTGTTCAGTCAATCTCAGGCCGTCCAGGCAGCTTTATTAAAGTACACCAACTACAAAAACAACGTGTTAAAGAAAGTGCTGAAGAGATTTCAGCTCCACACAGAGACTGGCCTTTTGAGTTGACCTTCATTTCATCCATACGTCCTTCGTCCTTCCATCAGTGATGGACACAGGTTTAACCCTTTAGATGCCACAGTTTTTTCAGTAAACATCTTCAGTTTTGAAAACATTATTTCAAAAGATTGTAGCTTGAAAATGGTTAGAGATAAAGGTATAGTGTAAATGAGAAAAATGATCAGAATGACCCAAAGTTTGTGAAGGGAGGAAATTCACTCATCCAGTTTGCATATTGTGACATCACCAGGCAGCCATGTCAGATTACATAAGTTTAACAGATGTTTACAGAACTACACCTAAGTTAAATAGTCTGACTTGTTGAACTGTGGATAACGGTCATAACTTGCACTGGTGGTAATGTAACTTTTTGCTACAATCTGTTGAAATTGCCCGTGTTTTGACCATCCCTACTACGCCCAACATATTCCCCCTTTGCCACCCACAACACGGTAAGGCGAAGCATTGGCTCCACTATGTGCTGCTTGTGGACTGTGGACTTAGCTACATTAGCATAACTGTAATAGCCAAGACAACCAGAGGTGGCTCCGTCCAAATTAAAGAGTTTTTTTTAATGATTCACTTAATGTGTCATGAATTTGTCTAAATCCCTTTTTTTTCAGCATTGTCTTACTTTTTATGGTAATAAAATCTCCAGTTTGTTTTGTGTGTGGTCAAGCTGGAATTTCCATCATCTGTGAAAGTCATTTAAACACAGCACAGCTTTGTTGGGCCAGCTCGACTAGTGTTGTAGGCCTTTGGCTTTTTCTTGGAGCTACTGTTTAATAATAATAATAACTTTGACCATGTCATCAGCCAGTCAGATTTTAAGTGTAGCGACAGAACGCCCCCTAAGGCCAGTGATTTGTTAGCACCAGCCAACTCATCATCCAGTTTCCTGATGTGAAACACTATCCACTGATCCTGGAGGAGTGGGAGATGGATTTTATTCACAACGATGGGTGAGTGATTAGAGATATAATTATTATGATGTTTCAGTTTATTTAACATTGTTTATCGTTATGGTTTTGCCTGATTGGTTATGCTTGAGTTTGGGCAGGAGATGCTGTTTACCAGAGTTAATGCTGCACGCTGACAGAGACTGATAGTGCTTAGTAAAAGTATTGATGGAACCCACTATCAACTACACCTAAGTTAAATAGTCTGAGTTGTTGAACTGTGGATAACGGTCATAACTTGCACTGGTGGTAATGTAACTTTTTGCTACAATCTGTTGAAATTGCCCAAGCAAATTTTCCATTGAACCTTGGTATATAATTGTGGAAGCTTGTTTTGCGATGTGGTCTCCATGTGTAATCTGTACTTTATCAGTCTGAAATATTCAAATTTCACTTTACTTTTCATTGATTGTTAAATAATGTCCTAGTCCTAATTTTTTAAATGTTAAATGTCAATATAAAACATAATAAAATGAATGTTCCAAAATCAAAGAGATGAGATGCAGAGACAACCAGGACACACTCAGGTCTGTAAAAATGAAATATTTTAATTGGTGGCTTGATGATTCATTTTTGCAATCATAAGAAACAAACCCAGAATGATGCATACAGGAGGAGCCGGAGACAGACCGCACACCAACCCTGCCGCCCCCGAAACAAACAAAAAAAGGTCTCCGCCTCACTCTTTAACACAGCTTTAAAAAAAAACAACAGGATGTTAGCGACACATGGGCTGCTTCTTCGTCACAAAGGAAACGCTGTTAAGACATCAGAGAGAGACACAAAGTGATGAGACATAAAATATTTGAGTATAGCTTTACAGCATCATTTCCTGGAATCATCTCAGCGAAATACAGGAGCAACGGGAACACTGAAGATAGAAAAACACTCCCAAAGGTAGAGATCAGTTCTGTGTGAAACCAGGTATCGGTTTGGAGCTCAAACACGCTCAGACTTTGGAGAAAAAGAACCAGGTTGTGGGCAAAACGCCTGGGAGCTGCTGCAGCGTTTTCAAGCCTCCATGAGAACAATGACGGGGAAGTTAATACAAAACAAAAATAAAAAAAGAAGGAGATCACTATTCCTGCATCCGCGTTACTTTGAAGGCTACACAAAAAGCAGCATATTGACTCTGGATGCATCCCAATACCTTTCATCCTCCCTCCTTGCTCTCCCCTCCTTCCTCTTCATGAATCATCCCTGATTTGAAAGGAGGCGATCAAAAAGAGAGACACGGGAGGGTCCTGGGTGATTAAGATGAAATTTAACAAGGAGGTTGGTGGGTGGATAAATCATCTGTTCCACCTGCCTCCTGCTTGGAATAGAAATCAATACTTCACACGAACAAAGATTATTTTTTCCACCTTTGCATCCTCACACTGCGTTTGTTGATCACGTCTCTGTCCTACTTTGGATGGGTCCTCCTCATACATTATGGCACATTTTCATTTCTTATCTCTTTATCATTGGTAGGTATAATAAAATAAATTCATAATATGGAAGAATCATTTCTTTTCTTTCATTATCTATCTAATTGAAGCAACAAGTGCAGCATTTTGTGAGCAGAGACACAGATGAAGTCCATCTGAAAGTGTTGCTTTAGCATTTAAAACCATCTTTTTCACTCATTTAGTCTCTAGAAAGTTTGAAACATCATGCTGAGATGTTTTTATTCTGATCCAGAGTGTCTTCAAACCCCCTCTGAGCTCAAATATACAGCTGGGGTTATTTCAGAGGACATAATGATCTATGGAGGAACAGGGTTTGAATGTAAAACATCGCTCTGGGTGAATGTTTATCTTCTGACCCTTGAAAGGTCAAAAATACTTTGAAGTTAAAGCTGCAGGAGGATGATGGTAAAACATGATGCTTCAGTTTGTTTACAGATAGAGAGCTGGGATGATGAGGCCTACACATTTTCTCATAATGCTAATTTATATTTAACTCTTTGCATTGAAATCTTAGATACCAATAATTTCAACAACTTTCCCTCCACATTTGCTGATTTGCAACTAAGAAAACGAGACTAAAAGGCTGTAAATGGGTTTGAAATTGCTGTCAATGGGTGTCAATGGGGATTCCTGGGTTTAAGAGCGAGCCTCAAGTGGTCACTTGAAGAACTGCAGTTGATCCAAACATCCACCTTCATCATGTAGTTTTTGCTGTGCTTTAATTAGCTTGAGGACATTAAAAATAAACCAAATTAAGGTACAGACTCCGCCATCTGACAGCTCATTTAAAAGAAATCCTTGGTCTATTTGAAACAAAAATGAGGCTTAATGGCTGTAAATTTGTTTTAACATGCTATAAATGGGCATTAATGGAGACCTGGATGTCAGAGCAAGCCTCCAGTCGTCATAACTTTTTCATAATTTTCATAATAATTTTCATTGAATAAAATCTTTAAAAAAGCCTGTTTCAACAGACTTCCTTCCATGTTTGGCAATCCTAAATAAAAAAGGAAACTAAAAGGCTGTAAATGTGTTTCAACTTGCCGTGAATAGGCATCAATGGGGATTCCTTGGTTTTCAAACAAGCCTCAAGTGGTCACTCAAGGAACTGCAGTTGCCACAATAGCCGCTTGCTGTAATAGCTTAGACTGCAATGGTCTTAGGAAAACTTTTCAGCTTATAATATATATATTTTGCTTTAAAAATTCTGCATGTTTTAGGAAATATAATTCCTGATTCTACCAGCAGGTGTCTACAAAGTCTCAATCAGAAGCTTCGATCGTCAAATTTGGAGGCGGAGCTCAAGAGAGAGGAGAAAGAGGTAAAGGAAACTGCACAGGGAGTGTTATCAGCTTGCATCACTGTGATGGTCACACTGCTGTGATACGCCGTGGGAGGGGCCTACATGGCTCCGCCCCCATCACGAAAACAAGATGAAATGTCGAGTCATGAGATCAGTCACTCACAAAATCTCAATCAATCAGTCAATCAATCTGGCGCTCTATTTACAAAGGCATACACATACGCCAATCAAAGGCATACTGTACATACTATTTACACACACACTCTCACACACACATTCACACACAAGAGTAGTCAGGAGTATCGTGTAATATCTGGTGGTGACTGTGTTAGCTCTGATCCCCGTCCGCTGAGGCACTGCTACCTCACACTGTGCGGTCAAAATAGCCACAGGTCGCTGCCACAGTGTGGACGCTTTGTTTTTACCAGAGAAGAAAACCTCCGTCTGCATAAAGGCGCCACACTGCCATGGCGACCAGTGAGTATTGTTCTGAGTTAAGGCCTCCAAAGCGCCCGCCGCTGCTGCCGTAGACACAGCTCGGCCCCTGGCAACGACCTCTCTCCGCCTTTGATTCCTCACACCTGTGAGATGCTGCCGCTCTCTAATTGGTTGTTATTGTCTGCAGGAGGCAGCATAAAAAAGAAGGGGAGAGGAGAAGTAATGAGCGACGGGAGCTTTGGCGAGCGTTAACAGAGAAACGAAGAACTTAATCCTCCTTTCAAGATGCAAGGCTTCAGTAATGGCTGTGGTCCGTTTTTACGTCAAACCCATCATCAGCTTTAAACAAACGACAAATAATAATTAAAAAAAGAAATTTAAGGAATCATTTTCTTTTAGGCAGCAACATTGGTCTCAGTGTTATTACAATTCTGCTTTAAAAAAAAAGCTTCAATGCAAAAAGAAATCATGAAATGAGAGTGACACTTCCTCGACGGGTGATTCTTAAGCGTCATGAACACGTTTCAGTCCAACTCACTTTCAGAGCGTTCCTTTGAAATTGGAGCATCCAGGAATTAGACTGGTCCTCTAGCCAAGATTAGTGGTAATTCACAGACTTAGTTTTATTTTCTCATGCTCCATACTAGGCCACGGAGAACAAAAGGAGTACAGGAGGAAGAGGAGGAGGAGGAGGAGGAGGAGGGGAGCTCAGGTTTCAGAAAATCTCTGTCTGCTCAGTCCGTGGAGATGATGGAGAGAAATTCAGAGGAGTCTGCGATCAGTCATTCCATCTGCGTGTGTGTGTGTGCGTGTGTGTGTTTCACATTACATATGCGTGTCTGTGTTTTGTTCTTCTTCGGCTGCTACCACCGGTTGATGATCTGGTTCATGTAGTCCTCGGTGGGGAGTCTGCTGCCCGCCTCCTCCGTTCTGCCTCCCTCCTCGCCCTCCTCCCTCTCCTCCCTCTCCATCTCGCCCTCCTCCAGCGCCGACGCCACAGCGCTCTGGCGGCCGTGCGAAGGCCACAGGTTGACGCCCAGGCCCAGGCCCTGGTGGCTCTGCTGCAGGTGGTTCTTGATGCGCTGCTGCCGCCGCTCCTGCTGACGCGTGTACTGGTAACGCTGCTGGAAGAGGTCGCGGGCGTAGTCGTAGAGCTCCATGTCCAGTTCGTTCAGCTCCTCGATTCGCTGGATCTGATGGAGACAAAGAGACAGAGAAATCAGACTGGAGTGAGCAAACCTTCTCTTTTACCTGCACGTCCCCCTTCTCTGTAGTTAGAATTACGCCCAGAGGAGTTTTACAAAACTGACAGAAATGTTGGGATTTTTCCCAGCAGACCATCTTTGGAGATAAAATTCTAAAATTTTGGATAAAAACTCAAAATATGAGATTAAAAAGTCAAAGTTTTGAAAAAACAAAATCATGGCTTTAAAGTAAAAAGTTAAAAAATTTGGATTAAAATTAGGGTTAAAATGATGAGATAAACAGTTGTAAATTTTGGATTTGAAGATGAAATTTTGAGCTAATGAAGTTCAAATTTTGGGATAAAAAGTCAAAACTTAAAGATTGAAGGCAAATAAATTCAATAAAAATTCTAAATTTTCACAAAACAAAAGTTCACATTATGGAAAAGTGTTGTCAAAACCTAAAAAAAAGTAGAAGACTTCAGAATTAAAGTCAAAATATTAGAGATATAAGAGTCAAAATATTGATCAAAAGTCAAAATTTTGGATACAAGTTACACTTCTGAGATTAAAGTCCAATTTTTTTGATAAAAAGTCAAAATTTTGAGAAACGAAGTCGAAAATTTCAGGGTGAAATTTATAATTTAGAGACAAAGTTGAAATTTTGGGATTAATAAGTCTAATATTTAAGATAAAAGTTTTAATTAATCAGATAAAAAGTCTAAATAGTCTAAATTGTAATTCAAAGGTTAGTAAATTCCAATTTTCAAATAAAAAAGCAGAAAATTTGAGATTTAGAGTCAAAATTACAAAAAAAAAAAGGAATTTTGAGAGAAGAAGTCAAAGTGCGATATTTATATCTAACTAATTCGCCTCATCTCATATTCTTG
The DNA here is from genome assembly GCA_008086565.1 of Thalassoma bifasciatum. NCBI lineage: Eukaryota > Metazoa > Chordata > Actinopteri > Labriformes > Labridae > Thalassoma > Thalassoma bifasciatum. The sequence continues at coordinate 57,660 of RPOG01000836.1, forward strand.
ACATGATGTTGGCAAAAGGAAATCCTGACAAAGCTAGTTTTTAATTTTTATGTTTCTACATGTTGTAACTGGGCCTCTATCACATTGTTGATGTGAACATTATAGAAAATCTTCCCTCAAACAGTAAAGGAGTGTCTTAAATACATGTATGGCCTATGAAGCTACTTTGTTGTCTTTGAGGATCCTCTTTGGGGCTTTTAGAGTCTGGTCACTGTAAGTCAGACGCAGAAAAACAGAGCATCTTTTACCCCTGAGTGTTTACACGCTGCTCAAACAGTGAACAGGACAAACCCAGAGGCGTCGCTGCCGGGGATGAGCGGCGCTCAGTGCCGGTCGTAAATATTACATTTTGATCTGAGACGTCTTGATTGAGTGACGGGTTCATGAGACGGGCGCTGGGATAACGAGACAACTGAAGCTTTTGATCATCTGGAGACTGTTTCTTCTTGTTGTCACTCTTTTGTTCGTGTTGGACATGAAGAATGTGCAGACGCTCTTTTGTCTTGAACCATAAACAGCAACCTGCTTTCTTTTTCTGTTACCATGGAGGAGCATTTTCAAACCTGCACAGGCCTAAAACTGTTCTTATCTTACACTGCAAAACTCCAGCTGGATGCTTTAACTTGATTTAGAAACAACTCTTGTTAATCTCATTCCCCTGTTTCCTAACCTGAAACTAAAGTGACACCAGAGACACCTCTCTGGATGTTTCTGATGAGTCATTTGCTCGTTGTTTAAACAGACATTCAAACTCAGTCTGAGGGCAAGAAAACTCTGAAAATGTTCTTTAAAAGACAAAATCCTGTTTTTGTTATGTTTTAAATGTGTGGAGTCAAGTTGAGCTCAGAGTCAAAGATGGCGCCCAGATTCTTTAACTGACTGGATGGATTTAAAGACAGAGTTCACAATTTTGGTTGAATAGCTTTACATTTGAAAAGGGCGTCAATTGGTCAGTGGAAAACAATAGCATGCCTCCTGATGGCAATTTTCAGTGGGAGCCAGACAAATTAAAAAGTACGGAGCCTAAAATTGAGCCTTGGTGCTCACCACATATTAAACCACAGTTCCTTTAATCTGAAACGTGTCAGAATACCAAGATAAAAATGTTGCAGTCAATGCTCTACGCCAGTGTTACTCAACCAAAGAGACAAACTGTTGAAACTACATTTGCAAGAGCAACAATCTAAGTGGTGAAAGGTGGCAGAAACAGAAAGATGTAGCGATAAAGAAAAGTCTAAAGTGGCAAAAAAAAAGCAAAAATGGGTGAAAATTGGGAGAAAATTTGGGAAGTAGTCAGAAAGTAGCAAAAAAAAATGTGTGAGTGAAAAATGACTAAAATGCCATTCTACGATTTTGAAGCCATAAAACCCCGTTACCTGAGCTGCCATTGTGCAGCCAGAGTCTGCGCAGTAGAGAATTTCCGGTGGAGCCGAGTAAAACAGAGAAATAAAATTATTTATTTCTTCTTCTTTTGAAGGTTTAGTCTCCTTTTGGCTCTTTCCCGAAGTTTCTTATATCCCCAGTAAAAACTACTCACGAACGGCAGCTGTCAACTATCATAAAACGAAACTTATATCGCGGTTTTTTTAAGTCCAATAACTGATGAGAAACTAACTTCTCAGAAAAAAAAGACTTGAACACCATGCAGCCAAATGACATCGTCATACCACCTTAGAGTAAAGATGAGAGAAACGTTTCTATCAGGTATCATCATTTTTTAAGTTTTCCCGGCTCATATCTGGAATACATGGGGAGGCGGGGCTTATGATCTATACTGCAGCATGACACCAGGGTTCAGGGCATCTGCTGAAAGCTTCAGTTAGAGCCAAACGTCATCACGTCGACCGCTTATACAGTCTATGGTCTGAAGTGATTTGATGACATCACTCATTTGATGCTGATGGGAACTTCTTCAGAACATCCCAAAGATTCTCAATGGGGTTAAGGTCTGGACTCTGTGGAGGCTAAACCATGTGTGAAAAAGATGTCTCATGCTCCCTGAACCACTCTTTCACTATTTAAGCCCCATGAATCAATGTCTCAATGTCGTCTGTGATTGCTTCAACTCCACCTAGTGGTGAGTTGCTGGACTACAACACATTACTCTCTTTCCGGCTAAATACAGAGGCTTAGAAATCATAAAGAACTCTTTCAACCAACAGGAGTGATCATTTTTAATCATGCCACCTCCCAAACCTCCACCTTCTTCTCGTATCTTTTGCCAGTTGCTCTCCTGACCTCAGGCGTGCCCGTCCTCTCAGCTGAGCTTTAATCAGCACGAGGACATTAAAAATAAAGCAACTGAAGGTATGCACTCCTCCATTTGGCAGCTCATCTAAAGGAAACTCCAGCTCCACTTGGACCAAAAAACACTTTCTGAGGAAACTAAACTGTTTCAAATGTGGATAAGTCAATCTGTCCGTTCAGCGTCACCCCCTCGGAGCAGGAACTTTCTTATCTGCAGCTCTAGCGCTGGAACAAGGAAATGCTCTATTACATGACATTAACACAAAGCTTGAAATGAAGTCGGGAACAAAGGAGGAGAAAAGCGTGCTGGCAATATGCGGAGCGAGATAACAGAAGCGTGTTTGATGTTTGTGCATGCAGCTGGCGGTGTATCATCTGCGGCGTGTGCGAATTTAACATGGAAGGGGAAATGTGTTTAATTAAGGGAGCCCCTTTGAAATCTTCTGATGGCGTGCTGGATATCATCTGTGGGCGATGTGCGTAACAGCAGAGGGAGGCGGCGGGCTACATCAGTGGTGGAGAGTTGGGAAACGTTTGATGGGCAGCACAGGGGGACACCGAGCTGAAACTGTCCAACCAATCAGAGAACAGTCGCTTCATAACAGAGGACGCAACAGAAACGACGCCATTAGCGAATCTGGGAGTGTAAAGTAAACACTCCTTACTTCTTCTGCTGCACTTTTTCAGAAATTAAATAGAGTCAGATTTCACACAGTGCCTTTGGAAGTATTTAATATGAGAGCTGGTTTCAAAGCTAATTTTGTCTGAAAATGCCACACGCTGCCTCCCGTCCTCCACAAACCTTTAAAATGTGATATTTTCTCTCTTTTATGCACGATAATAACCATCGGCCAAACTTTCCCCAGCCTCTGTCAGCGGGGCATATTTTATTTCCCCTCCCGCTGACTGGTTTTGATGTATAAATCACCAGTCTGCCGTGTACTGGAGGATATTTCTTCGCTGGGAAAATTGAGCCTAAGAACTCCCACACTGGACCAATCAAAGTGTGAAGAACATGTTTGAAGCTGCTGGTTTTTTTTTTAGCAGCGACAGTCATCCCAACTCATTTCATAGCAATAATAGAGCACTGTGTTTACGCTCCAAATACTTCTCTGAGATTATTTCTTCATTCTTTTAAAAGATTTATTCCTCTCTCTGCTCGCTGAATGTGTTTTCAGCTGCTGTGTCAATTTCTAAGAGTGATGCTGGTTATAAAAAAGCCTCGGTGGGTAAATAAGACCATTTTCCTCCTCGTCCCCTTTGAGAGAAAACACACTCACGCTGAAATTATACACCAGACCGCCTTATTTACATTTATTATTATTCTTATTGCAGTTTTGTAGTGGAAGAGGAACTAAAATCTTTCACACCTGAGGAAAAAAACCCTCTTCAATTGTGTTTAAAGTTCCTGAGAGAAACTTTTTAGTTGATGTCCTATTTGGCGCCTCCTGTGGACAAAGGTGTTGATGTTGATTGTGTATATCCAAAATATTTACTGCGAAGATTAGAAAAGCCCATTTCTGCCAGTTAGAGAATAAAAACGAAAAACTGGCAATGTTGAGATTTTTGTTTTCTCATATTAAGTCACATTTATATGATACTAAGGTTAAAATTATGCAATAAAAAGACATAACTATTAGGTAAAAGGTCAAAATGACGTGATAAAGTCATAATTATGAGATTAGAAGTCAAAATTTGAAAAAAAAAAGACTGATAGAAAAGTTGAAATTATTAAATGGACAGTCAAAATTATGAGATTCAAAGTCAGTATTGTGAAGTTATTTGGCTTTTTGTTTCATAATTACGGCTTCATTATCCTGTAATAACTACTTTCTATCACATAATTATGACTTTTTATCTCATGATTATGACTTTCTCTCATGATTTTGTTTTTATATCAAAATAATGACTCCTCCTAATTTTGTCCCACTATTTTGCCCTTTTCAATAATTGTAACTTATTTTATATATTTGACTTTTTATCACAGCTTTATGACCTTTCATCTCAGAATTTGAATTTCTTGTCTCAATTTTTTTCAAATTATGATTTCTGCTCTTAATTTGATATTTTTTCTCATGAGTAGGGCTATCTCATAATTTTGTTTTTATCTCATAATTTTGACTATTAATTTCAGAAATTATAACTCCTCTCAATTTTGTCTCATTATTTTGACTTTTTTCTGTCATAAATATTTCTATAATCACTGACCGTAGCGTTGTCCAGGTCCACGCCTGCAGCCCTGGTGCTGTTGTACTGCATGAAAGGCCTGATGAAGCGTAACCTGAAGGTCCGCTCAAACAGGAACTGGGTTTTCCTCTGGTACTCTGTGAGACCGAAGAAGGCCATGTCCCGCAGGTTCTTCTTGGCCGACTCCAGGAGGAGCTGGGCCCTCTTCTTCTCGGGAACGGTGGACATGTTGTAGCAGCCGACGAGGCTCAGGTCTGCTAACATACGAACCTGCAGAGAGGAGGGAAAGAACAAGGAGGTGTTAAGGAAATCCACATTTAGAGGTTATGCTTTTAGATTGTATTGACTGAGTTCAAGTTTCACTGTTTAAAAGGCCTATCTTTAAAAAAAGTTAGTTCTCGAGGAGTCCTTTCTAAGAGCTTCAAGTTTCAAAACAGTTATTTTACTTGATCGTGCCTTTTTGTGATCTGATGACATCATCCATTGGTTTCTGTTGAAGAGTTTTGAAGCCTCTCAACAGCTGGTGCCATGTTTGAAATGCTGACCTTAACCTCAATTTGTTGTTGGGAAAGAGACGACCTGACTTTAGCCTCTTTGCTTAAAGCTACAGCGCACCAACCTGTCAGTCAAGTCGGTCACGTTCTTATATGGGCAAAATAAGGGTGAATTCCAGTTCCTGTCTTAACCCTCAATCTTAACCCTCAATCTCAAAATGCGCGCTCCCGCGAAGTGTAAGTGCTGTCCCGATTCTCAGAAAGTTGAGGTTGAGGGGTAAGACTGAGGCTGTATCTCCCTCAATATTGAGATTTTCCGACACCACCCTTGGGACTAAGGGACATCCAGAATGCATTGCGTATTGTCGGTAAATAAACATGGCGTCCAAAGCGGCAGAGAAGGCGAGCTACAAATATAGTATTTTCTTTGTTAATGGAGATATAAATATTACGAAAACCATTGTATTATCTTAGTTTAGACCCATTTTATGGATTATTTACCTCGTTGTTGCAGAACATTTATTTTTATTTTACGATCTTTTGTCAGTAGCGTCCGGTGCGGACAAGCCATGTTCCTATCGTTTAAGGTAGTTAACGTTACAAAATGGTCATTTTTCTCCGTGGTAATGTAATTGATTTATCAAGATAACAGCCTATATAACATGCTTGTGCTGATAATGGTATAAGATGACCGGGCTGATGTCATCTCCTGTAGCCACAGAGTTATGTAATGATAGTTATAGCTGGTGTTTACCTTTCAATAAACTATGGTATGCTGTGACAGCTGAATATGTCCGTGGTTGTGTTATTTATACAGATATTTTTTTGATCACGCTAACTGAAGGAATAACTGACAGACAGTCCACAACAATTTCACTTGCATTTAAGGGGTGTCCCATTTCTAAGTCACAAGATAGCCCTTAACACTTGGTTTTGAGGGCTACTAAGATTGAGGGTTGAGCTTGAGGGTTAAGATTGAGGGTTAAGAAAGGAATTGGAATTGGGCCTAAGTTTGATAACTTGGACTAGAATCATTTTGTGTTTAATTCTGCACAGTAACATCAGGGTCATTTTACCAGCTTTTGGTTATTTTGGGGTTGAGGGCAGGAGCCAAATCCTGTTTGAAAATGAAGCATGGTTGAATCATGTTTCATAGTTTCTGGTGCCTTTGAGGCAGCCTCTAGTGGACGCTCAAGAAACTGCAGTTTTAATGTCATATTTTTACACTGGAGGTTTCCACTTGTAAAATAGTGGATATAGTGACAGCTCTGATCTTAAACTCTGTAATATTTGTATTCTATGCAGCGTCAGTGTTTTGGTGCACTGTCCCTTTAAGTTCTCTGATCTATCTTTGATGCTAATGAACTAAAGGAGCAGTCTGCGCCATAATGAGAGATCACTGTACCACTTAATGCATTCTGTTGTCTTCCACTTCAGGAGCACTGACTGCATACTGATCCGGACTCATCCGAGCCTGCTGGTCCACCAGTGTGTGTGTGTGTGTGTGTGTGTGTGTGTGTGTGTGTGTGTGTGTGTGTGTGTGTTCCACATTTATAAGTCATGGGACCAGGAGTAATAACAGCCCTGGGCTCAGATGAGATAAGCTGGCCAACATGTTTAGGTGGGAAACAGAGATAGCATGAGAAAAGAAGGTGTGAATTTGAGGTGCTCATGACCAGGAGGCAAACTTGACTGTCTATGCACAAGTGTGTGTGTGTGTGTGTGTGTGTGTGTGTGTATTGGAGAGAGAGAGAGAGCGCTAACATGCCTGCTGCTCCTCATATGATGCTCCTTAATCCTCAGGAATCTCTGTGAGATTAAATTCAAGATATCTAATAAAAGCTGGAATTTCTTTGTGAACTCTATTAGTTGGTTCGATCTTCAGGGATGGAATTAAATCATTAAAGATTAATGTGAGTCTCTTTCACAATCTCATCCCCTGAAAACATCTAAATGTTAGTTTCTTTGCAGTCTTATTATCCTGACTGTGTTCAGACTGATGTTCCCTGTGTTGATATCTCACGTGGATCTAAAACACTCAGGTGCAGGTTAACATGTCGCTGTGTATTCAGGCAGCATAAGCAGTTCTGTGTTACAGCTACAGAGAGGAACTTTTGGATCATGCTGTAGTCATGCTGATTTAGCAAAAAAAAATTACAGTAAAAATTACTGAGAAAATTAAAGTAGCCTATTTCCACCAGGTAGAAAATATTAAAAACCAGCATTGTAAAGACTTTTTTAGTCCCATATTGAGTCATAACCATGCGATAAAAAGTCGTATTTATCATGGAAGCATATTTATGACGAAATGAAAATGAAAATGCAAATGCAAAAGTGAAAATAAAAAATGTGATAAAAGATTTCAATTTCATTTTCATTGTTATTAATTTTGTCCTAAAAAATGAGCCTTGATCTTGACATGGAAACATGAATCTTTCAGTGCATTTTCATCTGAATTATGTTCAGTATTTATTGGACCATTTCTTGAAAACTAAAATACAACCACTCTTTTCATTTTAATTTGAATTTGGTCACTTCATTTGCAGTCTTGAGGATAAACATGATAATTGGATATTTGACATTGAATTTTCATTACGACTCAAATAATGCGCCTTCATTGTTGAAATGAAAATGTATTTGCCGTATTGCATTTTCAGCTTTAAGTTTGCATTTTCATTTGAATTTTGTCCTAAATAGGCTTTCATAACTAATGAAAAAGTCAAAATGTCAACATGAAAAGTCGCAAGTGTTACATCAAAAGTCGTATTTATGAGACAAAAAGTCAAAATTACAAGGTGAAATGTCCAAATTTCAAAATATTAAAAATTTGACATAAAACTAGAAATTATGGGATGAAACGTCAAAGTGGTGAGATAAAGAGTTGGAGTCATTGGTGAAACGTCTAAACTGTGGTAAACTTTTTACCTCATAATTTTAACATTTCATCTCATAAATATCTCATATTTATGAGATGAAATGTCAAAATTATGAGGTAAAAAGTTTTTTAGATGAAATGTCAGAACTATGAGGTGGTATGTCAAATTTAAGCGGTAAAGCGTGGAAATTTTTAGATGAAAAGTCAAATTTAAGATGAAAAAGCAAAGTATAAGAAAAAAACTCCGAATTTTGGATGAAAAGTCAAAATTTGACGCGAAAAGTGGAGAGTTGAGATGAAAAGTCAAAATTTTGAGATGAAAATTTTAAATTCTGCCATGAAAAGTTGAACTCTTGAGATGAAAGTGAGAATTTGAGATGAAATTCCGAACTTTGAGATGATATGGATAAAAAAAATGATACTATGAGATAAAAAGCCAAAATTATTTCACCATAAAGTCAAATCTTTTAATAAAAAGGCAAATTTATTGGTTAGTTGAAAATCTAAGATAATCAGTCACAATACTGAAATCAAAAGTCAGAATCATGAGATTAATTGGCTTTGGTCTCATATGTTTGACTTTATCCCATGATTTCTTTTTATGTCATAATTAACACTTAATTTATGACTACATTCCAGATACTTAATAAAGAGCTGGATTTTTTTAAACTCTATTACTTGAATCTATCCTCAGAGATGGAATTAAATCATTAAAGATGAATGTGAGTCTCTTTTACAATCTCATCCCCTGAAAACATCTAAATGTTAGTTTCTTTGCAGTCTTATTATCCTGACTGTGTTCAGACTGATGTTCCCTGTGTTGATAATTCACGTGGATTAACAACAGTCAGGTGCAGGTCAACGTGCAGCTGTAATGGCGAGCAGCATCAGCAGCTGCTCTGTCAAAGCTTCACAGAAATGACCAGGAGGAGCCGGGAAGCAGAAGTTGACTGAGGGTCTGTGGGCAGCCTCCCACTCTGTAACATCCTTTGAAACGCTTTCAGTTCACAAGACTGTAACCAGTCGATGTGACAGCCCTGCAGCAGCAGACCGCTGCTTTTAAAGCTCACACAACTGTTTGAACATTTCATATCAGGCCTGTTCACTTCGAGTCAAATGTTCAAACCATCAGACTTAGTCAGGCAGAAACCTGCCGTTTTAACTTTTGTGTTTTTCTGAATATGTGACATGATCAAAAAAAAGGAGGCGAGCAGGAGTTAGTCTCACATCAAGTGAGTGTTCCTCATTTAGGAGGTTATTACAAGAAGCTAAATTATCCCCAGAGGCTGATTCCTCTTGAAAACAAACAGACGTGATAATTAAAACTGGTGCAGACACAAAGGGAGGAAGTTTCTAGTAAAAACCCAAATGGTGTTTCCGGTGCTCAGCCTCTTTTAAATTCCCCACTCTTCTTCACTGTTTATTATTTCCACCACAAGTTGAGAGAAATGAGGCTTATTATTCAAACTGGTTAAAAATCAGTTTACAACAGTTGAATATTAACAAAAAGCTGCTGAATTCTCTTCAGCTGGGTCTTCAGAAGGTGGGACTTCATCCTCCTGATGAGGGCCCTGCAGTTATGTCTCTTAAATCATGTGTGAATGTATTAATGTATTAATAAACAGACCATTCGTCCAACAGAATCACAGCTAAATTATTAAAATGACTCTCATGATAACTTCAGTTGTACACTCTCTCTTTTTGAGGTATTTGGTATCATTGACAGACATAACTTAGATCTGTCTCACACTTCAACTGTCACACTTGTATCCAAGAAGTTGTATTTGATCATATCCCATTGTTTTGTCATCTTATTCATATCTATAATAAGATACAAATGTATTACAAGGGTGTATTACACTGTCAGCTCTTCTCCTCAGACAGTAAAGATAAAAAACTAGCAAGTATTAATATGACAAAAAGTATAATAAATTAGAATTCTTGAGTATGAAAGTATAGAGACATAAAATATATAAAAGAACAGAAAACAGTCTATGTACACAATGCAGGGTGTTGTGACAGCTTAAGGTATAAAATGGTCAATGGTTTAATTTATCAAAACCTATTGTATTCTGTCAGATCTTTGTTACAGATATTTTAACATATTGTACTGCAACTGACGTGACATATCACACTGTAACCTACTGTAACCTTACTTAATGTGGCGTTATGTTACATAAAAAAAAACCTAACCTAAGGATAAGTAACTTAATGTAATGTAAAGTAACGTAGCCAACCTTGTGTATAAGGTATCGTAACCTAATGTAACGTAGCATAATGTAATGTATTATGGCATGTCTAATGAACATTATTGTAATATATTAGATTTTTTTTAATCAAATCCTATTTTAACTTTGTGTTTTAACACATATTGTGACTTAACGAAACTCAATGAAACTGAACATAACATTACTTAACATATACAGTCAGGTATTGTTAAGTAATGTAACGAAATGCGGCAAAACGTAATGTTTCTTAATGTTTTGTATTGCAATGAACGGTAATGCATATTTTAATAATTCAAATCTAATTTTAATGTAGAGTTTGTTTAACTTATCATACTGAAATGTATTGTTACGTATCATAATGTTATGTACCGTAATGCATCATTATAAGTCATAATGTATGGTGTCGCATTGTTATTTAAGAAATGTATAATACTACAATCAATTCCTATTGCAGCGTAGAGCTTTTGCTAATATATTGTATTGGTATATATAGGATCATCACAGTTGTTTCACAAATTTCTTCAACATGAAAACTCTAAACTGAAATTAACATCAACTTAATAAATCCATGACTGTGCTAAGTTCAACTCTGCGGTGTTCTTTTCTTAATAATGCACCAATCAAACCCCAGCCCTACATGCTCCATGCCCATGTCTGACATGGAACTATAGTCTACGGCCTCACAGTCAAAAAGATAAGTTCAGGTACTGGAACATTTGGTACGACTGACAGAATTTGGTTAGTCCCTATCAGTGGCGGCTGCTGGTCTTCATGTTGTTTGGTTGCTTGGTAATACATAAATTCTACCCCACAGAAAATGATCTGTGAACCTGTCATCATTTTTAATAAAGACAAAGTTGCTGGGGATCGGTAAAGTCTCCCAATCAGTTAAGAACAATGGAATGAAAAACTTTGAAAATGCTCCGGTGGATATACTTCAAGATCGCTGATTCACTCATTGCACTGTCATTAAAAAAGGGATCCTGCCTCAGACAGATCATCCAATCATCATGCAGAAGCAAAGTGTCTGGGCCAGCCCACTGCTTGTAGACCCCTACAGGCAAAGCCCAGTATTTATCCAATGACCATCCAGTTTCACACAGTGGAACAACCCACCTAATGGTTCCCCATTGACCCCCCACTACTGGACCCTAAAGAGTACTAAATTCTGTATCCGTTCCTACATTTGAGGGACAATAACTGAGTCAGTTTTTCACTCTGTGGTATTAAAAGTGTAATCTCCACACCTGTCTGTTGTTGGCCAGGTTGTAGGGACAGTCCATAAACTGCTGCAGGGTGCAGCCCGACCAATCGGAGCCCTCGTAGCAGGAGGGCAGCTCTTCTGGCGTCGGTGTGCGTCCGTCGCACATGTGCAGTGAGGTTTTCCACGTGGCTCCTCGCTGCACATGCCGCCACTCGCTGAGGTATCGAGACACCGGGTCCCTCAGCAGGGTGATGTAGTAAAACTTCCTGTGGAGAGAGAAAGAGGAAAGTGTTTGATCAATAAAAAGTCTGATGCCTTACTGAGGCAAACAGCACACACACACACATATACATATATACACACACTGGGTGTTTTCCTCTGGGGGTGAGTCATCTCTTAATTGCACAAAATGAATAAAACACTAAGAAAGTGAGGAGATGCTTCACTTCCAGTGTTGGCCATGTGGTGGCACTGTTGACAACACTTTCTGCTGTGGCTCCCTCTCAATAGGAGGAGGCTGCCATACTTAATTCCATATTATTTGCCTTTACTAGAAGCAGCCGCATGATGCACAGGAGGAATCTGGGTCGCAGACGGGAAGCTGAGCTCCAAACGTCCAGGAGGACAAAGAGGTGAGAGGGAAGGAGTTGTTTTGTCAGGCGGAGGGGGTGGGGGGTGGGGGGGTATCAGGTCAGCGTGCAGGAAAGGAAACTGCTGGCACAAGCACATCTCACTCTGCAACACACACACATCTCCAAAACATCCCTCCTCGAGCTCTCACTCTTGCGCTCGCACCAAAGTCTGCCTCCGAGAGATGAGTCATCCCTTATCTGAGATCTGGATGGGACCGTTTTCTGTGGCGAGGAGCGTTAATGGTGCATGGAGCGGTTCAGCGTCTCTCCAGAGGGGACACTCCCACCAGAGCTCAGACCTTTCCAGGGCCTTCACACTCCAGCTAATTACTGCAGTCTAATCAATCAACACATCCTCATTAGCCGCACGCGTGCTGAGTCCTTCTCCCTCCGTCAGTGTGTGTGTGTGTGTGTGTTTACATGCCTGCAGAGAGTGATGGTATGGATCTGTCTGGTGGTCAAAAACACACAAACACACACAGCCTTCCTCATCTCTCCTGGGCTTGCATCACGTCAGAGGAATGTTTGGAGAGAGAATTTTGTGTGCTGACAGGGCTCCACGAAATCACATAAACACACACACACACACACACACACACACACACTTTGCTTCTACTGCTAAATCTCTGGCTTCACACTACAAAGAGAGAGAGCAATGGAGAGGGGAGGGGCTGCTGGGTGGACAAAGCCCCAAGTGTCACAGTAGCTGTGTGTGTGTGTGTGTGTGTGGATATTAAAAAAGAAGTGGCTAACACTCCTTGAAATCCAGCTGCACCATGGGAGATCTACACCAACCTTAAACCCCCCTAACAGCTGAGAGACAGAGCCCCAAAATAAAGTAGTAAAGTAATAAACTCCAAATCCAGCAAACAGATCAGGAGCAGGGAAATAAAGAACCCCCCTCAAAAACAAACATCATCATCTACTCAGGGGGGGTGAGGAAGGAGGGGGGACAACGAAAACAACCACACCCTGAGTTCAGCCGCAGAGATCTGTACAAATGAATCAAATGGAGAGGCAGCGCGAGGATCACGGACAATGAGACGGATAAACCCTAAATCCACTGACAGCTGGGAGATCCCAGGCAACGAACCAAACACACCCTCAATCCTGACCGGAGGGGGGGTCAGAGAGAAACAAGTATCTAAAGAGTTAATCCCATCAACCTAAACCCCAAATCTCATCCTGGATCAGAGTGAGAGGAGGGAGAGGAGATGAGAGGAGGAAGAGGAGAGGGACAGAAGAGGAAAAGAGACAAGAGGAAAGGAAAGTAGAGAAAAGGAGACAAGGTGGAGACAGGGGACAGTAGGGGAGAAGGAGGAAGGGAACAAGGGGAAAGGAAAGAGAGGAAAGGAAAAGAGAGGATAGGAAAGGAGACAAGAGGGAAGAAAAGGAGAGGAAAGGAAAGTAGGGAACAAAAAGGAAAAGACAAAAGAAGAGAAGTAAAGGAAACAAGAAAAAAGAAGACAAGGGAACAAAAGAAACGAGAAGAAAGGAAATGAGAAGAAAGAGAATGAAAGGAAGGGAACAAAAGGAGAGGAAATAAAACCAAGAGGAAAAGGAATGAGGGAAAAAAGGAAGAGAGTAAGGAAAGGAAAAGAAACAAGAGGAAAAGAAATGAGGAAAGGACATAAGACATGATAAAGAGAGGAAATGAAAGGAGGAAAAGAACCAAGAGGATAGGGAACGAGGGAAAGAAAGGATGCAAAAGGAGAGCAGACAAGAGAAAACGAAATGAGGAGAGAGATGACAGGAGACAAGAACGAAGGAGATTAGAGAAAAGGAAATGAGAGGCAAGAGGAGAGGAGAGGAGGTGAGGAAAGGATGAGAGGAAAAAAGTGGAGGGAAGAGGAGACAAGAGGAGAGGAAAGGGGGAAAGAAGAGAAGGAGAAATGCAGTCAAAGTGGAGCCTGCAGGAGACCTGGGTACATTATGGAGATTCCTATGATGACATTATCAGGATTCCTAACACTCCCCAGAGAGGAGTGTGTGTGTGTGTGTGTGTGTGTGTGTGTGTGTGTGTGTGTGTGTGTGTGTGTGTGTCAGAGTGAGACTACGCCTATTAAATCAGTGGTGACATTTTCCCCCCCTTATGGCGTCTCTGCTGCAGAAAAAACACGACGCCGTTTGGCCCCAGCACCAGAAAACGAAAGAGGGAGAAAACAGAGAGAGAGAAAGAGAAAAAGAGGAGGAAAAGGAGAGGGAGAGAGAGAGAGAGACAGAGAAAGAGGGAGGAAGAGGAGGGGGCGGAAGAGAATTTCAATTAGTTTTCTAATACTGTGAAAGCAGCGAGGGCCCGGAGCCCAAGTGATTTATCAAAGTTATGGCTCCGGCTATAATGAAGGCTCAGGCATATAACCAGGCTAAATAAATAAATAACATGCACGTTAACTCACACAAACACACACACACACGCACACACACACACCAATACAGGCATACATGCAAAACCCAATAAATGATCTTAAACGGCGAGCCAGCCCGTGGTGTCTGCTGGGTCAGGCGGGCTGCAGGACCAGACCGTGGAGACGCTTTAAAGCCTAATGATGTCTGGCCGTGTACTCAGATCCCTGGGTAATGATGTTTCCAACCACACACACTCTCCCTCACACACACACATTTCCTTACTAAGCAGCAAGCCCACTCCCTTCAACACACACACTTACAGGTGCACATCTTTCGAGGCGACAGCAGGTTTTTCCTCGCAGGTGATCATATTTGAAGCCTTCTCACACACGTCAAATTAACTTCAAAGCCGAGATGCCAGCGTGATTTCAGCACAGCGTCCTCCGGTTGAGGGAGAGGAGTCTGCAGCTCTCCTTTCCTCCCTTCCTGCTTGTCGTTTTTATTTTGTTATCTGCGACAAACGGAGGAACGAGTCTGACACCGGTGAAAAACACTCAGAACTGCATTTATCCGGTGTCAAACAGGCTCGCTAATCGTCCTGGCTGATAAAAAACAGTAGTGTTTGGCGAAGGAGAGGTGTGAGGACGCCATTGTGAGGGAATCAGACAGAACAAGAACGTCTCTTAAATCTCACGTCTTTCTTTTTAAATCTACACCACTGTGTTGTCTGGGTGAAGTTTGACAAAGGTGTCGGATTAAAAATGCAGAAGCAGGCAAAAACATGAAAACACGCCGTGCTTGAACATCTCGTCTCAGGGCCGCTCTGACCCTCCATTTTTGGACCAAAGATTTTTCCCAGTCAGTTTGTTCAAAGCAGAAATACTTATTTTACATTTTGGGTTTTGAGTTCCACCCTAAAATTTACATTCTCAAACCACTAAGAACCAAAAAATTTAGTTCCCTGTGTGACTGAAATTTCCTCTGCCTCTTGTTTACATTTTGAGCGAGCTTGCTCCGCTTTTGACCATGCTAACATGCTAAGTACGGCTACACTTCTGAGCATGTTGCATAGCACTAAAACACATCTTTTTTTTTTTTTAAAGATATTTTTTGGGCTTTTTTGTCTTTAATTGGATAGAGGAGGACAGTGGATAGAGCAAGAAAGGGGGAGAGAGTGGGGAATGATGTGCGGGAAACAGGCCACAGGTGGGAATCGAAACCCAGGCCACCCGCTCGAGGGCAAGCCGCATGGTGCGCGGCCATATCCACTAGGCCATCTGCGCCCCACTAAAACACATCTAAATAAGCTCAACACAACTCCTACACTTGAAACAGGTAAAACACCACGAAACAAGGCTAGACTTGACTTAACAACAACTTTAAACTAGGGATGCAACATTCGAATATTGCTTAAAAGCGCATATTCGATAGTCCAAAAGACTTTAATCACCAAAACAACGCAGCTGAAACAAAAAGTTGTGACAACGCAAGCAAGACCCACAGCCATTAGCGGGCAGAGACGAGAAGAATAAAAGATGAACTGTCAGCTCTTTTTTTCCTCCCATGCAGCCACCTGTTACCTTGACAACACATCCCCTTGTCAGGGGATCACAAGAGCAGGTACATACACATGAAGATGGACAGTGAGAAGAGCAAGGCCAAGAAGTAGCCACATGTGCCAAACTTAGTAACTTTTTCATCAGGACAAGATGAAAGAAAAAAAAGAAACCCCAGGTGGAGAGGGTGAAACTGGTAAGACATATGGTGGCCCTGAAGTACAAACTGCAATGGCAAATCAGACCAGACACAACCACCATCCAATCTTAGGAATTATGTGGATTTATAAGGATATAAGATTTCAGAAACAGTCCAATGCTGAGGCACATAATTTATGTCATAATCTAAAGTTGGCCAGTCTGAGGTCTGAAACTCCAGAGCTTAAAAAGAGTCCAACTCCAGTCCTGCTCTGAACTTTGGAATGGTACTAACAATTGGCAAAATAACTTCTTTTGCTTATTTGGTTTTTCAGTATTGGATCTTGGTTTCTTCAATTCAGTTTTTGGTATTCGGCCAAGGACTTTCCTTTCACCACCAAAACGCCTGTAAAAATACTAAAACATCTCTAGAGATACCACTTAAACACATCTGAACAAGCTGGGACACTGCTTAACAGTGCTAAATACTGCAAAACACAGCTTAAACATCACTTAAACGCTATTAAATACACTCAACATACTAAACATAGCTGACATTGCTAAGCACCACTAAGACACCTCTAGAAATGCTAAAACACCATTAAACAATGCTATAATACTGCTAATAACCGCTTAACATGTTTAACATGTGAAACGCAGCTAAAACGCCACTTAACTCCTCTAAACACTGCTAAAAACACTGTTAAGATACTGCAAACCACCGCTAAACAGCACTAAAACTCCAGTCAACACCACCCAACAATGCTAAAAAACTGCGAAGACATCGCTAAACACTGCTAAACTGCTTAACACAGTGAGTAATCAAGCAATTTTGATCTTTTCTGGTCAATATCATTCCATGTCAGCCATAGGACTTTAAGCTAGTAGGTGTAACATCAATATTTTCTAATGGGCTGTTATTGCCCATAACAAACAACAAATCCCCAGGCCTGTGCATTATCAAGGGTTGACATTAAGGTCAATTGCCTGCCCCAAGGACAGATCTCTATTTATTTACAGACCAGAAGAGAGAACAAATTCATTCCAAGAAACAGATTTGACTAAATTATCTGCAGTGTAACTGAAATTTCCTCTGCCTCTTGTTTACATTTGTTCGTAATGTTCTGGTTTAAGTGCAGAATATTAAAATGCCAAAAGTTTCTCTTTTTTTTCACAGAGGGGTTCAATGCTCTGTTTCTGACCCTCTTTTTTTCACCTGGACACACGCATGATTACACCTTCCTCATGCCATGAGAACAATGATTGTGGGACACACTTTCCTGTTTTTGAGCCACGCTTGTTGAATTTGTGAAATGTAGGAGCCGCAACCAAAAAGTGACCTCTCGAAGAGATAATGTTTGAAGGCAGAGAGAGCGAGTGTGAGAGTGTGTGAGCTTCCTGAGTGTTATCAAGAGGAAACAGTGCTGAGCAGAGTGTGAGGGAGCGTGTGAGAGTGTGAGACGCAGAAAATGAACCCTTTGACTGTTTCCTGCAGGTCACAAATCAACACAACCTCCACCTCCTCTCTTTAACCTCTCTTCCTTTTCCCTTTAAAGCTTCCCCTCCTGTCTCCGTCTCCCCTCGCCTCATCACTTATCCTCCCTGCTGCACGTTCCTCCTGTGCGTTCATGTGTCTCGAGTTGTTTTTGCTCGACTCTCAGACCGCAGCCCTTCGCTCACATCCTGACACGTCTGCCACAAATTGAAGGATGGCGAGGTGAGAGTCGTTCGGTTGCACCGGTTGAGTTTTACGCGATGTTGTTAAAAGGTTGGAGCGATTAATTAAGGTTAGATCTACAATTACGCACGCCCAGGCTGCCACTTTTGGTGAAGCGAAGTGAGAGTGTTTTTGGAGGCAGAGGAAACTGGAGGAGTTTATGTCTCTGGAGATAAAAAGCTGCTTTTTCTCTCTGTCTCAGGAGAGCGTGAAAACTTCTCAAGTCTTGTTTAAACATCAGGTTATGCCTCACAGAGTGATTTACGCACGTATAAACACAGTGACGCCTCTCACCGCGCAGAACAGCTTTGATTTATTAATAGAGCTGGGGTGTTTTAGTGGAAGCAGATCCAGAGAACAACATTGCTCAGTCTCACCTCTGAAAACAGACCTGAACAGGTGGATGATGACACAGATGAGCTGAGAAACCACAGGATCTGGTCTGAGATTGTGTTGGTATGAAATAAGTGTCTGTTCTCGATCAGGTTTGTCGACTTGTGTTATTCTCTCTCATCTCCAATTGAGGTTTTAATTGTTCATTTCTCCACATTAGAGCTGTAAACAAGCAGCCTGTAATAATTGCACAACTCATTTGATAACTGTTCTCTCGTTTCTTTCAAAATTAGTTATGTAAGCCATCATTGCAATGCATCAGTATAACAAAGTAATCATAATACAGCAGTAACATCTGTTTTACAGCATCCTATGTAGAGCCCAGCAGATTAATCTGTGGGGCTGATTAATCGGCCCGGTTCTAGTGTGTCATCGATTGATCGACATCAGCCATTATGTAGCTGATGTATGAACTTTTTTTTTTTGTGTGGAGATCGTGTCGTTCCTGCTCCTGTGTGTCTATGTCAGGCTGCATGCTGCTCTCTGCCAATGATAAACACTACTGTTAAATCACAGGTCCACCATTATCTAATATAAGACGATAACATGGCTTTCTAACATTGTGTAAGATGCTCTTTTGCCAAATAAACAGAGATAAATGCTCCTGTCAATACACGTCCACCCTTTTCTAATAAAAGACTATACCACAGCGTTTTAATGTTGCTGTGTCATATCCAAAATCATATTTTGGGTATGATAATTTGTGTTCATGTTCAGTATATATCCTGTGTATATAAATGTTCTTATTTTATGTATCAGCATGTAGACGGGATGTCAGCCGATATATCGGATGTCGGCCTTCTTTTGGCCCCAGTATTGGTATAGGCATCGGCCCCAAAAATCAGTGAGGCTCTAATCCTAAGCAAAGACTATACAAAACATGAACGTAGTCTCTGTGACCCGTCTGTTTCTGAAGCCACGCGGCCATTTTGGAAATGGGACGAATAAAGTGTGCCCACACTCACAGCCATTTGGCGCCCATTCGTCATGTGATCTGAGCTGCACCTCTGATTGGGCAAGCTCTCTGTCTCAATATCTTTCCAATAGCTGTGTTAGAAAAAAAATTCACCCCTTGTACAGTTTGTGCCGTTGATGAAATTAGTGATTCAGACGGGAGACAGTTTTTGTACCAGGCTGTAAATATGTTAATTTCGGCTCTGAAAACAGCTTTTTTAGGCTTGGTGTGTACGTGACTTCCAGTACTTCTGGAGCCAGCCTCAAGTGGTCACTCAAGGAACAGCAGCTTTTTAGCACTTCAGCATTGTCTCATATTTTCAGACGGGTGACATCACAGAGACTAGTCCATGTTTTATACAGTCTATGGTGGGGACACGAACGCAATTCTACGCCTTTGTATGAGACATCTTGGGTGTTTCCAGTCTGCCAGTAGAGGTCCAACGTGTCCATTACCTTCATCTTATCAAGGTCCGAGACTGAAGGTGATGAAGGTTTGAGCGTTTGATGTTATAGTTACTGAAAATCCACCTGTGATTCACACCTTCACTCTGAATCAGTCACATGTTCGATATTAAACGAGCGACACGTGATGTTTAAACTCTGCAGCTAAACTCTGAGCATCCTGGGAGCTTTCACGAAGCGAGCAGGTGCTTTTTATCCCCCTAACGCTCATTGATTCCTCACTGAATGAAGCTTAGTCAATACGTGTGTGCGCTGTCCGACACAATAGTGGACTCCAGGCGGCACTCAGGCTCGGTGTTTGGCCTCAGAATAGACGGATGGAGAGCAGAGAAAAGTGGATCTGCAGTGGAGGAAGTTAGAGTCTTGCTGCAGCACATGGAGCCTGCAGATCTCTAAATCATCGCCCACGTGTCTGATTTGTACAGAGATTCAAAGAAAGCTGTTGTGCCCACTGATGATGGGTGTTTTTTTCCAAAATCAATCCCAGAATGAAGACGAGTGGGAACGCCACCAAATATAAAGGAGCTGATGCAGCTGTGTAAGCTGATATAATAACTGAATAACACTGATAGGACAGAGACACCACCTCTAAATTATGAGTCACAGGCGTCTTCAGACACCAGCTGAAAGAGCCAAACATCAGAGGAGCTCAGTCTGAATATGGAGCAAGAATATGAAGCTTTTCTTTTAGATTTTCTAAAAATAAAAACACAGCAATAATAAAAAAAGCAACAGAATCTTAGTGCAGAATTACAGTTTAAGAGAGAACATCGCCCAGGAACCATAAATCCTTCCACACATGAAATATACTCCTGGAAATTTTGTGGAAACTCCAAGGCGTAGGCGGCATGTGTACAAACAAACAGGTTAATTGAGTCTGGACACCTTTTTGTGACTCAAGAACTTTAAGTGAGAATTCTAAAGGCAGAGCAAGAAAAATCTTAGAGACTAAATTTGAGCCACATTGCCATGACAAATCCAGGAAAATGTTTTAATTCAAGATATTTCAAGACAGAAAATACTTTAAATTGCCGAAACACATGCTAAAATGCCCTCTTGGGGACCAAAATGCGGGTGTAAGTGTCCTTTTGGGAGCCAAAACACGTTTTAAAGAGTCCTTTTGGAGCCAAAACAAGTTTTAAAGTGTCCTTTTAGGAGCCAAAACACATTCTTAAGAGTCCTTTTGGAGCCAAAACACGTTTTAAGTGTCCTTTTGGAACCAAAACATGCTAAAGTGCCCACTGGGAGCCAAAACGCAAGTGTAAGTGTCCTTTTTGGAGCCTAAAAATGCTAAAATGTCCTTTTGGAAATCAATGTTTATGTTTTAAGTGCCATCTTTGGAGCCAAAATATCTGTAGGTGCCCTTTTGAGAGCCAAAATATGCCAAAGTAGTAGGGAGCCAAAACTCATGCCCAAGTGCCCTCCTGGTTGGAGAATCAAACCTATCTGCCCCTCTTGCTGATTGAAACATGGTTCACTGCCTTTCTAGGTGCCTGAACACACGCCAAAGTGCCCTCTTTGGAGCCACAACATGTCCTTAAGTGCAACCTTTGAAGCCAAAACACATGAAGTCACCCCCTTGATACCAAACCTGTGTTAAAGTGCCCTATTTGGAGCGAAAACAAGCCATAAAGTGCACAAATTAGCTTCAAAGTGCTGACATGGGAGCCAAAATATGTGCTAAATTAACCTCCTGATTGGTGAACCATACTTATCTGCTCCTTTGGTGAGTTAAAATGGCCTAAATGTCTGCCTGAATTCCTTTTAGGGAGCCACAGTGCCCACCTTGTTGCCAAACTTGCACTAAATTGCCCTCTTGGGAGCTAAAACCTAGGCTGTACGTGCCTTATAATTCTTACACTCCGGCAGTGTTGCACAGAAATCTGAAAGTAGTGAAGTTTCAATCAGTAAATGATGCCAGCTGTTCTCACTACCTTTCACTCCTGAACTATTCTGGCAAGTGAAAAAATTTAAACAGTTTCTGAAAAAAGAGAAGATGAGCTTTCTGGGGACGAACTCTGACTCTTTGAATGTCAAAACACCAAAAAGTAATGGAACAACCTGTGTGTTACACTGGGGTTAAGGGATTTAAATCCTAAAGCAACATTTAGCTCAGTAAGGGGACAGTTGATGAGAGTCAACAGAAGAAATACATTTTTTAAATCTTTTTTGTCTTTCATTATCTTTTTGGGCTTGTCAGATGAATGTAGGTAACAGTTTGTCCACAGGGGGGGCCAAACTCAAACAGAAAAAGTCACAGGAGTTTTAGCCCAAACTCAATTGTTTTCTTTAATGATGTAATACTGGATATTTGGGGCGTGATATCTGGTTTCCTGACATGAGCTGCAGCTCTGGGTGTTAGCGCAGTGCAGGGTCTTATTTTTTGATGAAGTCTAGACTTGGCCTACTTGTTCTGGTCCCAGTGCTCAGCCACATCAGCACACACAAGATCAGATTGCGTCCCAGAGTCTGCAGAACGCAGCCAGGATGTTATGATATAGAGAAAATATGAAGAGCCGAAGGGAAAATATTCAGAAACCATAACTGAGGGGGGAACAAAGAATTTCCACATATCGAACCACAATCTCCTGAACGTGCCCTCGCTCTGTCCCTGTTTCCAGCTCTGTCGCCATCGCTCCTCGCACTCTCTCTCTCTCACTCTTTGTTTTCTCACTTTGTCTGGTGTACGGCTGCTGTGTTTAAAGTCCAAACTACCAAGGCCGGGCTGTCTGAGTCCTGAGGCTGTTATTGATCGACTAACAAAGAAAGAGAGAGAAAGAGACAGAGAGACGAGGGAGGGAGAGATCGAGGGAGAGAGCGAGTTGGGGCAGGACGAGATGTAGCCTCTAGAGCTCGCCTGAACCGGAGGGTCTATTTCAGGCCGACTCAGTGCGTCATTATTGGGTAGAAGACACCCAGGACACACAGGATGAAGAGACTGATGATTCCAGGATGAGTGGGTGGGAGGGTGAGGGAGGGGTGAGAGAGGGTGAGGGGTTCGAGTTCAGTTTTTAGGGTCAGCGCTGATTTGGAGTCCAGAACTGCAGACGGAGCATTTTCTGAGCCTAACGATTGGTCTGATTGTTCTATTGTCTCATGCAAAAGGCTGAAACATCTCCAACACACTAATCTATACAGCCCCGAGTGTGTGTGAGAGTGTGTGTGTGTGTGTGTGCGTGCGAGTGTGTGAGAGAGATCAAGTGTCTCAATCATGACGTGTATTACGGTAAAAGAGGGAACAGGAAAGTGTCAGAGGAAGTCTCTTCAGTTTCAAGTCCAGACATGTCGCTTCGAACTCTCGCTTCTCCAAATACACTGACTCTCTCACTCACACACACACACACACACACACACACACACACACACACACACACACACACACTGACACAAACACGCTGACATGGTTGATATCTTCTGCATTTACAGCCAGCACATTCCTCAGGACCCATCCTCTGAAAATAAAGGGAGTGGAGACTCAATGGCTGGAGAGTCTGGGTCTGTTCACACACACACTTTCATACACACTGTACACTTTAGGCCCTCTCTCATGAACTCCTGACATTTTTAAGATTATTCGGGGACATTCAGGCGCTGGCTGTCTTAGAAACTCGTCATCCCACACTTAATCTCACTTCAGGAGGTTTCCGGATCTGCAGACCTTGGTGTTTGAGGCCCGGCCCCTTCAACGTGTCAATGATTAGGCGATTCTGAAGTGATGAATATTCACAAAGCCCATTTAGACAATCTTTTGACAATCTCAATCTCAATCTTGTGAGACAACCTCCATCCCATGACGACCTTGTTACCATGACGATCTTCACGCTCTTGTGGCTATCGTTAACTCGTGACTATTCTTATCTTGTGAAGATCTCGATCTCATGAGAAACTGATCCCATACCCTGACAATTTGATTCAATTTTTGTGATGATCCTGATCATGTGGAGATCTCAATGTGAAGATGTCTTTTACTTACATCATTGTAATTCTGTGCTTGCAGCTATTTTTCATATTGCTAAGGCCAGGGTTGACGGTGGGCCCCTTAAAACTCTACAAATTAGTATTCTTTCTGCACCCTCAAATTGGATGCCTTCAACATGCACGAAAAAGTCACCAAAACTCACCTACCTTCCTAACTCCGAACAAAACATTTATAATTCTGGTGCTTTCAGGACAAAAGAAGACTAATGCCTCCTTGTGACTAAACATTACAGCCTCCCAAGTTACTTTCACCTAAAAATCTGAATTTTTTTGTGCATAACTATCATGCCAAGACTTACAAAAAAGTCTCTAATGACCATAGTGAATTCCTAACAGAAAGTTCAGAAATTTAAGTTACATATTGGATTTTGACAATTCGCAGGGTTCATAATTGAATGAACTCTTCCTATGTTTTTTGTTGAATCAACTACATATTTTCTTTTTGTATACTAGACACATTGACAATACAAAGCTATTGAAAGGAAATTTTGTCCCACTAGAGGGCGTGGCTAAACTTGATGTTTTTCACAGAATTTGATTTGCATGACATTGTTTTGCAGATCTATCATACCCAAGGCCATCACTGGTATATAGATCATGTTGAGATGAAAATTGATCAAGAAGTTTGGAAATTTGACATGAAACTCAGAATTTTCCCACCCGCAGGGTAGGCAACCAAATTTGACAATTTTTACACCAACATGCAACCTGAACAGCTCTTGAGTTCAATGTTGGCTCAGGACCAAA
The DNA here is from genome assembly GCA_008086565.1 of Thalassoma bifasciatum. NCBI lineage: Eukaryota > Metazoa > Chordata > Actinopteri > Labriformes > Labridae > Thalassoma > Thalassoma bifasciatum. The sequence continues at coordinate 81,821 of RPOG01000836.1, forward strand.
CTGCATAAATATGTTTAGTGTCACAGCCTGAGTGCGTGTTATTGTCTTATTTGCCATCACAGTAAGGTGCCCCCCAATGGCAATTAAAATCATTCAATTGAAAAAAAAAAACATGGAAAAAAGGGATTTATGTTGCAGCTGTTATAAGACTAATTGTAGATAATTAACTGTTTTTCTGTTCTTGATTTAATTCTATGACCAAAGCTTTTTGATGCCTTAAAACAACAAGTGTATTTCTGCATTTCTCTGATTACAACCATTCTACTGCTGAAATTCATGACTTCTCATTGATCAAAGTAAGCCACTTAAACTGACATTGAAAACCAATGCGAAGTGTGGAGCTACGATCTAGTCTTTCGAAGGTTGTAAAACAAAATTTTAAAAACATGCCGAGATAATATGATGTCATGTGTGTGTAAGATCTGCAGAGGTCATGATAAAAAAAACCCAAAACAGTGTTTTGGCTGCAGGGAACATAAAACTTTATTCGCTGATTCATGTCAAGATTTGGTGAATAATTGATTGTGTGGTTTGAAAAGTGACCACAAAACATTTTACGAGCACAAACAGACCTTGAAGTATTTAACAGACTCAATTCAGCCTGCGGTCAAAAACCTTCAGGGTTCTTCAGCTCACTCTTTATAAAACCCAGAAATTAATCCATATGTGATATTTGAGGAGCTGAATGAAGAAGTTTTATTGAAAATGATGGTTTATATTTCCAAGTGTGCAAAAAAAAGAGCCTCTAGGACTGATAATTAACGCTGGATTGTTCCAGAGCTCCTGAGCTCATCATCTCTGCACACAAGCCAGCATTTCTCTGCATGCAAGCTGGCAAACCAAGAGAGATCTGCCGTGTGAAAACACTGTGTGTGCCATGAGTACAACATGGTGCACGGGCCGCTGCATCTCAGCACAGAAACACCGCGTCCTCTCTGCAGTGACCCGACACGGAATCAAGGCAAACAAGGAGAAGAAAGGCTGGGATGGAGAGCGGCTCAGTGCAGCTTACGGCCTGGAGTTACAGTTACAGGAATGGACACAAACAAAAAGAGAGAGAAAGAGGGAGAGAGGGGAGGGGAGGGAATCCCCTGAGTGCAAAGCTATGTTCAGCAGGAATGTTCTGCCGCCTGTTCTCTCATGTAACTCCACTGGCTGCTGCCCAGAGTGCTGTCTGACAGGCGGAGAGGGAGGGAGGAGAGATGGATTTGATGAGGAGGAGAGGAAGCACGGCTTGTTTCCATGTTCCACAATTTTCAGCTGAGTATCATCTACAGAGCTGTGTGTGTGCATGTGTGTGTGAACTAGAGCTGAGTTTCAACCCTCTGAATCTCTGATTGGTGGAGCAGCCACAGTGTTTTCACATTCAAATTGAGATGACCCCCAGCTGTGATGGACTTGGTTTAGTTCCTCCCAAACAATGTTCTTCTTTGAGCCTGATAGTGTGAATGTGTCTCTGTCAGCTCCCGGTGTTCCTCTTTAAAGAGTGACCCTGTAAACTGGAGACCTTCAGCTGAACCTGTCAGTGGATATTCAGTTTACAACAGCTGCTCAAACAGAAGAAGTCCTCCATGATGCATCCTTGTAAAGTTTAATATACATTTATATAAGTGTCATAATCTCTGCATTGGATACGTTTTTTCATAGTGGTATGCACAGAGGGGGTGTGGCCCAGCTGTTGAAAAACATTCCAAAGTAACCTCTTTGGAGTCAAAGTTATCACTCAAGTGCTCTCCAGGGGGCCAAAACGCGCTCTAAAGAGCCTTCTTAGTTGTCAAATCCAATGCTAAAATAGCCTCCTGGTTGGTGAACCACACTGTTCTGCACGTTTGGCTGGTTAAAACATGATAAACTGCCCTCCTGGGAGCCAAAACACACACTAGTGCCTATTAGAAGCCAAAATAACGTAAAGGTCCCTGTTGGGTACCAGAACATTCCCTTCAGTGACTCCCTGGGAGCTAAAAGATTTGCAAAAGCGCCTTACTGGGGGACTTATCACACTCTATAGTGCCATATCAGGCACAAAACATACCACTAAGTGACGTCTTGAAGCAAAATGCACGAAATGTACTTGGATGCCAAAATATGCAGTGCCTTCTCAGGAGCCAAAAAACATGCTGGCGTGTCCTCTTAGGTGCCAAAATAAGCCAAAGGGCACTTTAGGGAGCCAAAACATGCCATAGAATGACTTCCTGGGAGCCAAAATAAGTGCTAAAGTTCCCTCTTGGAAGCCAAAATACACTACGGTGCCTTTTCAGGAGCCAAATGCTTGCTAAAGTGCCTTTTCAGGAGCCAAAACACATTTTAGTGCCTGCCTGATTGGCAAACCACACCCATCTGCTCCATTGGCTGGTTAAACCATAAAACTATCCTCCTGGGGACCAAAATGTGCTAAAGTGTTCTTTTTTGGAGCCAAAACATTTGCTGAAATGCTCTCCATGCACCTTTGGCCGGTCAAAACATGCTGCAGTGCCTTCCTGGTTGGCAAACCATACTTATATGCCCCTTTAACTAGTTAAACCATGATAAACTGCCTTCCTGGGAGCCAAAACATTTGCTGAAAGGCCCTCCCTGCGCATATATGCCCCTTTGACTGGTCAAAACATGTTAATGTGCCTTCCCTGGGAGCCAAAACACATGTGTTATTTAACTCTTGGGAGTCGAAATAGTATAAAACGCCCTTTTAGGGTGTGGTGATGTGCTAATGACCCATTAGCCAAAATATGCTGGGTGCCAAAATATGCTAAAATGCTCCTCTTGAGCGCCACATGGTCCCTAATGTGCCATCCTGGAAGCCACAACATGCTGCCTTTTCTCCTTTTGCCTGTGCCCTTCAAAATTTCTGCAGATGCCACTGGTCTTTGGTTTTCTTAAAGCACTTCATTGTTGTCTTACTGCCCTCTACTGTTCTGGTGCTGCCTTGTATAATCCACCCGGGGCTTTGACCCCTCAATCAAAACACAGCTTCAGAAAACTCTTCAGACTTCGTGACCTTTCACTCTTTGCTGTTTTCTTTTAGAACAAATATAATAATATGTGACCACTTCATGCACATAAGGCCCACAGTGAGAGTGCTAAGACTGTGGGTGTGAGAGAGAAAAAAAAAAAAACTTTCAGCAACTTTGTGTTGAGAATAGTTGATGTGAAAATGTATGCTAAGCTGTAAAAAATCCATAAAACAATCTGCTGCAGTTTCCTGAAGCTGAGACAAATAATAACGGCCATAAGTGTGAAGACCGGAGTAAGAGAAACACACAGAGCTGGTTTCATAATTCTGCAGCCAGAGAGCCAGACGAGGGGTTTTTCAAGGTAACACAAATCAACTTGATGGCCCTGTGTGTGTGTGTGAGTGTATGTGTGTGTGATGAAAGTCTGTGCGTGCAAACTCCACTCCACCCAGCGTTGCGTTCAACCCCCCCGATACCGAGGTCAAAGCAATCACTTTACTAATTCTCTGACATATGGACAAGCTGCAGTCCTATTACCCCACCCTACCCACACACACACGCACACACACACCTGCACTGTATGACATAATCCTCACTGTATGATGATGTCAGATTATTGATATGTCCCTGTAGCTCACTTAACGTGGCGAGGAGAAATCGCCAAGAGAGACGGAGCGAAAACAGAGGGATAAGAAGGAGGAGGAGGAGGAGAAGGAGGAGGAGGAGGTGTGATGCAGAATTTGGGGGCCAATTAAAAGGCAGGCTAACGAGGCTAATGAGCAGACAGGTGGCCCCATTACAGAAGCAGGCGCACACACACTCATTAACACACTCGGCACACACAAAACCTCCCCTCTGGCTGGGATTAGCATGTGTGTGTGTGCAAAAGTGTGTGTGTGTTGTGTGTTTGTGTGTGTGACCCCCCTGTTTCCCCTGTTAATCAGTCGAGGCTGCAGGCAACAGGGTGTTTCCGTGCTTTGTGTGTGTGTGTGTATGTGAGTGCGAGTGTGTGTGTGTGTGTGTGTGACTGGAGGCGAGAGTGTGAAATTGGAGTGATAAGGCAGTTAACATTCAAACCTCCCCACCTGCCCTGTGCAACTCCACCAACACACACATACGGACAGAAAAACACACACACGTACAACTACACTTGTTTCTTTCACTCTGCCTTTATGCGTGTGTGTGCATGTGTGTGTGTGTGCATGTGGAATAAGGAGGCACTTGTGTGTGAATAAACAGGATAATAGGATATAGATGTGCCAGAAGTGGTTCTGTGTGCGTGTGTGTGTGTGTGTGTGTGTGTGTGTGTGTGAGCGAGAGAGAGAAAGAGAGGACAGGCTTTCAAGGTAGTGTCACTAAGAAGAGGCTAAAAAAAGAAATGTGTGTGTAATTACAGAGATACAGGTGTGGGGATCCACACACACACACACACACAAACACCCAATACTCTGGTAGAAACAGGAGAATAAAGAGTCACATGAGGAGAGTCTCTGGGTATCCTTGAAAGTAAAAGAGAGAGGGGGGTGAGGAAAGGAGAGATCCCTGAGGCGGGTTAGAAAACTCCAAAAACAGAAAGAGAAGGAAAAGATCGACTGGGAGAGAAGGGGGGGGGTTAGCCTGTTTCATGTCCGAACTGTCAGAGTGAAACCTGGACACCCCCAAAACACTTCAAACAAGGAAACACTCACTCACTCCTGTCACTCCTAGAGGCTTCAGGTTTGCTTTCTCGAATAGAAGATAGATTTTTTTCTTTTGGCAAAATATGCCCAAAACTTTGGTCTAAGATATGACTGAGCTCTGTGTAGCCTGCTGCCTCCGGCCCCAGTCATTACCATATTCTCCAGACTATAAGTCACTTCGAAGTATAGGTCACATCGGTCAGAAACTGCGTCATGAAGAGGAAAAAAACATACATAAGTCATATTTATGTAGAATGACGTACAGTTTTACATTATTTACAAGGAGAGCTATTCACATATAACTTAGATAGTTTGTATTGTGTATTCTTACAGCACCTCATATCTGTGACCATGGTTAAGTTTCTGTTTCTTTTCTCTACGTGTGCTCCACTCACTCACTCTGCTCACGCGCACCCCAATAACACAGCACCTCATCTATTTGACACCTGACTTTAATTCGCGGGACCAGCCAAACCAAGAAAAAGTGCAATTTATAGTCCAGGAAATACAGTAGTTACTGCTCTAATGCCATAGTGCTGGACCACCCTGATGTAAACAAGCCCAGATAACAGCATCTTATAGCACTGTTTGAAGTATTTTCATCAAGAGAGTTCAACCTTTGCACCAAAGCAATATGTAACCTACCCTTATGTGTAAACACTGACCTGCAGGGGGTTGATGTTGGCAAGTGCCAGCTCTGCTGATGTTAGCCACTAAGCAAACTCCTTAGCCTTGATTAATTGCAGACCCTGTAATTTCCTTCTTTCTTTCCAGTAAATGTCAGGTCTGCTGAAACTCTCAGCTCCTTTAAATCCAGGTTGAAGCCTCACCTTTTCACAGCAGCTGTTTTTTATTGTAATATGTAATTTATTTCAACCTTTTGTTGTCGTATTATTCTATTTTTTGTTGTTTTGTTTTAATTGATTGAGTTATTAATTTTCTTTTAATGTGATTTGCTGACCTTTTCAATAATTATTTGCATATATTGGTGAAGCATTTTGAATTGCCTTGTTGCTGAAATGTACTATATAAATAAACTTATGTGGCTTTCCTTTCCACAGGTGAAACTGGTCCAATTAAGTTTTTTTGAGTATTGATAAATGCTTCAATCTGTCTGTTATCATTATTTTTTCCAATTATTCCTTTTGCCTTTCTTGGTGCCGCCCGAGTGGAGTCTTCGCTGTTTAGTCGCCTTTGTATTCGAAGCCTGGCATTATTTTTTATGGCTCATTTCTTGCTATGGACAACAAACTGGTTAAGTTTTCAGCTGTGTTTTAAATATCTTTGTTCCTGTGTTTGTCTGGAGGGCATATGTGTAACCATGTTCAAGTTGTTTAAACACAAGATCAAGTATTAGCAGCCTGTAGCATGTCCATGCTAACTGGTGCTGGGCCCTAATTTACCCTTGAGCTGACAGAAAGCTGGTGACGATAACCTGCTGATACTACGGACAAAACTCTTACGCTTAATAACTTTAAAAATAACAAGAAATGTTGAGGTTTTATCTAGCTTAAATTTGGGATGAGTAGATCTTCATGAAAACCCAGAGTGTTCAAGGTACGAGAATAAGTTATGACTTTTTCAAAATAAAAGACTGAACCNAAAGAGAGGACAGGCTTTCAAGGTAGTGTCACTAAGAAGAGGCTAAAAAAAGAAATGTGTGTGTAATTACAGAGATACAGGTGTGGGGATCCACACACACACACACACACAAACACCCAATACTCTGGTAGAAACAGGAGAATAAAGAGTCACATGAGGAGAGTCTCTGGGTATCCTTGAAAGTAAAAGAGAGAGGGGGGTGAGGAAAGGAGAGATCCCTGAGGCGGGTTAGAAAACTCCAAAAACAGAAAGAGAAGGAAAAGATCGACTGGGAGAGAAGGGGGGGGGTTAGCCTGTTTCATGTCCGAACTGTCAGAGTGAAACCTGGACACCCCCAAAACACTTCAAACAAGGAAACACTCACTCACTCCTGTCACTCCTAGAGGCTTCAGCTTTGCTTTCTCGAATAGAAGATAGATTTTTTTCTTTTGGCAAAATATGCCCAAAACTTTGGTCTAAGATCTGACTGAGCTCTGTGTAGCCTGCTGCCTCCAGCCCCAGTCATTACCATATTCTCCAGACTATAAGTCACTTGGAAGTATAGGTCACATCGGTCAGAAACTGCGTCATGAAGAGGAAAAAAACATACATAAGTCATATTTATGTAGAATGACGTACAGTTTTACAGTATTTACAAGGAGAACTATTCACATATAACTTTGATAGTTTGTGTTGTGTATTCTAACAGCACCTCATATCTGTGACCATGGTTAAGTTTCTGTTTCTTTTCTCTACGTGTGCTCCACTCACTCACTCTGCTCATGCGCACCCCAATAACACAGCACCTCATCTATTTGACACCTGACTTTAATTCGCGGGATTAGCCAAACCAAGAAAAAGTGCAATTTATAGTCCAGGAAATACAGTAGTTACTGCTCTAATGCCACAGTGCTGGACCACCCTGATGTAAACAAGCCCAGATAACAGCATCTTATAGCACTGTTTGAAGTATTTTCATCAAGAGAGTTCAACCTTTGCACCAAAGCAATATGTAACCTACCCTTATGTGTAAACACTGACCTGCAGGGGGTGATGTTGGCAAGTGTCAGCTCTGCTGATGTTAGCCACTAAGCAAACTCCACAGCCTTGATTAATTGCAGACCCTGTAATTTCCTTCTTTCTTTCCAGTAAATGTCAGGTCTGCTGAAACTCTCAGCTCCTTTAAATCCAGGTTGAAGCCTCACCTTTTCACAGTAATTTATTTCAACCTTTTGTTGCCGTATTATTCTATTTTTTGTTGTTTTGTTTTAATTGATTGAGTTTTTAATTTTCTTTTAATGTGATTTGCTGACCTTTTCAATAATTATTTGCATATATTGGTGAAGCATTTTGAATTGCCTTGTTGTTGTAATGTACTATATAAATAAACTTATGTGGCTTTCCTTTCCACAGGTGAAACTGGTCCAATTACGTTTTTTTGAGTATTGATAAATGCTTCAATCTGTCTGTTATCATTATTTTTTCCAATTATTCCTTTTGTCTTGCTAGGTGCCGCCCGAGTGGAGTCTTCGCTGTTTAGTCGCCTTTGTATTCGAAGCCTGGCATTATTTTTTTTTGGCTCATTTCTTGCCATGGACAACAAACTGGTTAAGTTTTCAGCTGTGTTTTAAATATCTTTGTTCCTGTGCTTGTCTGGAGGGCATATGTGTAACCATGTTCAAGTTGTTTAAACACAAGATCAAGTATTAGCAGCCTGTAGCATGTCCATGCTAACTGGTGCTGGGCCCTAATTTACCCTTGAAATGACAGAAAGCTGGTGACGATAACCTGCTGACACTACGGACAAAACTCTTACGCTTAATAACTTTAAAAATAACAAGAAATGTTGAGGCTTTAGCTAGCTTAAATTTGGGTTAAGTAGATCTTTATGAAAACCCAGAGTGTTCAAGGTACGAGAATAAGTTATGACTTTTCAAAATAAAAGATTGAACCCCCCCCCGTCAAAATCATGTTTCCAACCGGGCTGTCAACACTCATCACCACAAAACACAGACAACACATCTCCATATACAGTACAAACTGCAAGATTAACTATTTGCATTGTAAAAACTATCTACTGTTTTCTGTTCACTATTTCTAAGTCATTTCCTTTTTGTGTTGTTTTCTACTGTTATTCTATTCCTTGTTATAGCACCAAATGTAGCAGCTCTCCTGATTTCAGAATGAGTCATGCGATGACAAATAAGGCCTTCTATTCTATTTTATCCCACTCATATCTACTCTATTTCTGATGTAAAGATTGTTGTTTTTTAGAATGGGTGTGTATGTGGTTTCTGTTGCTGCTGAGGCCAGCCTTTGGTGGACACTTTAGGAACTGCAGTTTTTTTTACAAGCTACAGCTAAAACTCCAGGCTTTAAAGGCTGCAGCATGATCTCTTTTTCCAAAGCACCCCAAGAAGTTTTTGTGACCTTACATCACCAAACTGAGCCTCTCTGCCTGTTTTAAGCACATGTTTACAGGTGTTGCTGGTCCCTAAGTCAAAGTTGTGAGTTTCCTGTCAGGAGCAGATGCTCATTAGTGTTAAACTTTATCAGACAGAGGGAGAGTGGGAGGTGGAGAGGACATCTTGGTGACAATTTGGAGAGTACCTCTGTATATCCATACGTAGGGTTTGTATGGGGGCTGGTGGTCATTATTTTTCGACAGAGAGATAAAGAGGGGGACTGCTTGGAGTTTGGCCCCCAGGCTGGATTTACCCAACCCAGGAATCACAACCTCACCCTGGGGAATAGGAAGGGGACAATTGGCTCTTTAAGAAAGGAGGGAAAAGTGTGAAGAGGGAGGAGGGAGGGGGGTGCATATGAGTGATGTATGCATGTGTGTACGGGTGAGGGGTCCTCCAAGCCCAATTAAGCCTGACTGCATGTCGGAGGGCTGTGCCAAACATGCCCCACCTGTTTGGAGCGGGCCAAAGGGCTAATGAGCTCTGCCTGGAGCGGCGAGGAACATGTGAGACGGAAAGAAAAAGCGAGAGAGAGAGAGAGAGACGGAGGGAAAACGGGAGAGTTAGGAATAAGGATGACAATCTTCACTTTTGTTCGCTGCCTCTGTCTCTCATTATGCGGCAGTGTCAGAGGGATTTCACAGCTAAAATTACCCTTTGTTATCATATGCAATAATACGGTACAGGCGGGATGTGTATGACAGGGTGGAGCACACAAACACACACGCAAATACACACTCACACACATCCTCCAATCAGTCTGACAAAAACAAGCAGCCCAGAAAATTAAAAGCAGAAACGGGCGGAGAAGCAGGGGAGCAGGAAGTGGGGGGCATAATGAAATAATAAGAGCCAAATATTGAGCAACAGGAGCAACAACAGTTGTAGAGACAGAACGACTCTGTGCGTGCGTGTGTGTGTGTGTGTGTTAGTGTGTGTGTGGGTGAAAGAAGCCCATTGTTTGGCAGCGTAACTCTAGCTCACAGCCCCGGCTCTGCTTCAAATGAGCTGCGAGGCTGTGGCATCTTCCCTCCTTTTACTTCGACATCTTTTACCAAACTCTGCTGTTCTGAGGGATGCATTTGATCCTAAAACCTGGGCATAAAGGGAATGAAAATCCTGCTAAATAACTGATTTTCTGGACAACAAAAAACATCTTTAGTGGGTTAACTTTCACCAGAAAACTCATAAAGAAAACCCTCCACCCAGCCTCTTGGAGATCCTGCAAAAATTCAAAAAGATCCTCCAAGACGCAAAGTAGCTCAATAACTCATACACTAATTTAAGACAAACCTTTCCTGTTTGAAGGAAAAATACACTGTAATATAAAAATAATATAAATATAACTATGAATAATGTCATACAAGTCCATTTCCACTAATTAAAAATGAAAAAAAAAAGATTGTCAGGATTTTTCTTGTTGACATTAAGTCATAATATTGAGAAAATGGGTCAAATAATACATTAGAGTTGAAATTTTGACTTTTTATTAAAAAAAAAAGACTTTTAAATCTCATATTTTTGACTTTTAATCTTAAAATTTTGACTTTTACATCTCATATTTTTGACGTTTTCCTGAGATTTAAAAATTCAATTTTAAACAGAAAATTTTGACCTTTGTACAAAAACTTTGATACTTAATCTGAAACTTTTGACTTTCCAATCTAAAATTTTGACTTTCAATCTTAATTTTTTTACTTTCCAATCTTAATTTTTTTGACTTTTACATCCAAAATTTTGGCTTTCAATCTAAAATTTGACTTATCTCATAATTTTGACTTTATATCAAACAATTTCGAGTCTTTATTCAGAATTTGGTCTTTTTCTCTCTTAATGTTAGATTTTCTTCTGAAAGTTTTGACTACTTATCCCAAAGAACAAGGTGAAAAAATCCCAGATATTTTGGGGAATTTTATAAAAACCCACCTGACACAATTTTACCACCAAAACATAAGACAAGGCCGGAAAAAGAGGACGTTTTGTCACCCTATCTTAAGTTCAAAAACCCACCAAGAGTTTCTCTCTCCTTCAACTTCCTAAAACATCGTGAGCTCTGAGGATTTTTTGAAGCAACTGCTTTTCAAAGTTGTTTAGCTAAAACTGTAAATTCTGACTCAAGAGGTAAAGGTAGAAAAGTGCACAGAAGTTGAAATAGTTCACAAAATGTAACCATAAGCAGAGCTAGCACCCCCAGGTAAACATCCACAAACCTGTGCTGATCTGCTGATGATTCATCAGTTTAACGACACACAGCTTGAAGAAAATGTATCTCTGCTGTTAAAGCAAAATACTGTCCCTATTTATGTCTTGGCAGCGTATCAGCATCCACACCCAGACCAAAACCCACCAGAGCTAATATCTTCCAAATGCTCTCTAAATTATCGCAACTCTTCAACTAGTTTGGCTGAAGAGAAAACTCGAACGGTTCCTGATGGACGAGTTGACATTTAACCAGTTCAGTAATCAACAGGAGAATAAATATGAGTGTGTGTGTGTGTGAAGAATCAAACTCTTACCTGTTACAGAAGAGGCAGCGTGAAGGAACAGGGTGATGAGAAGAGGCCATGAAAAAGAAAAAGAGAGAAAAAGAGACGTTAACCAGAGGAATCGCATTTCCTTGCAGCAAATGCGTTGCAATGTCAAAAGACAGCAGAACTCCTTCACTTCTTTGTGACAGTTGATCAACAGCAGGTTTTACGGTGGAAACAAGGACCTGAATATACTGTTGCTGTGCCAAAACCTGACAAGCTAACAGAGAGGGATTGCACCAAGTGCATCTGAAGACGGATGAACAGGATGATGTGTTTTTTATGACTCTAATTGAAAAGATGTGACCAAAGCAGTGAGTAAAAAAGGGGTTTTAAATGGTACCAGAGATTTCTGATCAGAGGTGAAATGGGAGTCATTGAGAGGAAGAGACAGGTTTCACCAACAGTTGGCAGCATACTGGCCAAAGGGTACAATCTTTTGCTCAGATTTCCCCTTTGTTAGAAGGAGGGGAAGCTGGATAATGTTTTGATGTTTCATTTATGTCTGTGGAGTGAAGTTTGTGGTTTTTATGTCAGTTTGCTCAGAAGATTTTTCAGTCTCATCAGCTTCTGCTGCACTCTACCTGATGATGTCACACACCGAGGAGCTGAGTTTATTAATGAAAAACCACAAAATTTCATGTTGCTTACACAATGAAATCTCAAAAACCGTGAATGATATCTGAAAATTGAGTCACAGATAAATAGAGGAAAGGTAAGTGGACATTTTAAAGCAAAATAAAGTCTATAAGTTAAAGTGTGCTAAAGTTTAAGCTTCTCAAAGTTGAAATTTTGGCTGGAAAAGCTTTCATTCTCCATTCATTTTAAACGGGAAAACTTTGTGACACAAAGCTAAATAAGTAAAAATGTTTTTAATACTTAGAAAGTGAAAGTCATTAGGAGTTATCGACTGTAGAAGCTGAATAGTTTAAAATTTGAGAATCGAACCCAGACAAAGTTAGAAAGAAAGGAGGCCAACCAAAAAAAAACATAATAATAATGATTATAATAATAATAGGACCAAAGTAGAAGAACAAACTAGAGAGATTGCATTTCCTCACAGAGAATGAGTTGAAAAACTGAGGCTGGAAAACTAAACTGAGTCTGTTGCTTAAACAGTGATATCTTGAAAACCTTGAGAAATTAAAAAAAAATGATTTATAGATGAATTGTGGAAAGATGAGTGAACATTTTTAAGCATAAGTCCTCTTCTTGACGACATGTTTTGACACCTACAGGTTGCTGTGTTTTCAGGCTAATGATCTGATTTACTTTTGCAGCTCATATCAAACACAAGTATTCTTTTCATTTTGTTTAAGAAAAACAAACCAAAAACTCTTATTGAAGCTTTAAGTGTGTTTCCTTTGCTGAATCCTTCCTCCTCTGATTAAATGTACAGGATTAGGCGTGTTAATAGCTGCCAGTCGTCCTGTGAAGCTAAGCTAAGCAGCTGCAGGGTGTAGCTCAGATTTACAGCTCAGATTAAAAACTTTTATTAGTTTTCAAATCAAACTTTTGCAGAGAGGGAATTAATGTTTCTCCCAAAAAAAAAAAAGAACTGGCTTCAAACTAACATTTACAAATCCACTCAGGTGATGTGAGCAGTGAGAGGAATTTAATTGCTTATTTGATTTTTCCACATGACATCACAACAACGCACACACGGAGGAGGGAAAGCGCGCACACACACACACACACACACACACACAATCAACTGGCAGCTGCTAACCCCGAGATTAAGGCCAGTGTGACAGACGTGATTTCAGGCTGCATCTGTGACAGAGAGAGAGAAAGAGAGCAGAACAAACAGCTAACGTACAGAGAGCAGCGAACGGCGGCTACTACGAAAAAACAGCATCGAGAGGTGGAGGGGAAAAAAGAGAGGAAGAGGAGGAGAAGAGAGGAGCCACGCACCATCTGTCGGGAACATATCGAGTGTGCATTCAGGGATTGAAGAGCTGCTCACTCTGCACAGGAACATAAAATCAAACCTTTTAATAAAAATTAGATAAAGAAGATTTAAGATCAAAAGCTTGCGTCCTTTGTGACGTCCTGTTTGGCTGAAGAGAAGAAAGGGATTAAAAAAACAGATGTTGTGTTTGATACCAGCGGGCTTTTAGCAGAAGCAGCCCCGGCCTCTGGTCCGCACTAGAATTGAATTAGATCTCCATTTAGCCGCGCTCTGCACCCATGTTCCTCGCTCTGCTCCTCTCATCCCTCAAAGCTCCACCGATGACACTGAACATAATTGAAAAGCCTGCTGCAAAACTTCAAACCTGCTTTTCAAGAACGGCACGGGGAAGAAAGACGGAGGAGAGGGATGGAGGGGAGAGAGAGGGCTTTCTCTTTCTGCTCATTGATATGACAGTTTGATTTTCTGGGCCCTTCTGTGAAGCGGCTTAAGAGGGCATCCCTGTATTATACGGCCTGTGACATCTCCCCTCTGCAGCAGTATCTGTGTGTGTGTGTGTGTGTGTGTGCCCCTATAAGTCCATGTGTTTGGCTCTGCGGGGACGTGTGTGCGTGTTGGACGCTCCCCTGAGTTTCCAATCCGGGATCACATGCGGGGGAATGTGAAGTCAGAGCAGCTGTCCGCCTGGCAACGCTTCCTTCACCGAGCGAGTGAGCGAGCGAGCGGGATAGAAAGTTAGTAAAGCATCAGCACCCAGACGCTCATCAGAGCAGAGGACAGGGTGTGTGTGAGTGTGTGTCAGCTTCAATAAGCCTTCACGCTGTCACTAACTATTAGGTACGTCGCTCAAGACCCCACCCAGGATGAATCAGTCAGACTCCAACAGCAGGATCAGAGTTATTCTGCATATTTGGAGCATTTTAACATCAATAAAATCAGAGCTAAATTAATTTCCATTCTGGCAGCCTCCACCGGGATCTCCAGCTCCGCTTACAATTAGTGCCACCTGGTTGGATTTGGCATCAAACCTTCTTGTTTCCTCGTGCAGGACTCCACCACCACACAGCTGCTCCTTCAGCCACAGCTTCAGGGTTTCTCACAACGAAGAAACAAAACGAGAAGCTCGACAGGGAGAAGGAATGAGTCTGAACTGATGTGTTTATTCAATCTGCTGAAGTGAAAGTAAACAGAGGCCAAGGGTCAAAGCCAGAGCGCTCGCTCAAGAGACTCCAAAATATCCAAATAAAGCCAATAAATACAACTTTAATGAGGAGACAATCACACACAAGGATGAAGATGCAACAAGGAAAATCTGCAAAACTGAAATTTCTCCTTCAAAGATATAAATATTTTCAGATGTAATTACAAACCCAGAATCTGAAACATCAGCTTTAACACGTTAAAACCTAGCAGAGTGCCAGCACCCCTATTTTCAAAGCGCTCTTTAAATTACCGTAACTCTTCAACTATTTGTGCAAGAGAAAAATCTAAACAGATTTAAGAAAAAGACAAACTTTGCAGTGATATCAAGGGGCATGAAAGCACTGCATAGGAATTTTCAAGCAACAACATTTCAATCACAGGCAATAATTGCTGCAAACTGTTCTTATTGCCTTAACTCTTAGAGGATTTGAGCAAGAAAAAATACACAGATATCCACCGATTTGCAAGTCTTTGAGTTTTTATTATTGTAAGGGTTTTTTGAGGTTGTTTCCTCCTCAATGTGAATCTGACAAAACTAGGTACGTTTGTTTTCCTCAGGGTTCTAGCTGGTGAAAAAAGCCACCCCATCTCTTTCTGTTGAGTTTTAATCCCAGGACAACTTGTGATAGCCAGCAAGTGCTCCCTGTTTGACTGGCCAATAGCCCACCGTGGTCTTGAGTAACAGCTCTATTAGAGGGTTGTTTGTTTGCTAACAGTTCTGTCGACCACTCGTAGAGTAACCAGTTAACCCTACCTTTCACAGGGAGCCAACGGTAGCCATTTAGATGATTGAAGCGACCTATATAGTGCCATGCATATTCACCCATATTCATGTATGCAACAGAAAAGGAACCATGACTGAGAACTATTTTATGATTTTTGGCAAACTTTTCCACAGAGAGAGCAAAGTTGACTAAGAGTACACTGAGCACTGATTTAGCTGGTTTCGTTTGCACAAAGTCTTCGGACAAGAGTGTGGACAGTGAAAACAACTCTGCCTGGTGATTGGTCACCTGAGACTAAAAACTCTATAACTCCTACTAAGTTTTACCTAGAAAACCCAAATTTCACCCAGATGTAGATGACAAGGTGTAGAAAGGATGTGGTAAATTTCTTATGTCTTGTACAAATCGTCTTGGTGTGATAGATTTTCAAAAATGGTGAGAAAAAACAAAGAGAACAAAAAAAGTGTTTCAGCTGCATTTATCCTGATGTGGACTTTAGCCACATATTAAAACATGACATTTTCTGAAACAAGAGACTTCAATCTCCCATAAGAGGTGTCACTAACAAATTTTTGTGTTGTGTTCTTCAGTTATAAGCTTTCAAACATAGCACAGTATAAAGGCCAGAATTAGGTAGGACAATAGAGTAACTGCACCTCCCAAAGTGCTGAGAGATATTTGTGTTCCCTGCAACAACACGCCAAAATCTCTGCTGAGTTTCATTCCTTTCCGCTATCCAGTGAGAAGCTTGCTTGCACGGTCAGGCAGCGTCAAAACATTATTGACACGTTGGCTTCCTTTCAGTTTTACCTGGAATAAGATCAGAACAACACAGATTCTTCCTCCTAAAGCTTTGTGGAGAAGTTTCTCACCACGTTAGACTCCAACCGTCTTGATCAGGGTTGTTTTTGCACCGTGAGGTTTGGTGTTCGGTTACGTCTAAGGAGCGCCGACAATAACAGAGTCAGTGTGTGTGAAGCTTCCACGAGGTTAACACAACAAGATTTTGTCTCCTTGGAAGATATCAAAGGCTGCTGGGGTGAATATGTAATTAAATTCACGCGCCCAGCCAGGAGAAACACACGCACACACGCAAAGACGCGCTGATAACACAGAGAGCCGCGGTGAATCTGAGAGAATCCCAAACAAATCCTGGGATCAGAGAGAGCAAGAGGTGGAGGGAGAAAGAGAGAGAGGTCAAAGTGTGAGTGAGTGTGTTCATGTGCCGGTCACAAGAGACAGACTTGAGTATATTATGGCTAAAACTCACAAGAGAGCATGTGCCAGGGGAACAATACACTATGCAAATGAAGCTCCTCCATATGGCGAGAGTCAACACACACACACAGAAACACACAGAGACACACAGAGACACACCGAGCGAGAGCTAAATCTGCAAAGCCTTGTAAGAGCTATCTGCAGAAGAGAGGACGGGACACGGATAGGGAGGGAATCAAACACACGCTCAATTGAGGAGAGAAGAGAAAGCAGCCAACACGTCTTCTGATTAGCATTCAGGAGGAGCGGGAGGAAGCAGTTAGCAGCCGGGGCCTTATCAGAGCCTGCTGCATACCTCCCACACTGGGTCACCGTGCAAAAAAGCTCACTGCGTCTCTCTCCCGTGTCTCCGCGCTGCCTATTATCTGTTAATCCACCCACACTGGTTCATCCCGGTGTAACAGGAAACATTATTAACTGCTGCAAAAAAGATCCGACCTTCGAGACACACCAGGAAAGCTAATCGCCTGAAAGCCTCCAGGATATGTCTGCGCGCCGCGCCGGGTTCGGGCCAGGCTGGGTTGGGTTGGGGCCCCCCTCCCTCCCTCTCTCTCTCTGGCTCTGTAAGTTCACAACCTGCAGGGACGAGGAGGAATATAGACTTCTGCAGGGTTTTTTTTGTTTCTTTTTTGTTTTCGCAGGCCTCTGCTTTATTTTGGAGAGTTTAACCTCTGGTGTTCTGCCAGCAGCGAGCAGCAGCTTCAAACTCGCAAACATAAATCCTCGTAAAAAGTAAATAAAACCATCTGCAGAGGTTGGAGGTAAAACTCGCTCCCAGCTGGGGGTTAAACTCCCCCCTTAAACCTTCCCCCTGTTAATGGGTGCAGAATGTGGATCTGTGCGTATATGTGTGTGTGTGTGTGTGTGTGTGTGTGTTTGTGTGAGTGAGGAAAAGGTAAGCAGAAGTGGAATGATGATCCTGATTCCCCTCGAGGCCACATCTGCCCTCGTCGAGCACACCACCTCGTCCGACATTCCTGCAGCATTCCTCACCCGCTCTGGGACCCCCCTCCTTCCTCAAAACGCCCCCCTCCCTCCGTCAGAGCATGCTCAGAAATCTCTGAAGCTGAATCCAGAAATCTCCAGAATGTCTGCTGTGAGACTCAGCAGATCCCTCTCCCCTCCCTCTCCCTCCCTCCCTGCGGCTCTGGGGTCATTGTTCATCCTCCGCCGTTCATTCCTCATCTGTCGCTCACTCCATCTCTTCTCCCTTTCCTCCACCTCTGCTGGGATTTGCGTCTCTCTAATAAAGGCATCTAGCATGTCCCGCTAACTGTTGGAACAGCTGGAGTGGAGGTGCGTGCAGAGCGCTGTGTGTAATGGGTGTGAGTGTGCGTGCGCGGACGAACATCTGCGCTGAGAGGAGCGATGGGAAATGATGTTGCGAACGCCAAGCCAGGAATATTCGTCACACTTTGACATATCAACGCATGCACGGCTGAGGTTGGCGACGTTCAGGCACACCGAACACAGTAGCGGCGGCTCGATTTTTTCATCACAGACCATAAATCACATTCTTCTAATTGTGGCCGACTCTCCTGGTCTCTGACAATCTGCTGCTTGACAAGCGGCCCGTATAACTGACAAACGGGGCCCTCCACAACTGTCGTCCTGGGCAAGCGAGGTGTTTATCAGGGGTCTCCATCCCGTTTCGGAGCGCTTTCCGCCTGGCACACCCCTGAAAGTTTGATAAGCTGAAGGAGAGCGTGAAGCTCCATATTTAGCCGCTGCTGTCAGACTCTGATTTAGCACCGCAGGTAATTGCTGCGAGTCAAAACGAAGCAGGCAGGGAGTGAGTTAGGGGGGTGTGTAATGGGAAGGAGGGAGGGAGGCTAAATTATGCTGAATAGCACTGCAGTGATATCCCCCCTTTGCTGTTGAAACAATGCATCGCCGCCAACCACTTTTCACTGAGACAGCAGCATCAAAGCAAGAATAATGGATCCTTGCAGAAAGCCCGGCTCGATAGTTGCAGAAACAAAGCTCTCATTGTAATCTGTGGCTCGCTCTCTTCTCTCGTGCATTCATCCCTCTGTTAATCCTTTTCACATTACTCTGACTCTACTGTAGGCCATTAGACCAGGGAATTAGACATCTACAGTAGATTTCTAATCTGTTCCATACTGTTTGGCACTCATGTTCAATCAGCATTTGGCAACAGAAGAAAGAGAAAATACGCTGGAGAAAGTTTGCCAAACTGAGCGTGCTCTGTATCACTGATCACACCATATGTTTGCTCATCGGGGAGTTTTATTTTGAAAGGGTGATGTGATCACACCTGGAGAGGATGTTTACACTTTTTCAAACTGCTTGAAGTAACTTCCTGCTCTTTGCTGATGCTCTCCCTGCCTCCAATTCTGTTAAGCCCAGTTTCCATCAGGTGGTCCAGTATAGATCGATAGTTAGGTACAGGTTGGGCTGGTAAAGTCTGATCCCGTTTGTTTCTACAGCCAACCGTGCCCTTCTTGGATGGTGGTGTGTAAGCTGGGTGTTGATAGCTGCATCAGCTGTGTAATAGCTTGACGACGCAGCAGCTCGACACAGTGTACCCCACTAATAAATCCAAGGAAGAAGAAAAATGTGACAGTAAAGGAACAGCAGCGTTGAAAGACATCAAGCAAGTCGTCTTCTTTCTGATTGACATGTGGGGTTAGATCAATATTTTTGGCACTCCAACAGAAAGGTGCCAAAAAATGGGACGGTACGGGTCGGTAATTTGGGGACCTGCCCAGGTTTTAGTCATACAGGGAAAAAATTGCCGATTGCAATGAGGAAAAAGTTTCTTGAAATTAGAAAAATGTCTTCATACAATACAAGAAACTTTTCTTTTTCCCCATTGGAAGATTTTCTTGACTTGTTACATGCAATTCAGATCTAATTTTTGTCTTTGGATAACTTGAAATAAGAAATTTTCCTGGACTTATCAGTTGAATTAAAAAAAAAAAAATTAACCTTTACCTAACCATATAAAACCCACTGAGGTCTAGATCTCTTTTACAAGGGTGACCTGGCCAAGAAGTCAGCAGCACACGTCATAATAAATAGAACATTACAATGGCAAATTACAAAATGCATTAAAAAAGCTATATTCTGGTGAGTGCTTACAGATAAAGTGCTAGAAGTGAATCACAATAAGTTCATAAACACAGACACTGGTCACAGCCTGATATCTGTCCTTTAGCATGGAGCGAAAGTCTCCAAGAAAAACAAGTTCATTCAGACCGAGATCAGTCTGGAGAACATTCCATGTAGAGGGAGCAGCAAAGCTAATATGAATGTAGCTCATTTCAAGAATAATAAGACATTTTTTACTAAAAATAAGACATAATGACTTGCTAAAGTTTCAGTTTTTGCAGTGTAGCTGCATAAAAATACTACTCGACGACGTGTAATAAGATTAGAAAGAAGGTAGAACCTTCAGGAGCTGTTCTTTAGCTCATTTTCCTGGTGGCAGAATAAAGAAAAGGAGGTAAACTTCTGCGATCAGCGTCACCAGAAAAGTATTTCCAACCCAGGCTTCAAAAACAAAGAAATGGATTTCCCATCATCCTTAAAACAAACCGTGCAGTAGAGTTTGAATTCCTCTCCAATTATTCCTCGCGATGTGTGGCCCCCTCACGTCTGCCTCTTTTTCTCATTTTTCTTCCCATCCACTGAGGGAAAACTCCCCCTGACAGAATTGATCCCTCTCTAACCCCAACATGTGATAACTGGAGGTTCATCTGGTGGACGGGCGCGACCGCAGGGTCAGAGAGGAGCGACCACAGACGCAGAAGTACAGGACTCTATCGACTGCTGCTCCACAGATCCATAGCCACCAGACTGGAAGTGGCCTGTGGGGGAATGGAGGCCAGCTGGAAAAACAGATGAGGATTGTGATGTATAGCATCGTGCCGGCGCCAGGGGGCTTCAGCCATGATGATGAGCAAAACTGACTGTACGGGCTTCCTGTGCTGACGGAGCAGAGGTCCTAAATCCAGACTGAAGGCAGGGTTCAGGGTTTGTTGGCACAGAGAGCACGTCTGAGTGTGCACAGAGAGACAGCCAGGAATAGACTCAACACAGAGACATAATAAGAGCAGGATGGGTCCAAACAGACAGATAAGAGGTCAGACTGACTGAAGCCCATCTGTCACCATCATACACCACCGCTCTGAAGGACACGATAAGCCAAAAATACTCCTTTAATTTCAATAAAACCAAATAAATTCAATTTTTATCTGGACTTTAGGAGTTAACGAAGATTTAACAGGGTTCCTGCAGGTTTCAGCAAGTCAAATTTGAGACTTTTTCAGACCTTTTTAATGCCACCTTGAATGACATTTAAGGCCAAAATCACCATAAATATAGTTGATGATTTGAGGATCCCCCTGTATTACAACCCAATCATAATGTGTGTGTAACTCAATGAGACCCATTCAAGTTGACTTATTGTTTGTTTACTGAACATAGTGATACTCAGTGCTCTGTGGTTAACAGCTGTATGTAGAAGTGCAAACAGTGATCCAAAGATACAAACTGCCTAGCTCGGATGCAGATAATTTATATCAGCAGCTTGTAAGACAGTATCCTCTCTACATCTCCTTCTAAAATGTCCCACGAAAAAAAAAAAAGAAAAACAACATTGACAAATCCTGCCCTGAAATTGAAGACCTTTGAGTAATTTATTAAAGACCAGAATATAACATTTAAATTAATTTAAGACTTTTTAAGGGTGTGCAAGAACCCTGGATTATTAAATAATTCCTGAAAAGAAAACAAAGAGATGACCGTTCAAAGATTCATCCTGCTTCATTTAAATGTAAGCATGGATTCACTCCCGGGGGAGGAACTCAAACGTGAAGACTCTCAGGATCCAGGAGCCCCTGTGTCTGGATGACCACTTTCCTAATCATCCCTGTAGGGGACGTTTATAGCCTATCACAGGTCCTGCAGCGCTGCAGCCGCCAGCGTCCATTATGTGATTATGAGAGTATTCACACGTCTCAGGGGGCGCTGGAGGCTCCGAGGCTGCCAGGTGGGGCCTTTAGAGGACATCTCTGAGATGATATCAGAGGCTCCGAGGGGCCGACTGGAGGCTCACCGTCCTGAAGGAGAGCAACCACGGCTTCATAATCACTACAACTGAGGGAGTTTGGGCTTTGTTAGAGAGGTTTGTGCTGGGCTGGGACTAGAGTGGAAATAAAACAGTCAACCATTCATTCATTTTCTATGCTTGTCCTGTTCAGGGTCACAAGTGGCTGCAGCCTTTCCCAGCTGTCTTCAGGCCAGAAGTGGGGTTCACCCTGGACTGGTCGCTAGTCAATCACAGGGCTGACACAGAGACAAAAATCCTTCAAGACACACTCACACCTACAGGCAATACAGAATCACCAATTAACCTGATGACCACATTTCTGGAATGTGGGAGGAAGCCAGAACCACCTTAAGGCCATGTCCATACTGTGTGTCAGCTGTTTCACACACGTTCCACACTTGAGTGTAAGACTGGTGGGAAAGATCTTTATTTTCTTGGGATAACTGAATTTTTTTTTTTTTATCATTATGTTGAAATGCTGAGCATGAGGTAAGGGTTAATAACTTGGATGAATAACTTGAGGGGTAAACCCTTCTGACTTCTTGGGTTTTAAGCAGGAGGTGTCAGAAAAGTTACCACTGTATGTGGGATTGTTCTTAATTGGATTGGAAACACTTTGTGCTAAATTTATTGGAAGAAAGTGCTTTATAAATCAAGTTTTGATTTGATGATGTCAAAGTGGGAGGAGTTGAAGGTCCTTTGAAGATGAAGGACGATTCCTTGCAGGAAAAGCTCAGTATTGAAATGTGATGCTCAGCATTTCAACATCCTGCATTTGCTTTATCTAACCATTTCACGTAACACAATAAAGGAAATTTAGCTCGTCATTTTTCTAAAAGCCAAGAGTCAAAGATGTGTTGCTTGTGTTGTAGGTTGCTTTGGAGAAAAGCATCTGCTAAATGAAATTGTAGAATTGTAGATGGTTTTTTTTGTTCTTCACCTGTTATGACTGCGATTGGTCAGGGACTTGAAAGAATGTACATACATGTTTTTTGTTGATAAATACATCTGGAAACAATTCTAACTTTTAGTTTTCATCCTTGTATTAGAGTAAAAGCCTTTGATGTTTTGATGGTATGACAAAATTTTCTGTCAAGTTTGTAAATGTTATTGTACATTGTGAATACTTCACTGAAGGTTAATTTGAAGAAAATCGTGAACCGTATTGAGCCAGAAAAAAACGCAATTAGATCTTTTTCTAAAATTGTTCAGCCCTAATGTAAAGTGAGGGAGCAAAAGCAGTAACGGCTCAAAATATTGGCCCAAGGAAATTGGTAACCTGTATAGGTCATCGGCTAAAGGTGATGGAAAATAGTCTGTATTCTTCGATCCCTTGTGGTTATGGTGGATTGATTGGTTAGAGTGTGTTGACCGGTCAGCAGAGCTCACGTTATGGCCGTGCTAAGCAGTGAGAGCAGCTCCAGGCTTCGAGGATTGATCGGTGAAGTTAAGGACAAACTATACTAGACTCATCTGACAGGAAGCAGTTGATAGTGAGATCCATCTCCAGGTCTTACAGCAGCATTATGAAAGATCTCAGACGAATAGCTTTCCTCTCTGACCCTTCAGGGTGCTCTCATGGAACTAATGTTGGTGTTTTAAAGCTGCTCTTTTGCCCTCCCCCTGCTGCTCTCTGCTCACAGAAATCTGAATATCTGGACTCTTTCCTTCCTTCAGGGGGGAAACATTAGCGGCCATCACTTCTTCTGGTACTAACCGAGCGCCTGCAGACACCGGCCCCTCTGAGCAAACACAAAGTCTTAATTTGGTTCCTGGTGTTTGCTGTGTTTTTGTTATTTCTCTGAGCCTGAGCGGGGACGACTTCTGAATATAGGTTACTCTGCTTACTGTCAGTCTGTGCCAGGAAAGAGGCCTGCGGAAACACAAAAGCACCTTGCACTCTTTCAAATCTCTGGCTGCTTTTGTGCAGGGAAGTTTGCCAGGAGGAGAAGTGAATATCAAGCTGGGTTTTTATGATAAAATCTGAATTTGGACGCTGAGCTGAGCCTGGTAAGTGGACTGCAGACTGTTAAATTTGCACATGAAATGGTGTTTTTGCACCTGGAATAAAAGAGTAAAACTCAGCCTGTCTGCACTTTGCAACAAGTTTCCTGAGTTAAAAACACACACGAGGATCCAGAGAAGTAAAGCTGCACATGTTCGGTGTGCTGTGATTCATTCCCCCTCTCCAGGACCCAGCGAGGTGTCCACTCTGATCCAGTCTGATCCAGTTCCACTCCAGTCCAGTGTGCAGCAGAGGTCAAGGACGCCCCAGCACAACCTCCACCTGTCAGCGCAGGTTTGGCAGGGGAGGGATTATGATGCGACACAGGGGACGGATTAAAGAGTGACACATGCAGAGATCCGCCGAGCTTCAGGGACCCCCTCCTCTCTGAGCAGGTGGATCGGAAGTGATCGATGTCACGCTCGCGCACATCAGATGCTCAAACCAACATGGAATTTAATTTGAACCCTTTCTCGGTGCGTCCGAGTCCGTCGCCTCGCTGCAGCGCACTGAGTCACCGCTAATTGAATCACAGCATAACGCTGACGCCAACTCTGCTTTCTTTGCATAATGCACTCGTAGTTTGAAGTCAGTGCGGCGTGTAGAAAGCCCACAGGCGTGGCGCTGATGTCTGGGCTGCAAGGCGTCTGAAAACACGGCCCGAGGAGCTTAAAGCTGTGAAAACAACTAGTGCTTGGTCTCCGAACGCCTCACAGGCCGACTTCCACATTATCCTCTTTGGCTTGATTGTCTTCTCACTCTCCTCCAGCAGCCCTGCTTTAATTCTTGTCTTGCAGTTTCATCTCATTATACTCTTAATCTTAATGGCTTCCCTTTTTTAGTCGTCGTGTAAAGCACTCGGATGTGTTTTGAAAACTGCTGTAAATGTGAACTTTGTCGCAATTCCAGTCTTGCTGCTCGAGTAATTGTCTAAATTGGAATTCATGAATATAAGAGGAAACATTTTATTTCTCCTCCGCCCGCCGTCTGACAGCTTAGCGCCGCAAAGAGCACAATCAGTGCCGGATGACACAGCATTAATGCCTGTTGTTATTGGGGAACGCGTTTCAGCAGAACGACTTTCACTGGAAGGTAATTCTGCATCCGAACGCTGACATCAGGGGAAAATATGCAGCACACACACTTACTTTACACCACATGGGGAAAAGAGTAGATGGTGATGTTGGAAACTGTTAAACACACACATTCCCCTATAAAAAGTCAAGATGGGGATACAGATCATGGCCTGGAAAGGAAACAGAAAATCTCTATGGCCCTGTCACAAAATATCTGAGATACTATCCAAGATATCTGACTCGGGCGCAGGATGGATAGGAAACACTTTCCTTCGCTGACTCCACGTGGCGTACAAAATTACAAAAAAATCCTGCCTGATTAGGCAAAGAGGTCAGACTTTGATTCCCGTCTTCAGGAGTCCATTGGTGTTTGATGGTCCAGTCAAGCCTTTCTTCTTCTGACTGTCTCAGTGTTGGATCTCTTTCTTTCTGCAGTCTGAGCTGTCAAAGCTACATCTCACAGTCTTCTCTTCACAGTAAGTGAAACCAAGACTGAGACTCTATCGCCTCTTTGAAACTGTGACTCAGAAATTCTCAGAAACTTGTCTTCTAGTTCTGGTTTGGCTTTGGCTCATCTAGACCTCTTCTACCCCTTTCTACCAGTTCTTGGTGCTAGTTCAGTTGGTTCTAATCCTGGCAATCAGCCAAGTTGGAGCCTTTGATTGCATCACTGTAAAACATCAGTAGATCACTGTTCATGCAGTCACGCCCCTGACTGACTTCCAACGTGTGGCTGTTAGACCATTTCTGCAACCAGCAAAGAAGTCTTCAATGTAAAGGTCAGATGTTGGGCTGAACAGATGATTGTTTTCTGATCAAAAAAGCAATTTCAGACATTGTGACACTGTGATCACCAAAGCTGCGGGGTTGTTTTTACTCTGCTCCTGACTGACCCAGGATCTGTTGTCTCAGCTGTTTTATATACACGTGTCTTGAGTGTAAGACTGTTTGGAAAGATCCTTTTTTCCTCAGGATTGCTGAATTTTTTTTATAACTACTTATTTAACATTGCTTTTTAAAAAAAAATGTTTTCGTGCTTTCCTCATCTTTTTTGACTTAACACAATTAAGGATATTTCATACTAGATCAATGATTCCCAAACTGTGGGCCACAGCCCCCTGGTGGGCCACGAAGGTATTGCAAGCCGCCAAATCATCTTTAAAATACTCTGATTTTAGTGCGGGGGGTATTTACATAAAGATAGAAACATACAGAATAATCTCATCTTTTCCGCTCTGGTAACGCATGTTGTTGGCGTCACGATACATTCAGGTACTCTGAAAAGCTTGAAAATCTGACAATTTTGCCAGTTTTTTCAGCTTTTGGATCGAACAAATGGTTTGTAAATTTCAGTCATTTAAAAGTAACTTTTTTCTTTTTTTTTGCTCCTGCCAGGAGGTTTGGTATCCCAACGGTTAAAGATATTCAGATATTAGGTGGGCCGTGTTTTGAGACTTACAAGTGGACCCTAAGTTGTAAAAGGTCGGGAACCACTGCATTGGATTATTTTTACAAATTAAGAGTCAAAGATGGCTCTTTTTCTTCAGTTGTTATAACTGCTATTGGTCAAGGACTTTAAAGAATGTACATGCATCTTCTTTGTTAATAAATAAATTTGGATCGCACCTCTGAAAATTTGTAACTGCCAGATGGAGACGTGGACACCATGGCGGCTAAACTGGAGCTTTGAGTATCTTAAGTGCAAAGACACATGAATTATTTTCATTTATCACAGAGAGGTCACCATGGTAACTGTGTGACGACTGTCCTTTAGGTCACACGTTACAAAGAGGAAGAACAGGCGGGAAAAAAAAGCAGAAAAATGGTGTAAACAAAGGCAGACTTCTTCTACTCTCAGTATGTGCTCTGGTGGAAGTGTGTGGGTGATACACTGCCCCCTGCAGTTTGGGAACAGAAGCTGACATACGCCACGCAGAGGGGTAAAAAAAATGTTTAAAAGCCACATGCGTTCTCTTGTGCAGAACTTAGCGTCATGTGTGGAATGCGTAACCCAGCCTTGGTTATGCTTAAGCCATGAATTGAGGAAAGTTGGGGCACCTGCTGGACAGTGGGCTGTCGTAAACTTGTGAACAGTGGTGTTTTATATGTAGGAAAGTGTATGAGAGTTAAAGAAGCTCTTTGGAGATAAATGTGTGCATGAGTGAGTGAGTGTGCTCACACACTAATAAACATGACCTCAGGCCTTGTGTGTGTGTGTGTGTGTGTGTGTGTGTGTGTCCGTCCATGGTTGGTTCTGTCCTGTAACCTTATCATCTCAGGAGTGCAGCTTTCAACAGGCCCTCATTTTCTCTCCTCACTCACTCACTCCCTCCTCCACTTGCTTGCTCGCTCGTCCCTCCAGTTTGCCACCATTCGGGAAACAAAATGTGAAAAACACGCTCGCCTCCAAACACTGATTTAATTAGCTGATTTAATTAACTGATTACCAAAGTTTCATCTCAGCGCTACCAACAGCAGCCGGCGTATGAATCCTTACAGCTCTGAAGTGAGCGGGACGGCTGCCCTACTTCCACGCCACGAGCTCAGACAATCAAACAAGTCACACTCACATGCATCCAATAAGAGAGGTAAACACACACACATGTCTCAAACACACACACACACACACACACACACACACACACACACACACACACACATGGGGTAAATCACGTCAGATGGGCCTGATAGGGTGTGAAAAATAAGACCACACTTTGGTTCAGAAAGCGTCCCACTGCTGCCCATAAGCTGTCACTTCTGTTCTCCTGCTGCGCTTAATTCTGCGACGAGGAAGTGTGTGAATGAGTAAGTGTGTGTGTGTGTGTGTGAATGCCGTCAGTGTGTGTTGGCTTTTTTCTAACAAAGGAAAGAGAGGGACCCAGTTAAATTAGCAAGTTTCATTCCATCAATGTTCATAATTATTTCATGGAGTCCTGAATATTTCATATACTGTGTGTGTGTGTGTGTATGAGATAGAGAGAGAGAGAGAGTGTGTGTGCTCTCATTGCTTTGTGTTTAAGTGTGTTCATGACTGTGCAAGGCTGCAAACTGCCCTGCATGTGTGTGTTTGTGCTTTTGTGAGTGAGATGGAGTATGTGATGGTGTGTGTGTGTATATATGAGTATGTGTGTGTGTGTGTGTGTGTAGTGAGACATTAAGTATTAACTGAGCTGGGGGGCTCAGAGATGAACGTCCGGGTCTCCTACTATCCCAGCATGCTCCGCTGCTCTCCTGTCTCGCCTTTCCAGGATAGGAGCCTGGGGAGCTGTCAAGATGCACTGCTTTCTGTGTGTGTGTGTGTGTGTGTGTGTGTGTGTAGTAGAAGAATAGGGAGGCGACTCATGCAAAACCCAGATGAGTTAATAATGCTGTTTGAGAATCCCTCTTCAAACACACACACTTTCTCAGAGAGACAAGTGCATCCTCACACACAGACACACACACTCATATACACACACAGTAAGAGGCCCGTGTGGGACGCTGCCTCCTCTCTGTATAATATGTTCTCATCTGTCCTCTCCAATTCCTTCGTTCTTGTTTCTCGGCTGAAAAAAAAAGAGGAAAACAGGAGCGAAGGAGGAGATGGCACTGTGTGTGTGTGTGTGTATGTGTGTGTGTGTGTGTGCGTGTGTGTTCATACAGCACAGATATGAAGCAGGTGTAGCCTGGAAATTTCTGTCCCCCTCCCGAATCACTCATCCTACTTTTACAGACTTTTTACCTCTTCCTCTCTTTCTCTGTTACTGATTTCTATCTGGGTCATCCCTTCTTCATTTCAGCAGGTACAGGAGAGAGAGAAAGAGAGAGAGAGAGAGAGAGAGAGAGAGAGAGAGAGAGAGAGATCTTTGGATTACCCAGGGTTTTATAAGGGACTCTTAAAGTGTGCAGACTATTGGGTAAGAACAGACTGAAAAACTGTGACTCTTAGTTCTGGCTGCTGGACGTGCCTCAGGAAGAGGAGGAGGAGGAGGAGGAGGAGGAGGAGAGAAGAAGAAAACCAGGAGGGAGATAGAGGAGAAGAGGTGGAGGAAGAACAGAGAGAAAGAGGACCAATATGGAGAAATCAAGGCGGTAAAGGGGAGATGTTGGAGATTGAGAAAAGGTGGAGGGTAGAAGAGAGAAATGGAGAGGATGAGGGAAGAAGGGTGAATATGAAGAAGAGGAAGAAGTAGAAGATCAATAAGATGAGGAGGAAGAGGGCTTGTTGTGCTTTGAAGAGAGATGAAGGATAAGAAAAGAGTTGAGACAAAATGATGAAGTGGAGAGGAGGAAGAGACGACAAAAGAGAGGTGGGAGAAGAGTCAGGAACAGGTGAAGAAGAAGAAAAAAATGAAAGAGGACAAAGACAGCAAGAACAGGAGGGGGGGATGTCAAAGAAGAAGATGAGGGAGAGAGAGAGAGAGGGAAGAAAAACAGACGGTTGGTGGTTGAACGCGGAGAAACACCTTTTCCTGACTTGAGCAGGATGCGTGCGCGTGGACACACACACACACACACATGTACATCACACACACACACACACACACACACACACACACACTCAGGTGCGTACAGGTGTGTTTTCTGGTCTTGGCTCTGCTGCCAGAATGAGATAAGGGACCGAAGCGAAACGCAAACACAAGACGGAGGAAGAGAGAGAGAGAAAATGGAGTGATGGGAAATTAGAGGAGAGAGGTGCTCCAGAGGTGAGAGACGTCAGGGGAGACAGCTGAGGGGAAACACACACACACACACACACACACACACACGCTCTGACACACACAAACTGCAAACAGGAACAAAAACAAAGGAGACGACCTTCAGACTCTCAGAGCCGAGTTGACGTTTAACCAGTTCAATAATCAACAGGAGAATAAACATGAGTGTGTGTGAGTGTGTGTGTGTGTGAAGAATCAAACTCTTACCTGTTGCAGAAGAGGCAGCGTGGAGGAACAGGGTGATGAGAAGAGGCCATGAAAAAGAAAAAGAGAGAGAAAAATAGATGTTAACTAGAGGAATTGCATTTCCTTGCAGCAAATGCGACAAAATGTCATGGGACAGCAGGATTTACGGTGAAAACAAGGGTCTGAATCTCCTGTTGCTGTGCCAAAATCGTAAAAGCTATCAGAATAAAGATTGCACCAAATGCGTCTCAAGACTTTGATGAACAAAGCGATGTGTTTTTATGTCTGTAATGGCAATAATGTGACTGGGGCAGTGAGTTAAAACAGGGTTTTAAATGGTGCTCAGCAGAGATTTCTGATCAGAGGTAAAATGGGAGTCATTGAGAGCAAGTGGCAGGTTTCACCAACAGTTGGCAGCATACTGGCCAATGGGTACAATCTTTTGTTTGGATATCCACTTTGTTAGAAGCAGGAGAAGCCGGAGAATGTTTTTATGTCTTATTTATGTCTGTGGGGTAAAGATTTGTCGATTCTATGGAAGTTTGTTCAGGAGATTTCTTCACTCGTTATCGGCTGCTGCACTCTACCTGATGATGTCACACACTGTGAGAAGCTGAGTTTTTAGTGAAAAACCACAAAAGTTCATATTGCTTAAACAGTGAAATCTCAAAAAACGTGACAGATTTTTAGAATTTAATTCACAGCCGAAAAATAGAGAGATTAGTGGACATTTTAAAGCAAAAAAAAAAAAGAAGTCTGCAAGTGTCCCCAACTGACCAGGAGGTGAATCAATGAGTCAATCAATTTGCTGAACCGATATTGAATTAGGCAGAGTAATATCGCAATGCATCGAATTATCAATTTTTTTTACCCTTCCCTAATGGGAATGGGACATGGCTAACGTCAGAGTGACACCGTCTAATCACTGGACCGCCATTCAAAACCCCGAACAATCACAACACCGCTCCTGGCCTCGAAGAATTAATTTGACACCCTGACGAGCGTGAAAAATGGATAGAAAGGAGAGCAAGGAGACGGAGAGTGACCTTATTTTTTGTTGAAAGGAGTGACAGGCTGGCGTGAAACAGACAGGTGGACGGAGGAGAGTGACGGACGCAGCGTGCAGAAAAGATGGGAGTTTGAGCAACTGTGGGGATGGGAACGCCTGACACCTCATTAGGAATGAATGAGAGATGTGAGCTGGGACATTCACACACATATTCACACACACACACACACACACACGCACACACTCAGCAAGAAATCCCCCCCTGGAGGAGGCGACCAGATGGACAGGTAGAGACGCGGCGAGGAGGAGACGCACGGAAGCGATTCCCTGTTTGCTTTCGTCTTCCTCCAGAGCTTCTCCTGACGAGGGCCAAGCTTCAGAAACCAATCCAAGCTGGACAATCAGACGGAGGAGAACAGAAGGATGGAGAGATGGTGACAAAGTGAGGGAGAGGAGGAAGAGGAGGAGGAGGAGGAGACGACAGGGAGAGGGAGAGTGGATGGTGTGTGTGTGTGCGCCAGTGCCTGAAATAGGCCTGATGGCAGCTGTCAGCTTCTATCTGACGGAGTGCAGCGGGAGGAGAGCTGGAAAGAAGAGAAGAAGAAACAGAGAGATGAGAGAAAGAGACAGAAAGAGAGAGCTAGAGAAAGAACAGGTAAGAGAGAGAGAGAGAAAGACAGGGACAGAGACGAAGAGCATCTCTTATTCCACAGGGAGCACATCTCATCCTGGATATCCACAACCCTGTCAGGAACCATGTGTTTAAGCCTGTGTGTGTGTGTGTGTGTGTGTGTGAGATGAAGTCACACCACTCTCACCTTAAAGTTCGATTAATCAAAGGGAGACGCAGCAAATCTGACAGCTTAAGTGTAGTCGTTCATACATATGCATCATCCCATTAACATGCAACATGACGACCAGACACACACATACACATACACACACTTACACACACTTACACACACTTACACACACTCTCACAGGTTGGAGCGTGTCTAAGAGGGGGGAGGAATGACTCGTCCTGACCTGAGCTCACTGAGGTTTGGATGAAATGAGGAGTTAATAAAAGGATAATGGCGGTGAAGCGAGGTGAAGCTGCTTTTTCCTCATTCACATGTTGATTATTTTGGTTTATTGGAGCGTGAGTCTTAATTTTTAAAACATTTAACAGAGTAAAAAAGCATCGGTCAAACAGAGACACGGGTTAAAAGAGAAAAAAAACAGACTATTACCGTTACTTGAGTTGGAGTTAAATTATAAGTGAGGTCACCTGAAGTGAGACAGCACAAATTCTTTCTGCAAATATGAATGTGTTCTGCATTTAATTTGATTTTCATTCTTGGAAGCTTTTTTAAAACTTATGCTTTTGGACATTTTTGAAGGGATATCCTGATTCCTGACTATTATTTTTAGATTGGGCCCAATCTTGGCATTTTAATGTACCAGTGATCAGCATTTTAGCCTGTATTCACAGCCTATTGTTCACTTATATGCTGTCATTCCGCAAAAATTGCTGCTGAATGCTAATGCATCAGTATAACCGAGCACTCTGAGTTCGCCCATCCTGGTTAAGTCGATGATAAATAACACAATATGGTTCATTGATGTGAAACAGCAGCCACACTTTGCTTTATTCCTGAATACATGAGCACAACCAGACACTTGACAGCAATAATATCTGCTTTACAGCTTTAAGTCTACAGGGATGTACAGTTCAAAAAGGAGGACACAAACATGGGGAAGCCTGTTAGCTTAGCATTAACCCTCTGTGGAAATATATCAAACTAGAAATTAACAACAGTCCAACAGCCACACATGAATATGTTAGTGACCTATGACTTTTTCAGGAAATGTTCAATGTTACCTAAACAACGCTAGCAAAGGAAAGGCTACTCCACTATTTCTTGACTTTAAAAGGATGGATAGATATCCACGGTGTTAGAGTGTCTAAAAAGCTTTGAGAAGAAAGTGGGACACAGGTTTATACGAAATCTGTTAACCACGGTAAGTCCCTCCATTCAGACACTCGGTTTCCTATCCTGCCTCACTACAGCTGTACAGCACAGTCGGTGACCATGTGAGGTGATTTAATGGTGGTTATGTTGGAGTTGTATTCAGGGCAACCTGTGTTGTATGCAAACAAGTTCAGGGGGGCTCATACAGGACGGCATGTAAATAGTATGTCATGTGACTTTAACATCAAAACTAGCTTGAAGAAGATTAATGGAATTGATAAGCTCATGGCATATTCTATCACTTTTTCATTATTTCTGAAATAAAAACTAAACAATAGAAGTGTGCAGATTTACTGTCTTACCTCTTTGTCAAAGTTTATCTCTACAGGCCCAAGAATCAAATCAGAACTTAGTTTGGCTCATATATCATATTAAATAAAATAAAAAAAATGCTAATCAGGACATCCCTACATTTTTGCCTTTGGTAGAAAGGACAGCTGGATGTGGAGAGGTGGGGGAAATGTGCAGCAAAGGGTTAAACTAATCAGGGCACAGCAAACCAAACCAAGAACTCAAGGTTTGTTTTTAAAGTAGCAAGGGTTTGAATATTGTTTGGGAACTATTTTGACTTTTATTTCCCTGCTTTTGTACAGATAAATTTGTCTGAAACGTCTCTGGCTTTCATTTCTTCAACTGTGAAAGAGTCAGAGACCATGCCTGAAAAGCTCTTTGTCTCTTCTTTTGGGAACTGTTTGAATTGAACTATTTTCTTTTGCCCAAATAGTTGAAGAGTAACTGTAATTTAAAAAGCACTTTAAAACAGGAACGCAGGCACTTGGATGGGTTTCAAAGCTTTAAAGTTTAATAAAATAATCCCAAGCTACTGTTAAGTTTCTTGGTGAACAGTTTGACAAATTTCTGAACAACACCTTAATGTTTGAGCAGCTTCAGTCTGACGTGCGACGGTGACAGGAAGTGAAACACGGTGAGGGACAAGGAAAAGTTGAAGCAGAGAAATCTTTGTGTGTGAAAGTAAAGAAAAGTCTGATCCCTCCTGTTTATGTGCAGATGGATGAAAACTTCAGCGATGACTCACTGGGGGGACAGATTTGACCCCTCTGACTCTCCGTCCTTTGTTAGTCAGATATTTGGAGCTGTAGAAGATTTCCTAACAGCTAAACCAACATGAAGAATCAGCATCTGCTGCGGATGTGGATCACAGCGCTCATTAACTCTCTCCCTTTAGAAATCGGCCTGTTGTCGTCCTAATGTACAACAAAGGATTAACGCGCTATTTGTGCAGCGATATTCTGAATAATTAACATCCTCTTTATTTGATTTCCCAGGCGGACAATACGGCGACTCGAAATACTAATTGAACCACCGTGAAAATGTTTCTGCTCCATCCATTCACTTTGTGTTTGTGTAGCCGGGATGGATTGCAGTCGCATCGCCCAACGATTCGTCCCTCACAGGTGCAGTGAGACGGACCGGGCCCGCCCCCTCAACAAGGTCCTGGACTGATTGTTTTGGTCCCCGGTGAAATTACACGGCCTGATTTCTCATACGGCCCGATGAGCTGAAATAAGGGGGAGAAGGCTTTGGTTTGAAAACGCTGCTGAGGGTGATTTAGCTGCAGAAATGGCCTCAGATAAGGAGACTGGCACAAACTGGCAGAGCACACAAAGGACTGGTCCTGGCTCTGGAAATACACCAATCACTGAGAATGAGAGGAGGAGGGGGCAGATGAGGCGTGAGGGATCCAAGAGCAGAGGATGGAGTGATGGAAGAAAAGCCTCAGAAAACCATGAAGTCATTACTTACAGAGGGAACACACACTCACACACACACATCAGAGTGTGAAGCTATCATATTTACTGTGATTTCAGCTGAGGGTGTGTGAAGCTATAATTGAGCTTCCATACAGGGAACAGCTGTGGAGCATCCATATGTGACGAGATATGTCAGAATAATCATAGAAGAGAAACTGTGCCTAGTTTCTTCGTCTGGGGTCAAAATTTAACGATTCAAGTCAGAATTCTGAAGAAAAACCCTCAAATTTTGGATGATTGTGAGATACTGAAATAAGGGTCGGACTTCAGAGAGAATACGTGTGACTCATTATTTTTTCTCTCTTTGCATAAGAACTGAAATCAGCAGAAACTGTGCATTTTTTAAACTTTTATTGCAGACTGTTTGCTAAAAGAAGCTGCTTTAACCCTGTGGTGCATAGTGGTCACTCCAGTGGACACCTATTTAAAAGTAATTTACTCCTAAATTCAATGGTTCATGTGGTGGAAATTCATATTAGTCTGTGTCGGGATATTTTTTTTTTTTACTTCTTAGTGCCTGAAAAAATGTTTTCAATTTTTTTTTTTGCAAATATATAGATATATATTTTAAAAAAGTTATAGACAAACATTTGAGGGTAAAACAGCATAATAACTATAAATTATTCAGTGTTTAAATGGATGAAAGAGAGTTAAAATGTTTCGCAAAGCATTAAAAAAAACGATTATTCATGAAATTACCAAAAAAAAAAGTCAAACATAAAAAAACGTCATATTTACATTAAGTTCACACTGTTTTGTGTTAAATGCTCAGTTACAAATATTTGAAAAAAAAAAATTGAAAACTTTTTTTCATGCCTTAAAACAAATAAAAACACTCAAGGGAAAAATGCTGACACTGACTTTCATTATTCATGCATCAGAGGGTTAAAGGCAAAAACTTGTCTTGGTTTATTCCCCACCAAAGACCAGGGGAAACTGTTATGGGTAAAAAAACAAAAAAAAAAAAACAATAATGAATAGATGTATAAATAAAAAATGAGCTGAAAGGTGGCTCGATAACTTGTGGAATTTGCCCAGAAACTCTGGAGTTTTTGAGGAAATGTAAGATTTTCAACTGTAGTGTTCTGAGCTCAGTTGTCCATTTAGCAAAGGACTAAGGATCTTTTGGGGATTTTTGTGACTTTTAACAACAGGAACTTTCCAACGAACACTGTGTACTTCTGGTGACTTTAGACCAAAGGAACTTTCCCCAGGAACTATGGACTGTTGAGGAACTATAAGCCTTTTAACCCCAGGAACTCACCACAGTAACTATTTAGGGGAACCTATAGTTATTTGACAACAATTAATTCCCCTGTAAAAAGGAATTATTTGAGGAATCATAAGCTTTTCAACTGCAAAAACTTTTTCCAAGAACTAGAGGCATTTTTATGACCTATGAGCCTCACTCTTCCCCAAGAGCTATAAACTTTTCAGGAAGTACAAGCCTTTTGCATAAAGAATCAAATCTTTACCTTAAGGATTTGACTTCAATATTAAAGTTCTGAGGAAAAATATAGCATCAAAAAAGGGCAAAATTTAAAACTTTATCCCCTAGAATTTTGACTTTTTCCCTGATTATCATATGATCCTAAAGGTCCCTCTGGTGCTCCTGTAGTTTCCTCAAATGATTTGAAGCTTAACTTAATTCCTGTGTTTCTCCTCCTGGTGTTTTAGAAAACTTTTATTTCAGCCCATGTGCTACTTTAGTTTAGCTGCCGTCACTTTAAGGCTCCCCACTCCATGAACCCCCTTCACTCTGATTGGCCAGCCTTCTGGAGGTGGAGCTTCTGTTTTTGAGGACCTGCCCCTCCAGTGTGGGAATGGTGCAGTAAGGGAGTTCAGTCTGACGCAGAGAAATACAGAGAAAGTGGCTGAAGCAGCTTTAATGAAGCCATAATATGAAGATTTAAATCAACAGCCTCTCTCCTGAACCGAACCACACTCTTCATCAAACTGAGAAATCTTTGACTGGTGTATTTTTCATGATTTTCTCACAACAGCAGCCTCCACTTTTTCTCACACTCCCTCTTCGCTCTGAGACTGCACGATGAATCATTCGAAGAAAAGGCAATTCAATACTGACTGCTGCACTTTCCAAATCACCTGAGGCTGCCAGTTTGTTATTAAAGAGGAGAAAAACATATTTCAGACGGCTTCCTACTCAACTTCATTTGGTGCTGTGAAGAATCTGCCGGCCGATAAACAAAGACAGAGCAGGAGAAAATCCCTTTAGCTCACAGAGATCGAGCAGGTCGAAGAAGCACCGGACTCTTCTCCGTCAAGTTATTATGCGTTTCCTGTGGTCGCTGCACTTTGAAGCTTCATCACCAATCAAATGACCGAGCAGACAGTTTTTAAAAGTCTATAACATGTTACAAACAAAACACACTCATCTACAGCTGCTTTTTAATATATGTATGCCTTTTTCTTCCTGGGAACTCTTCATTGGGACAACAGACTTTTGGAATAATTGAACCTTTCCACTGCAGGAACTTTCTCCAGGCACAAGGGACATAAAAGAAGGTACTATGATCTTTTTCGATTTCGATGCTTTTTCAGGACCTTAGGTTTTCCAAACACAAGAACTTTACCCAAGAACTATGGAGTATGGACAAGAACTTGAACCAGGAACTTCTTTGAAGAACTAGAGGCTCTTTGACCACAGGAATTTTACCCAGGAACTAGGAGCTTTTCGAGGATATATGAGGTTTTTAACTGCAATAACTTTTTCAAAGAACCAGGGACCTTTTTAAGACCTTTGAGCTTCTCAACAACTGGGTCTTTTTCATGAAAACCTGATATTTTTGAGGTACTAGGAGCCTGTTCCCCAAGAACTACAGACTTGTGAGGAACTACAAGCCTCTTGACTGCAGGAACCAAGGAAGATCAGAGAAGAAATATGAGCTTTTCAATCTCAGTAGTATTTTCAAGGAACTAAGGATCCTTAGGACACTCGAGCTTTTCAACCACAGGAACTTCCCCAAAAACTACAAACTTTGGAAGAACTACAAAACTTTGATATCAGGACCCTACTCCAGGAACTTTTTTCATCCAGATAGAACAATGAACCTTTTCATACACACATGCAAAATCAAGTAAAAAAACGTAAAAAAAAAAATGGCATCAATGGCTTTGATTTCTTACAAATTAAACGAAAATGATTTGCCATTTTTCATTTGTAGGCTTCTGATTTGAAATTCAACAGTAAGCTTTTTTTCCCACAGGCCAAAAATAAAATCAAAAATAAGATTACAACTAACCAATTTACTAATAATAACAATCAGTACAAATAGGTCTGTATTTTACATGTGTGAACAGATACTCTGCCACCCATTTGTCCAGAAAACTACACTTTTCTGCATTTCTTTTTGGCAATATTGGGAAGGGTAGCACAGTGTCAGTAGTAGCATGAAGTCACTATGATTGGCAACACCAAAACACCAGCAGAGAATTCTGGGATCTGTAGTATTTGTTGTGCATGGTTTGTATATTTTGTATAATATTTGCGGGCTAGCTATAGTGCTCACTTGGTGTTGCGGGCCAAATGTAATTGCACTGCAGGCCAAGTTTGGACCGCGGGCCACAGTTTGACACCTACGCTCTTAATGTCATAAAACTACATTGAACGCCTGTATGAGTAAACACACCATCAGAGTGATTCCCTTTGGAGACGTGAGGTGAACGAGGGGTTAAATTTTGACTGAACTCTTCATTTAAAGCTTTAAAAACCTGCTGCTCTGGAGACAGAGGGACACTGGGCTGTAAAAAGAGACAGAGGGAGTGTTTTGATGATGAACTCTGGATACTTGATGTCCTGGAACTAAACTCCTCACGCAGGCTTTAATTATCATGCTAATGCTGTCAGAAATGATGAATCAGAGCGCTGTTTATCTGGAGTTTGTGCTGCGGAGTGCGCTTGTAAAAGAAGTTGTAAAGGGCATTGTAATGGACCCCTGTGTGCAGTTGTTCACTTGAAGCACTTCAGACAAGACTCCAAAAGGCCAGAACAGCATGTCCGACCTTTTCACCCCGACCCACACACACACACACACACACACACAGAGTCTGAAACGCCAAAAGGGCTGACCTCTTTACGCTGATTAACATTCCTGGAGTGGAGGAGGGGCAGATGAAGAGATACTTTCCCTCACCTTCGTGCCCTCTCTCTCTTCCTCCATTTTTGCGTCTCTTTTCTCTCTCCGCGTCCCCGTCTCTCTTTCTGTTTGCCCACTCCAAACGTAATTATCCCTCCCTTCCAATTTCCTCCTCTGTGGCGCTGCTTTTATTAAGCTCTTTCCGTCTTTTCGAACTTCATTTCCATTTTCTCCCGCTGTAAGGTTAATGTGCCCCTGCGTGTGTGTGTGTTGTCGAGGCATGTTGTGGCAGGCACCGTTAGTCAACCTGACTGAGTCACCACATTAAACCGAGTGCGAGCACGTCATTCACACACACACACACACACACACACATGCGCACACACTGATTCAAAGTGATGAATATGCGCTCGTTCTAGCAATCAGGATAATAAAAACAGGAAAATGAAAAATGGGTGTTTCATTAGCTGCTCCACACCTCGGCTGCTTTATTAAGACCTGTGACTCACGGACAGCTCCACACCTGCGCTCTCACGGCCTTTAGTGGCCTCTGTCTGCACAGACACCAGCCGAGGTATGTGTGTGTGTGTGTGTGTGTCTGCAAGTTCATCCATTCCACACTATTGGAGCTTTTGCAGTGAAAACAGAGGAATCAGGATCATAACAGGTTTGAGGTTTTTGTGAGGATCATCATCATCTTAAAAAACCGTTTGTTAGAAATGATTTTGTGAAAACAGTTTCACTTCCAGACCTCAATGTTTGATTTCGTATACATTTTGTCTCTGCATGCCAACTTTTCAGGCTGGCTCTCATCTACTTTTGGCAGACACCTGATGAAACTTTTTATCAGCGTAGTATCACGGCCAGGAATCCCTGGAGAGAAGATTTAAATCACGAGACTCCTTCTGAAGAACAAAACATAGGTACAGATTGTATGTTATAGACAAAGACTGGAATTAAAACAGATTAAGGCCCCGTTTACACTATCACACTTCACAGTCTTTCACTCTAAAACGACCTCAAACACTGTGGGAAAAAAAAATCAGCCTCTACACAGAAACACTCCAGGACATAAAATGCTGTAGTTTGCATGCCAAGCCTGTAGATGGCAATATAACTGTAGGAGCTGTAAACACAACAACAGTATAGCGGCCAAAGAAGGAGTGAGCTGATCATCTGGAGCTTACATTAAAAAACGTTTTCTCAAATTGAAGAAATAGTGCAATAATTGCACATTTTGGTGGAAGGCAGTCAGTAGATTCAGCAGCACGATAAACAAAACGGTAGGTCGCTGTTGCTGAGCGTGACATCAGCATTTATCCCAAAAACAACGGCTTTGAGGTTCACACAGAGACAGTGGAAACGGCGTTTCAGAAATAAAATCCCTTCTGGAGGGCGTTTTCAAAAGTTTGCATTTTAGGTTAGCTAAAAGGCTGTTTCCCTGTAAACAGGAGGCTGAAACGCAACGATACTTTTGTGTTTCACCCTAAAACTGTTGTCATGTAAACAAGGCTTTCGATGTCATTTCCCTCCTCCTAAGACTCAAAGCCAACTCTCCCAACAAGACCTAAAACATCTATGGAAGAAAAATTGCAAAAATGTGGGACATGTGTGAACAAAATGTGAAAGAAATTCAAGGGAAAAAGCTTGAAATTGATCAGGAGTGCATATGTGTGTTGATTTTTCAGAAGTTTGGATGAATCTGAGGAGTTTTTTGATGCCATTTTTTGCCGTGTTAAGAACCAGGGGAGAAACAGAGAATCAGCTGATTTCATACAAACACGTACTTTCACTTTCTCAGAGATAAAACTGTGACTAAGAACTGAAATTGAAGCCACCCTCTCAAAACCTCTAAACCTCTTCTCACAACTTCCTGAAGCGAGAAACATCTGATTGGTCTCCTCGACGTCGTGAGAAACGCCTCGACAGAGAGAACAAACGCCTGAACGCTGAGCAGGAAAAGGTTAAAGACTCTCGAACATGCTTCGAACAAAAAAGGAGGTGAGTCAGAAAAGAAAGAGGAACCTTCTCTCCTGCTTGTAAACAGACTGAGGCGTGCGACACTCGAAGCGTGACAGACTCTAAGTCCTAACTGGAGGCAGAAAAAACAAATAAACGCAGGAATAATGAAGAGAAGAAAAGCCGGCGCACCTACGAGCGACGCATTTATACAAGCTGGACGAGCGTGTGGGCACGACCACGTCAGGATGAAACACTCACACACAGACATGAAGAGAGTGTATATCTGTATTTGCGTGGGTATATATGTGTGTGTGTGTGTGTGTGTGTGTGCGAGCCAGACTCCAGCTGAGATGGGAAGCAATAGCAATTCCCACTGACCTGAAAACGAGAGCACTCGCCACCTCGAAAACACAGAGGGATGGGAAAAAGACGGAGAATGTCAGTGAGCACGAGAAGTATGGAAGGTTTCAACACACACGAAAACACACACACACACACACATACACAGGTGCAGAGAGGGATTACTGCAAGGAACATGCTTCAACACTCCTTTGTGTCAAAAAGAAAAGAGAGAGAAAGAGAAGAAGGGATCAAGTTTGCAGCATGTGCACACACCCAGCAGCGCAAAAAACAACAACGCAGGGAAGAAAAGTGCGAGTGTGTGGCAGTGTGGGAGTGTGTGTGTGTCTCGTCTCCAGCTTTTGTGACTCCCCGAGGTTCCCCGCGGTCAAGAGCGGATCCTCTTTCTCTCTCGTGCCCTCTTTTCATGCACTCGTTCCCCCTCTTCTTCTTTATACACTCACTCCTCGTCCCCTCCCTCTCTTTTAGCGCGGCGCTGAATGGCCCCCCTCTTTCTCCGATGAGTGACTGTTGAATGGACGAGGCTCTTTGAAGTCAAGAGTCACAGCAAGGCCGGTCGAGCGTGAAGAGATGCCCGGACAAAAGAGGAGGCAGAGTGAAGGAAGGAAGGGAAGGAAGGGAAGGAGGGAAAACGTCAAATGGCGAACAACCATAAAGTCAGCGAGGGACGGAGGCAGAGATTTTTGCATGAGCGCCTTTGAGTGTTTGCATTGTGGTGCTCGGCATGCAAAATAAAATAAAAAAATCAGGCACGCAGGAAGTCACCCTGACATGATGGAGTGACATCTTCCTGGAAGCGGGGCCCTGCAGGCTCCCAAAGGGCCCCGGATGCCTCCAGCTTTTCTTTAATCGCTATGGACACGGAGGACAAACAGATTACTTATAGAGTTGATTTATTTGACAGTTTCCTCCCGGTTTAATGACTCGGGGAGGTTTTCTTGTTGTTTCAAAGCATTGCAGTCATTGTTCTGGTTTCTGTAAATGATTATCCTCTGGGTCTCTAACCTCGGCGTTTCTCTTTTGTGTGTTTACTGTTTCATTTAAATATGTTGGCCCTTAAACTCCAGCAGCAACTCTGACTCAGACTCCCGTCTCTGTGTGCTGTAGGACTTTTTTCAAACAACTTCTCTCGTTAATGAACTCAGAGAAACTGTCTCCAGTGATCCCGGGGAACATTGCCTGTGCAACAACAACAACAACGCCCTCCGCTGAGAGCTCCTCGCTGGGAGAGCTGCTCGCTGGGAGAGCTCCTCGCCGTTTCCTGAGATCTGTTAAAAACTTAAAGCAAACACTGACGCTCTGCTCTGTTCTTGTTTTACAGCACATGATGAGAAAAGTAAAGCAACAGCAGCAGCAGATCAGTAGTAACCGAAAACTAAAAGATAAAAACATTCTGACGCCAGATTTCCTCCAGATCCATGTCAGGTCCGTCTCCGCTTCATGACTGAGAATTTCCAGCAGTAGTTTCTGACTCAACCGTTTCCGTCTTTAACTGCCTCTGCTCACTCATGTTTCTTTATCAGCTTGTTTGCGTTCAGTGAAGTACTGATATGCTTAATGATTATAATGTTGTTCCTGTGTCTTACTTTCTGTTAGGGATGGGTATGGGCTCAATGAAGTCATAAGTCATGAATATTATAAGAAGAATAGTTATTATTGGGTCATTTAGACTCTCAAAGTAAACTGCCAAGTCTAAGAATGATTTCTTATTTTGAAGGGAAATCACAAGCCCAAAGGAAGTTAACACTTTGACTCAAACTGAAATCATCAGATCCAGTGCTGTGACTGAGGGGAGACGTACCAGAGACAGATCTGGTGGAATTTAACCATGAAAATCAACAAAGATACTAAATTTCTCTGATGAATGCAGAACTACTAAGGCTTGGACTTTGCTCAAGCCTTACCTTAGGGATCATCATACCCAATGAAAGAGCTAATTGGCCATGGCAAAATTTTGAATGCGTACGATTTTGATGTATTATTCTATAAACTGTTTCTATTTTTTATTTTTATTTATGTTTGTTTAACAATCATTTTACACTTTTGCATTTCCATTGTATGTATAATGAGAAAAAATAAAAGACAAACTCTATCCCTATGGTTCTTGCTTCAGGACCCGCCATCATCCTGAGGTAAGACTTAAAATCCACGTATCGTACGTATGTTAGCCAGGGTATTTGCAGGTTTCAGCATTTCAGCTTTAAGACCTTATAACACCTTTAAAATGCCACCTTGGATGAAATTTAAGTCAAAAACACAATAAATATAGGCCATGGTTGGAGGACCTTGCTGTATTACAATCAAAACGAATCCCATCCAGCCAACCCAAGTTGTACCAACCCATAGTTGCTGACTGGCTAGCTAGCATGCAGATAATTATTTATATCAGAAGCTGCTAAGAAAGTAGCCTCTCTACATCTTCTTCTCCAGAAGTTGAAAAACTACATTAACTCGTCCTCCCATGAAAAATTCCAGACCTTTGAGTGATGTATTCAAGACCAGCATATAACATATTTAATGAATTTAAGACATTTTAAGGCCTTGACTTTAGACACAAGTTAAAGACTTTTTAAGGATGTACAAACACCCTGGTTGGCATGTGAAAACAAAGTTTGCAGGCCCTTTATATGGAGAAATAGCAGGCGTAAACTAGCATCACAAGGCATTAATGCACCTGCTTTCAAGGATTCTGGTCAGATCAAAACTTCCCCTTCAAAATAAAAGCTAAGTTTTTTTTCAAACATGTTTGTTCAGGCAGAGGATTGAGACCCATCTTTGGGTCACGACCCACTAGTTGAGAACCATCCTTCTATTCTGATCTACATTTTTATTAACTGTCTTAAAGGTCTTCATGTTACAGCAGTGCACATGTAATACAGCTGTGGGGTTTTTCTCTGATTCAGAGCAGAAGACATGATTACTGTGCTGCACTTTCCATGGGAAAGGGAAAAATATATTCAGATTTTAACCAAAATAAATCTGAAAGGTGCGTTCAAAGTCGTCAGACTAAGGAAATATGAAGCTGCATGATACCCCATGCTATAGATCTGAAATTTTTGCACAGTTTAATCTTTGTGTTGTATGTAAATCTTGCAGCTCATAACCAGTCTACAGTCCCCTCGACCTGTCATTCTGTCTCGAGATAAAAACAGTTGTTGAACTCATTTTTTCTCATGTTTGAGTTCAGCTGTCGCCTTGTTGCATCTGTGGTTGCTAGGATTTTTCAAGGGGAACTCAGGCGTGATAAGGTTGATAAGGAAGTGCATAAACAGCATACTTTAGCTGATAACATTCTCCTGTTGACCATGTTCTA
Organism: Thalassoma bifasciatum; assembly: GCA_008086565.1. Taxonomy (NCBI): domain Eukaryota; kingdom Metazoa; phylum Chordata; class Actinopteri; order Labriformes; family Labridae; genus Thalassoma; species Thalassoma bifasciatum. The sequence goes on from RPOG01000836.1 coordinate 125,709, forward strand.
AACCACACGCCAGAAAAGAAACAGAGATAAAGACTGAAACTTGTCCTGTTTTGACCTCATGGGGCCTTGGAGGGACTGGCTTTTCTGCTCCTATTAGACTCTAAATATCAAGTCTTTAAAACCCTGTTAAAGACAGATCTGATTTAGTGATGTATTTTCTACTCGTCTCCTAAATGTGACAACATTTGGGCTTTTGCTTGCGTTATAAATCCTGAAAATGATCCAACAGACTCTTTCACCTCTCTCTGACAGAGGAACATAAAGCATGAAAAATGGGCGACGGTGGAGGTTTTAGTTCCTCGCCGAGATGCGCTGACAGGCACCAGAAGGCTGTCGGCAGTCATTTTGCAGAAAGCGAGGATCAGACCTCGGCGTCACAAGACGACTTCCTAAACTTCACGTGTCTCGGGGTTTTAAATGAGAGGAGGGCTGAGCAGGTGTGAAGACCCAACGCTCTGATATTCTCTTTGTAATTCAGAGATCAAGCCCAGGACCACCAGACGCTCATGTGAGTGTGAGAGAGAGACAAAAAGAAGAGGAGGGCTTCTCCGGAGAGAGAGAGAGAGAGAGAGGAGACCGCACTCTTCTCGTGTTTATCTCAATCTCACATCGGATCAGATCACTGGCGGATAAAAGCACTTCCTGACACATCACTTCCTCTCCCTGGAGGATGCTGCTGACACGCGCTGGGAAGCTAAAACGGTGCGCTGGTGGTGGAGGGGATGAAGAGGAGGAACTTTTTTTGACAAGATCGAAAGAGAGAAGCTCAGAGAGAGAAGCTCAGAGAGAGAGAGAGAGAGAGAGGGGGAACCAAAGGGTAGAGACAAAGAGGTGAAAGCTACACAGTCGTGGCCCAGATCCACGGCGCTGTGTGAGGCGAAGAAGAGGAGGAGGAGGAGGCAGACGAGGAGGTGAAGAGACACTAAGAATAGTGTAACTGGATTAGCCTTAACACTGACCTTTATTCAGCAGGGCGACACTCCCTGGCTCGCTGCTGTTACAGGAGAGCTTTGTCCTACTTTAACCGCCGAGTTCGGCTCATCAAAGAGCCGTGTTAAGATTTCCAGGTGAGGGGACTTAACCCTTTCCTGACCACATTTCTGAAGAAGCCACAGAGGCAGAAACTTCCTCTGTGTCGTTAAAATGTCTTTAACGAGACAGAGTTAATGTTTGATGTTGGACACACTTCCTCCAACACATCAAATTAAAGCTGTGTGTTTATATCCTGGGTTTCACGATGAAGGAGCTGGCAGAAAACATCAAACCTGGACTTTTCTGTCCCAGTTTGTTCAAGCTGTTCTAATTTTTTAAGAAAAAAAAAGCTGGTTTGCAGAGAAGGTACATGTATTTTCTGGAGCAGTCCATGCAAATTTCGTTGCTCAGGGTGAAACCAAAACACAAGAGCCAGAGCAGAGGTCGAACAAGAAGTCGTCGAAAATGTCTTAAAGCCTGCACTGCACTGACGTGATCCTCCTCCAAACTGAAAGTTCTGAAATGAAGCAAAACTTGTTTCCTTTAGCCAAACATTTCCTCTCTGTTCACTTCTTTCTTAAAATAGCAGCTGAATGACAATGGTGTTCAGAGAGGGGGGGCTAATTTTTTAAAAACTCACACTAAAGAGATCTCTTTTGAGCCAATCTTGCGCTGAAGTACCCTCTTGGGCGCCAAAATACACTGAAGTGCCCTCCTGGGTACAAGACTTGCACTTAAGTGTCCCCTTTTGAGCCAAAATATGCTGAAGTGCATTTCTAGGAGCCAAAATTTGCAAAAGTGCATTTCTGGGAGGCAAAGCACATGCTAAACGGCTTTTTTGTGAGCCACAACACATGCTTCAGTGCCATTTAAATAGCCAAATGATGTGCTTCAGTTCTCTACTGGGAACCAAAATATGCAAAAGAGCCCTCCTTGGCACAAACTTGCTCTAAAGTAGGGTTGTCTTGGGAGCCTCAACACACACACTAAACTTCCTTCTTGGTAAGTGAACCACACTGATCTGCCCCTTCAGCTGGTTAAAACATGATAAATTGCCCTCCAGGGCGCCAAAACACATGCTCTAGTACCTATTTCTGTCTAGCCTAAATTATGTGTTAAGGTACCCTCTTGGGAGCCAAAATAGCACTGTATTTGCCTTTTTTTGTACTCTTGCCCCTGCCCTTTAAAATGTCTGTTAACACCACTGCTGCATTGCAAAATATGCAAGTGTCCTCCTTAGTGGCAAATCACTTTTATCTTCCCCTTTGGCTGGTTGAAACAAGATCATCTGCATCCCTGGGAGCCAAAACACATGCCAGAGTCCCCCCCCCGGGAAGCCAAGATAAGCTTAAGTACCCTCTCATGCATCAAAATATTTGCTTAAGTGAACTTCTTGGTATCAAGCTTAGGCCAAAATGCCTTAATGGGAGCCAAAACACATGCTACAATGCCCACCTGGTTGGAGAAACACACTGATCTGCTCCCTTGGCTAATAATACATGATAAACTGCCACTCATGGGTGCCAAAACAAATGCTCAAGTGTACTCCTCTCAAGAATCAAAAATGTGCCAAATTCCCTTCTTGGGAGCCAAAATAGCACTGTATTTGCTTTTTTGTGTTTTTGCCCCTGCCCTTCAAAATGTCTGTGAACACCACTGCTGTGTGGTAAGTTTACACATGAATCAGCTTCATTATCACATAATACACTCGGCTGATGTGAAAAAGCAGAATCCAGCAGGAACAGGAGTACAAACAGACAACAGGTCCCATCAACACATCAAAAATCAATGACTGTTTAACCAGCCCATCAATAACTGTTTCAAATATGCAGTGTGCTTAATATTCTATCCAAGTCACCCTTAAATTGCATGAGACTTCAGCTGTTGTGCAAATATTACATGTTTTCAAGCAGCTGAATTGCAGAGAAGTGAGCAATTTGCATGTCTCTGCAGAGTTGCGCATGCAAAACAGAGAGCAGGAAACAGGCAACTGTAGAAATGGAGGCAGCATGGGAGCATTTTACTGTCAGCGCTGCAGAGACGAACAAGCTCTCATATGTTGTTCATGTGAAACCTATAAAAGCCTGTGAAGACCTTTTTTTCTTCTGTGTTTTCAAACAAACACTCTCAATCAGCACTCCCTCTCTCTCTTTTGCCCGACCACTTATGTTGCACATCACTCTGCTGACTCTTGTATTTCATTGGACCACCCTTTAGCATCGATTACAGCACACATTCACTGTGGCATTGTTTTGATGAACTTAGTTGAGCGACCCCAAATAATAGCACTGCCTCCACAGGCTTGTACAGTAGGCACTGGGCATGATGGGTGCATCACTTCACCTGCCTCTCTTCTTACCCTGATGCGCCCATCACTCTGAAACAGGGTAAAATATGGACTCATCAGACCACATGACCTTCTTCCATTCCTCCAGAGTCCAATCTTTATTCTCCCGAAGAAACTGAAGCCTTTTTCCAGTTAGCCTTACTAATTAGTGGTTTTCTTAAAGCTACACAGCTGTTCAATCCCAATCCCTTGAGTTCCCTGAGCAATGTGCGTGTGGAAATGCTCTTACTTTTACAATTAAACATATTCCTGAGTTCATAGCAATTTCAGTAGTTTCTGCATCAATCTCCCTAGATGTTTTCTCTGGTTGATACATGCCAATGACTTAACCTTTCTTAAACAGACAAACATCTTTCCACGACCATGTGTTTTTCTCTTTGGTTGTTTAAGAAATGAGAAGTTACTCATTGCATCAGCTGGAGTTCAATAACTTGTTTCCAGCTAAAAGATAATGACCCATGCAGTAATTATTCAATAGGAGGGCTTGTACGTATTTACTTAATTAAATCCAGGTGGCCACTTTGTTTTTGGCCAGTGTATATCGCTTTCATCAAGGAATAAAACATCTTACAAAGGGTGAAATCTCTGGGTTGAGTTAAGTTTCTTATGCAATGATTAGTTGCGAGTTGGTTTCTTTCATCGTGTTAAAACAGTGAGAAAATCTGACACATTTTCATAAAATAGTTCAGTATAAATAAATTTAAATGTTAGCTGATATTTTCTTATTCCTCTTTATCAATCCAGATTAATCTACAGATTTTATTAAAGAATAAAGTCAGCATCTCAGAGAACGAACGGAGAAAAACAACATTATATATTTTCCTGACATCTACCGCCGCAGGGAGGAGGAAGACTGAAAAGCAATGTAAGTAACAGAGGCACTTTTCATCTGTGGTTTACCCAACACACACACACACACATCAAATCACCACACAGGCTTGTGAACACAGAAACACACAGGCCACACTTTCACACGGCAGCAACTGGACACATGCAACTCCTGCCTGACTGCACAAATGAAGCACACACACACACATACACACTCACACACCCCGATAACGTGTGCAGCTTCAGAGGGAGCAGCTCTGGTGATCCACAGCTCTGCCCTGAAGCGCGGCACACAACCCGAGAGCAGCCGAACGAGGAATCTGCTTTTTCTTTTTCAGTCTTTCCATGAACGGCACCACACACACACACACACACACAAACACACACACACACACACACATATGCATCTTTGTGTGTGTATGTGTGCAAACAGCATCGTGCTGAGATGCTATAATGGGCAGGAAATCATGAAGGGATGATGGGGAAAAAATGCAGACACAACACCATCATTCATCCTGAATTTGGGGGGTTTTGGTAAAAGTTACCCTGGACCAATCAGATGAAGCTCCGCCTGCTGATTCAACAAGGCAGTTTGAGATTTGCATTTTTCCCACAGTTCAATTAACACGCCTGTCAGCCTCTGCTCGGCGTTCACATGCCTCCTTTAACCATCTCTCACACACACCCATGAATACATGCATTTCATCATAAAACACTCGCACACGGAGAAAATAGATGAATTTGTTTGTTTGTTTATGTGGCGCTCAAGAGCGGCTGCAGGGCCACTTCCTGTCTGGACTTGTCAAAGTCAGGGACGGGGAAAGACAGCGGCGGTAATGGATGCAGAGTGCCGTCCTCGGGGAGCTCTCTCTCTCTCTCTCAGAAGAGGAGGAGGCGGAGAAGAAAAGGCCACCCTGGAGTTGGACAAAGATGATATGAAGACGATAGAGAAACCAGGACCTGGGATCAGGATCAGACTCGGTGGCTTTGCTGCAGGACGACTAATGACTCCTGCTCGCCTCCTCTGATTAATAGCCTATAATCCCATTCTCATGGATAGCATACCATAGCATTCCCCAGCACTGCTCATTAACCGCCGCGGACATGCCCGCTAATCAGTCCAGCTAGCAAAGCTAATGCTAGGCTAGGCTAATCAATAGGCAGTAATCCTGTTGGCGGAACTGCTGCAGCGTAGCGCCGCTCATTACCCGCCATAGAAATGTCTGCTAATCATTCTCAGCATGGTTATTTGTCCACAGGGCCGCAGAGTCACTGTGAGGGTGGTTAGAGAGGAGACGGCGGCGGCGAGGAGGGGGAGGGGGGGGTTGACATTTGACAGTTGGGGGAAGAGACAGAGTGACACACGGAGTCACAGAGGCTGTGTAATGATTAAGAAACACATCACTCTCCCTCCTCTCTCTCTCTCTCTCTCATCTCGCTGGCCTCTTCGTTGAAACGCCGCTCCACGTCGTTCAGGTTTTATCAATCAATGGAAAACACGCTCCGATCCATAACGGCTAGTCGATAACGGAGGCCGGTCGTCAGCGGTCAGGCGGATCCTTCTCGCCGTCCTGTCTTTAAAGCTCAGTGATGTGAAACAGCTGAGTGGGATCGATGCAGGAAACAACCTTCACTCAACCCGACTGGAGGGGACGCGTTACGCTTCGTGATGACACCAACATCCCTCTGAAGATCACCTCACCCTGCTCCCAATAGAGCTGAACCCAAGCCCTGCATGAATGTGTGTTGGTGTGTGTCGATGCATGTGCCTCCACACATCCTCCCGAGCTATCGTCTCTCAGCGTCGTACATTTCTGTGACCTGAGGCTGAACCCTGAGCTGAACTCGTCGTGAAGGAAGCAGCGGTGTTGCTGTCAGCGCTTGAGGAGGAGGAGAAGCAGACAGCGGCCGTACCTCACCCTTTTTTATGTGCGAGTTTGCATGTGAGTCGTCTGTCCATAGTGTGAAACTCAGAGATCTACTCGCTCCAGAGCATTATCTGCTTTCTGCTGGATGAACTCAGACTTTGATTTATGGAACAAATAACTTCATTTAGAGTCTCTTCTTGAGTAGCATGAGAGATAAAATGAGTGCTTTGGTGTGACAACGACACGCTCTAATGAAATCTTCACCGGCGCGATGTGTCACGATTACAACTGGGCTTCAACTTCTCAATTCAATAATTACTCCAGTCTTTGGTTTCTAACCTGTGAGCTGTGACCCCTGAACGCACACAAGATAAACCTTCAGAGTGACTCAATGATAAGGATTTCAAACACTTTAACCTCAGAAAAAGAGGCTACGCTCGTGTCTAGGTTGTAAAAAGTGAGTTTTAAATCCTGTCCAATGTCTTGAGAGGTAAGAAAACATCAAGTCATGAATCTCCTTAGTCATTTTTCCAACTTTAATCCTACGCATCATTAATTATGTCACTGAAATGAATCATGTTCATTTATATTTTTCTACCAAAGTCTTTCCAGAAACTACATCTGGACTATGCAAACACAACTTCCATGAAGCCAAATCTCTGTACGTTCTGCAGAGGCTCAACCACTCTTACAGCTGATGTTTTTAAATGAATGTTTTCATCATGTGGAAATGTGAGGATTAAAAAGAAAAACATCAGAGCACACAAGACCACATTAAAGTTATGAAATAGAGCAGAAGAGACAAAACCCAGATCCTGATTCTGCCATAAAACACCATGATGCATTTTCTCCACATCGCCCCCTATAATAATATATTTCTTGGCCAGAAGCAGAGTTTGCTGATGTTTAAACAATGAGAAACACTGCAAAAAAACTGACCACTTATCATCTTGTATCAAGAGACACCTGAGAAGCAAGTGAGCTTTGACTTCATCAGTTAGTGAGGACACAAGGATGTTTGAGCACACTCAGGGGCCCTTTGCAATATTCAGCACTGATATTACATGTTTTACTAACATTGTGCAGCCCTAAAGGTGATCTTTCTTTTTGCCACATTGCCCACCTTAAGACACACATGCCAAAAGAAATACACTGCCTGAAAAAGTAAAGGGAACACTTAAAAAACACAATGTAACCCCAAGTATATCACAATTGTATGAAATCAACCTGTCCAGTCAGAAAGCAACACTAATTATGAATCAATTTCACCTGTTGCTGTGCAAATTAAACACACAACAGGTGGAAATGAGGGGCAATTAGCAAGACAACCCCTATAAAAGAGTAGTTCTGCAGGTGGTGACCACAAGTCATTACCATGTTCTCCTCGTTTCTGGCTGATGTTTTGGTCACTTTTGAATCTTATTAGTGTTCTCAGCCAAAGAGGTAGCAATTTGAGCTGTGGCGAGGTTTTCTGTGTCTCTCAGCACAGTGGCCAGAGCATGGAGGAGATACCAGGAGACAGTTCAGTACACCAGGAGACACGGAGGGCAACAAGCCAGCTGCAGGACTGCTACCTCCTCCTCTGGGCAAGGAGAAACAGGAGGAGCACTGCCAGAGCCCTGCAAAATGACCTCGAGAGAGAGGGGGGGGCACTCAGCATGTTCGCTAAGCACAAGGGCCCCACGTCCACAAGTGGAGCCTGTTCTTACAGCCCAACACCGTGCAAGGCAATTTGCATTTGCAAAAGAACACCAATATTGGCTGATTTGCCACTGGCGCCCTGTGCTCTTCACATTGAGCACATGTAACAGACGTGACAGAGTCTGGAGATGCCGTGGAGAATGTTATTCTGCCTGCAACATCCTACAGCATGACCGGTTTGGGGGGGTCAGTAATGAAGTGGGAGGCATTTCTTTGGATGGCTGCACAGCCCCCCATGGGCTAACCAGAGGTACCTGACTGATATTAGGTACCAGGATGAGAACTTCAGACCCACTGTGAGATATACAGATGCAGTGGGCCCTGGGTTCCTTCTAATGTCTGTCTAATGCCAGGCCTCATGTGACTGAAGTGTGTCAACAGTTCCTCCATGATGAGGGTACTGATGCTATGGACTGGCCTTCCCCGTTTCTCTGACCTGAATCCCACTGAGCACATCTGAGACGTCATGTCTCGTTCCATCCACCAACGCCACATTGCACCACAGACTGTACAGGAGTTGAGTGATGCTTTAATCCAAGTCTGGGAGTCGATCCCTTTGGAGAACATCCTCATCAGAAGCATGCCCAGATGTCGTAGGGGAGGTCACATAGGCACATGGAGACCACACACACTACCGAGCTTCATTTTGACCTGTCTTGAGCATTTTTGGCTGATGTCGGATCAGCCTGCAAAGTGATTTTCCACTTTTATTTTGAGTATGATTCTGAATCCAGAACTCCATTGGACGATCATTTTTATGTTATTTTGTTCTCCACCATTTCTTGAATAAAGATTTTCAACTGCAATATTTCATTTGTTGAGATCTTAGATGTGTTGTTGGAGTGTTCCCTTTATATTTTTGAGGAGTGTACCAATTACCCATCAAATATAATGGTCCAAAAGAGCGTCATCAGCAAAGATGCTTCTCCAGGCTGTTGCTAAATATTTAGTACTTTTGTGCAAGACAACATAAAAAACTAATTTGAACACATTAACTGTGTGAGGAAAAGTGTGTTCATGTGCTCAGATCTCCTCATTTATCAGCTCTGAACTAACTCTAAGTCTGCTCACTCCCCTCACTGGTAAATCAGCCACAGCTGGTTTAAGTCCTCTCTGATAATCCCTGTAAGACCCTGGTTTCTCCTGAGACCAGGGGGCTCGTCCGGGACTTAAAGGCGCTGTGAACCCGGGAGTAACCGGCTGCAGAGATGTGGGAACGTTAGTTGGGAATGCCGCTGGAACATTTGCAGGATGAGCGGACGTAACCGGCTTTGGAGCGCCTGGCCGCCAGCGCTTAAACCTGCCTAATCTGATTGGATTAACACCAACCTGCCTGAGCGCACACACACTAATACACACACAAACATTAGTCCTGTATGCCAATCAGACGGGGCGGCCTCGGCTGCTTCCTGGAGTTCATCTGGATTCAGGGCTGGCCGGCTGATGGCACCACGCTGGGTGACCGCACGCACGCGCATCCGCTCTCACACCAAACACACACTCAGGCGTCTTAGCGAGCTGTGATTTGTGCTGTGAATCTGAAACAGACCCATTGAAAGAAGAGTAAAACCCCACGCTTGACAACCGTGCTAATTGACGAGCCCCCTCCCCAGCAATGAGACTAAATGTTTTCACCCCTCCAGCTTTTATCCCCTCCATCACTCCCTGACAGCTCTCCTCTTCCTCCATTCTCCTCACCTTTACCTCGCCCCCCCACTGTCCCTCTTCTCCCCCCTCCCTCCATACTCACACATGTAATCATTCATTAGAACCAAGGCAGTTGTCCATTAGGCAAAGCAGCCATTTTGGAAATTGCAGCAAATCTTCCATGAAAAGACATTTCCTCTAATGCGGTAGTCACGCTCGGAGGGAGAGGGAGAGAAGGATGGCAAAGGAGAGAAAGGAAGACGAGGGGGCAGAGATGGAGAGAGAGGAGGCGGGAGTAAAGGAGGAAGATGGTGAGAGAAAGAGAGAGAAAGAGAGAGAGCGAAAGCCCCCCCTGGCCATAAAGCCACCAAGCGGAAAGCAAGCCTGCTGTTTGATTAGAGACTGACACCATCATGGAGCGAAGGAAGGGAAGAAGGAGGGGGGGGGGGGGGGGGGGGGGGGGGGGGGGGGGGGGGGAGTGGGGATGAAGAGGAGGTGGGAGAGGGAAGAGATGGTGAAGGCTGAGATAGAGGCAGTAAAATTAGCCCCATCACTTTGCTTGCTAAGACGCTCGATGACACACAACTAGGATTAAAACCAGACACACTTCAGAGAGAGGTGTTCGCACACACATGCACGGGACAGATGGTATCCCCCATCTGAAAGTGCGCCTCTAATTTGGGCAAAGTGATAGGAACCTCCTTAACCAATTAGACGCTGCGTATGTAAGGCCCTGCATGCCGCTGTGTGTCGATATTTTCACGCACTCATTAGCGTGTGTGTGTTTGTATTTGTGTGTCCCCTGGGATGGCATTAAAGCTGATATAAGAGGTGGGAAATGACAAATCCACTCTGAGTGCCGCTCTGCTGACGACGGGAGTTCTGTTTTTTTTTTTTTCATCCCACAATGCCACTGCTCATCTCCATCTCATCTCATCACCGATCAAAGTGCGACCTGTCTCTCCAACTACCATCCATTCATCTTTGCGCCCGCTCCTTAATGCGCCTTCCTCTAAAGCTGACACATTTGTCACCAGACCAAACTAAGCCTAATCCATCGCAGCACTTTTTCTCTCCCTCTCGCAATTTATGATGTAGTGAATATGAAAAAGAGCCGCGTTCAATCCAATTTCCTGAACGTCTCCGCTAAGTTTTTATGCTCTCTTGAAGTCGTGGCGTCGTAAAGAGCCATCTGTAGAATCAATGAATAATGCAGCTGTGACAACAGAGCTCAGAGAAGGTTACGGCGTGGACTTAAGGGAGCGTTATCAACTAAAGGAACTCATGTAAGTGTCAGACTGGATATCTGTGTATCATGTTCATAATAAACACATTACATAACACTCAGATTAGAAAGAGCTGGGTCAGGAATTAGTTTGTCTTTAATTATTAATAAGCCAGAAATACACTGCAAAAATTCACATCCCTGCAAGCAAAAGTCTGATTTCTGCCTCATTAGGCTTAATTTAAGAAAAAGGACTTAAAGTGAAGAACATGAGCCAAACTTGGAATAATCTTGTCTAAAAAGATATTGTTTTCATCAAGCTGCAACATCCAAAACTGCAGTTCCGAAAGAGTCCACTAGAGGGTGGCTGCAGAAACACAATACACCACATACACACCCATTCAACCAAATGGATCCTTGAGCAGAATTAAGGGCCGTTCACCACAACAATTTTAGGAAGAAACAAAGTAGGTTTTGTCCCACTTCAGCCTCTCGTTAACACAGTGTTTCTTCTGAAGTTTTGAAAACAGCCCTCAAGAGTGGATTCACAGGAACCGTTTCCATGTCTGTGAAAACTTCTTGAAGCCTGTGTCTGTTTTCCTCGCCTGGTGAAGTGAGCTCAAATACCATCATGTCTGCGGCATCTGAAGACCAGAAAGTTTTCACAGATTTCTGTCAGTTTGTGCTTGTTCACTGTTTCAAACAGATGACGGTTAAACAGTGATGTAACAAAACATTGACGCCATCTGTGGCACATACCTCACTTGATCGACCAAAGTGTAAATAGAGTTCTCTATTATCAACCCAAGACTCAAGACCTAAAGGATAATTAGGTATATAAAGGTTAAGTAGTTTTACCACTAATAATGAACGGTGCTGCTAAAAAGTGATAAAAATTAAAAATGTATATATGAAATACATGAAGGCAAAGTGATCATAACAATCAGGAACTTGTGCTTATTTCTCTCATTGTTGATCGTTGCATCCCCAAGGACAACTTCACTGAGATTAAGTCCATGTGTTATAAAGTCTTTGGTTTGAGAATAAGAATAAGTTACTCCACACTGACGTCTAAAATGTAAAAAGTTACTATTTATCCACCTTTGTACTCTGACATTTTGCACAAATTTCTCTTTTCTTTTAATATCTTTTTGATTCCATTTATACTTTTATACTGTATACTCCTAGATTTTTATACTTCTGTTGACTGTTGATACTAAATGTTTACCCTGGGTCTTTGAGTATCTTAATTTCAATCCTCTGTATGTGCTGCACATATTGCAACTGAAAATAAATCAACTTTGAACCTTGAAGTTATATTTAGCAGGATAGCTCTTTTTTGGGGCTCCCTGCCTTTCCTATGTGCAGGTATATCGCAAGGTGTATCACAAGGTACACAATATATATTGCATTATATTTGGGCCTTTCAGTGAAGTTTCTGTATCCTGTCTGCACCCAATCACATCAGTAATGGATCTACATAAGTATCAATTTATATATTTTGTCGCATTACAGTAACAACTCACATAATTAATTCACTTTCTCAGTGCTCTGTCATCTCATCTGCTGTTATCAGGGTCGGGTAGAGTGATGTGCAAAAAACATTGCACTATAATTATTTCCCAACATCGTACAACTCTAGTGCAAAGGTGGAATTCCTGAAGCAGGAAGAGCACTCCTCCACTTTATTTCATGCACACATGAAAGGCCAAGGCAGGGGGAGCATCAGCAAAGACCCTCAAAGCCTGATGTTTCTTGAAATAAGACAAGAATAAGATTCTTATTCTTTGTTACTGTTGCCTGTATCTCTTGTTTCTTCCTGCATATGGTGCCATTTATTCTAGTGGGAATTACAAATTGTGTTTTTGAATAAAATTTCAGAGCCTTTCAGATTGAAATGACATGCTCCATATCTGAGTGTTGGTCACATAAAACATAATTTCAATCTGAAAGGCTCTGAAATTTGTTTTCCAATGATAGTTCACTGCAGCTTTGAGTAATAGTCACAGGAATATTAAGTTTTCTTCTTTGAACAAACAGGCACGACTCTTCTCTTCTTTGTGTTTACTGTCTGTTTCTTGGATCTCTCTCACACTCAGGAGGTGTATTCATACGTCTAAATCAGGCTGATGGAAATGCTCCTAATTCACGTTTTATTTTTGCCGCATCTGAAATGTTTGCGTAAAATCTTCCTGACAGCTGGTGGAGAGCACAGCTGCAGAGAGATCTCACGACCAGCTCCGCCGCCGCCGCTGCTGCTGGGAAGTCCAAGATTTCTGGGTCGAAGCGTTTCCTCTTCTCTGTTTCTACAAGTTAACAACGCAGCTCTGACCACTTCCTGCAGAGCGGGCAGGTATGTGGTATGTCCGACTTATAAAAAAACCCTTAAAGCTGTCAGACCACCGGCTGGAGCTGCAGACTGTTTACCTCCAGCACACTGACAATACACACACAGCTGACCTGAAAGCTCTGCGCACGACGCTGCGCCAAGAAAATCCTTCACCACCGCCGATGTGTAAACACAGATGATCTTTTTCACACTTTCTCCGGCCTCCTCGCCACACTGCTACTGACCCACAAGACAAATGGCCTCAAACAAGAGTTCCCACCGTGAGACAAGACAAACATCACAGAGCAGGAGGTTTTAAACATGCAGAAAGAGAGTGTGCTCCTGCTCACTGCAGCTCGTCTCGTCCCTGTCCAGGCTGAAGTGTGTGTAACAGGGGGCAGCTTTGTTTTTCTTCAGGGTGCTATTAAGCTTCAGGTCCCTTGTTTCTCCTGTCAGGACTGATAGGATAGTCGATTACACCAGAGGAGAGAGATCTTCTTCTCTGCCTTCCTGTCTTCTTTTAGTCCCTGCGGCCTCCCCAGGTGCACACAAACACACACCCCCGGCTCTGAAAGAGCGCTCACAAAGTGATGAAAGGCTGTTTATCCTGCATCCACTGTGATATCTCAGCTCCAGAAAAAAAAACAGCCTGGACACGTTATCACCTCTGACCAGGAGGAGTCAGGACTGACGCCAGCAGCAAATACCAGCGTTAGTGTGTGTGTATGTGTGTGTGTCCCAGCGGTAATAATCACCCGGATTAGAGCGGAGCCAAACCCCCGCAGGGTCCCCCCTTCTTTCCCCCCCTGTTTCAGCGACACAGCCCGGCCCGGCCCTGCAGCCCCAGCTCTGAAGAGGCATGGGAAGCAAAACAGCCGGCCTGACGTCCAGACAGAAAAACACAAGAGCGAAAAACTCCTTTTTCCTTTCGGTTCTCGCAGATCCTCACCCCCCTTCGTGCTATCGATCTAAATAAAAAACACTCAACATTTTCAGGCAATACAAAGACACATAACCCATTCAACAAGCACAGCCTTTAACCACAGGGGTGCAGTGAAAATGGAAGCTAATACAGCCGTCAATATGTCTGTGTGAAGGATGCAATATGCTGGAAACAACAATGGGAAAGCACGCTGGAGAAATGGGTTCTAACTTAATAAGGATGCACGCCGTGTCTGCTGGATACCTCGCAGTCAATGTGAGAGATTATTGCTGAGTGGAAATGTTGCCTGGATGTATTACACTCCCATGCCTGGGATCAATTCAGCCCAATCTCAGCGTGTGATTCAGAGGCAACAATTGTCTGTTGAACTCTGGTAGCGTGCATGAAACATCAATCAAGGTTTGTCTACAATCAACCTGCTGGTTTAGGTTTGAGGTGCATTATCCTTGGCCTGGAGAAAACCCAGAGATATCACAGAAACAAGTGTCTGATGTGGTTCACTTCACTGTGTTTGTGCTAAATTCACTTATAAAACAGTGTCTAGCGTGTGCAAACTCCTTCCATTAGTGTGAGAAAATGTCTTAACAGTGAGTATTAGATTTGGCTTCTAATAATTGCCTCTCCAGAGGAATGAGCCTGCATTAATGTGTGTTTTGCAAAGCAGACAACATGTGTAAGAAGCAGCACAGAAAGTGCTCATAATGTAGTCATTTTCTGTGGGTTAGCATGGGCAAGATTATTCAAATCTTATGCAAGAGAATGTATTTTTTTCCAGTCTTGAGAGTTTACAGTGACCTCAATGTACCTTGTGTTAGGTTTATTTAACTGTGGTGTGATTCTAATTCCTGGCCTGAAACCACATAAAGAGCCAGTTAAAACTTCCTCCCTGAAAAAAGAAGCTTTAAATAAAGACACCAAAAAGTGAAGGTGGAGAAAGCAGTCTCACCTCAGGTTTTTCTGCTTGTTCTCCTTCTTGTTGAGGACCCCCGGCACACAGTTGGTGAGCTCGGTCCAGTCGGCGTGCAAGCCGCAGCTCCAGCCGGTGGAGAAGCGGGAGAAGAGCCAGGTCTCCTTACGGTTCGGCCGGTAGCAGGTACACTTCTTCTGGCCCGGTCTGCAGTCGCACGGGACCTCCAGACGGACATTCTGGACCAGGTGTCTCCCGAAGGTAGTCCCTCCTGTTTTCTGGATGTGCAGAAACACAATCACGTCCTCCCCTTTGATTTGAAAATCAATCGTCCTCTCCAGGTCCCTGACGGGGAAGTAGTATTTCTTCACGTAGTGGGGGTCCGGAGTGGGGAAGATGTCCCCCTCGTCCTCCTCCGTGAAATAACCGTGCGGGGAGCCGAAATTGATCACCCCTGGAGCCACGTACTGATAGAGAATCAGCATGAAACACACGGATCCGACGACGATCAACAAGAATTTGCTGCTCCTCTCGACCATGGTCCTTCCCAGTGCGGACGGTCCCTGCAGCACGCTACCATTTCCCGGTCAAGCCCACAACAGGGAGCGCGGCGCTCGGCTTCTTCATGCTCGCTCCCCCGCCAACAACGACTGGATTTCGGGGCTCAGGAGTGGCTCATTCCGCTTCGAGACGACCGGCGAAGTTGGCTCATCGTTCACCGAGACTGTTCAACACCGTGAAAGACGCATTGTAACTCGCAGAGAGCCCCCCCGCAGCCGACCCTCCCCCGTTTACTTTACTTTGGTTTCCACACAACAGGCTCACTGCATCACCATGGAGCTATGTACCCAGGATGCAGCGCGAATCCTACCTTTTCAACCTCTCTCTCTCTCTCTCTCTCTCTCTCTCTCTCTCTGAAAACACACTGAAAGGGAGAGTCGCTTTAATTCATTGGTTAACGTGTAACGACTGCGTCATTCACAGCAGCCAATAGCCGGAGGCCATTCTCATACTCTCCGTTACTTATGGAGAAGTAGAAATTAGAAAACATGTTGAAAATATAATGGAGAAAGAAACGTTTGAAGGAGGGTATAGAAGTAAACAAAGGAAAATTCAATATTAGTGAATAGTTAAGTAAGTCAAGGAAAAGGTAACACCGTTAATATTTCAATCTTTAAGAAATATAGGATCCATGAGATCAATATGAACTCCAATTTAATGTAGTTTTATTTATTTATTCTTTTCTTTTTGTTTGTTTCTAAAGCTTCCTCTTCCTTTACTTATAACTAGGATAGCTGAAATACACAAATGCAATGTGATTAAGAACTTTGATAGATATTGAGTACATAGTACAAATCTGATCAAGATATCTCATCAATTGACTTTTTTAAAAATATTTTTTTTGATCATAAAGAGACTTCATCGACACCCTGTGATCCCCAATACTGGCATATTCATACATCCATCCATCCATTTTCTATACCGTCTATCCTGCTATTCAGGGTCGCGGGTGGCTGGAGCCTATCCCAGCTGTTATTGGGCTAGAGGCGGGGTACACCCTGGATTGGTTGCCAGTCAATCGCAGGGCTGACATAGAGACAAACAATCATTCACACACACTCACACCTACGGTCAATTTAGACTGATCAATTGACCTGACATGGGCATGTTTTTGGTCTGTGGGAGGAAGCTGGAGTACCTGGAGAGAACCCACGCATGATGAACATGCAAACTCCACACAGAAAGGCCAACCTTCCCGAACGGAGGATCGAACTGGCGACCTTATTGCTGTGAGGCTGCCGCACTACCCGCTGCGCCACCGTGCATTTTCATACATATTTACATCACATGTATCTATAAATTCATGTAGCATCCTGCTGCAAATTTGAAGCATTTTTCCAGAGCGCAATTATAAATCTGTTGTTGTAATCAACAGCATTCAGTGTACGTGGTCTTCATCTTGCTTTTTTGCTTTGGAGTTCCTCAGATTTAACCATTCTAAACCATTTTACCGAGTGGTGTGCAAAGTCTGCGCTTGTTGCTCGATTGCCGAAAATCATGCCCCAAGTGACAAAATGTGCCCTGGAGTGTTCTCCTGGGAGTCAAAACACACAATTAAGGACCTCCTTAGAAGTGATTAACACATGAAAAAGTGCCCTTCTGGTCGGCAAATTCAACTGCCTATTTAACTAAGTGTCCTCCTGAAAGCCATAATACACTTAAGTGCTCTCTCAAAAACCAAAACACATGCTAAAGTGCCCTATTTGGAGCCAAAACATGTGCTGAAGTACCTTCTTGGGAGCCAAAGCACATGATGAGGGTGCCCTCCTGGTTGGCCAGTCAAACTAACCTGAACCTTTAGAGGTTAATAGGTAAATACTGCCCTCCTTGGAGCCAAAACACATTCTAAAGTGCACTCCTGGTTGTCAAATGACACTTATCTGCCCCTTTAGCTGGTTAAAACATGATAAACTGCTGTCCTGGGAGCCTAAACACATGCTCAAGTGCCCCCCTCTTGGGAGCCAAAACATGTGGTCTTTTGGGGGCCAAAACAAATAATAATGTGCCCACTCAGGAACCAAAACGCATGCCAAAATGCTCTCTCAGGAGCAAAAATGTCTTGTACCCTGCCCTTCTACTCCAACATAAAACAACTGTTTATAAATCAATAACTCTCACTGAAGCTGGTATTCACCCAAAAACGAATCATTTCCACAGGCAAGGTTACATTTTTAAGTTGCCGTAGGCCATTCATGGCCCTGACGCTCCCAGTTGTTTATGCTTCATTAACTTTTTAATATATTGTTTAGTAATATTATTCAGTAACACATGAAAGACAACTGGCTCGAGTAGAATAAATACATTTCTTAAAAAAAAACGAGGTTCATTGTTAATGTTATCAAAGCAGAGTCCAGATGTTTGCTGTGTGTTGAGTAACACTTATCTGCTCAACAGAATAGTTTCTATCAGGAACTTGATTGATTTATAGTGAAATCAGCAAATTATTTCAGCAACCTTGCTTTTCTTTGCAATACAACTTCCTCTTTTCCTATCCTATGTTTTCAAAACAGCTAAGCAATAAGGAAGTTTATGGAAGCCCATTTCTGCTGGTTAAAAATAAAAAAAACCTAAAACGCGGCATTGTTGTTGTTTTTTGGGGCTCATGTTACGTAAAATATGAGATAAAAGTCGACATTTTGAGATAAGGAGTAAACTTTTTTTGAGAAGATGTGGTCAACATTATGAAAAAAAGACATTGTGGGATTAAAAGACAAAATTCAAGATCTTGAGATCAAAAGTCTAAACTTTGAGAAAATGAAATCTAAATTTTGATATGAAGTCAAAACATAAAAAAGTCGAAATTTCAAGATAGAAAGTTAGAATTTGAGACAAAAAGTCATAACTGAAATATGGTCAAAGTTTTAAGGAAAAAGGTCAAATTTTTGAGAAAAAGTTAGAATTATAAGACAAATACTAAAACTTCTGAGATTAAGTTGAATTATGAGGAGAGAAGTCATAATTATCAGGAAAAAAAATATCGAAATTTAATGTAAACAGTCAGAATTTTGAGAATAAAAGTTTAAATGCTGGGAACAAAAATCATAATTTTAACAATTTCTCATCAATTTGAAAAATTATCTCAACATTAGACTTAATTTGCGAAAAAAACAGTGTCTTAACAAATCCATTTTTTGTATTTCTATGTTTTTAACTGGCAGAAATGCGCTTGTAGAGGAAGTGAAATGATTGAGGAAGGTTAATTTTCTTTTTTCCAAACGTATGGGAGCTGAAATGCCTGACAACCATCAAATCAACCATGAGGTTGCCGGTTGCGTTGCCGCCGCTGGTGGTCAGCACTGAGCTCAGCTGCTCTCCTCCGCTTTCACGCTGCTGATCAACTTGTCTGGCATATTTATGTGATTCCCAGCAGCGATTACTGTCGAACATGTTTTGACTAATGACATGTACGAGTGGAAGACAGACAGAGACAAGTTTGGACCGCTGTATGTTATTGTGTTGAGGAGATAAGAAAGAAAAGAAGAGCTGAGCTGAGCCGTGATAGTTGTCCTCTGCTCCAGCCTCAGGTTACAGCTGTTTTCTCAGGCCCTCTGTTATGTTATTGCACATGTTTATTGTGGTAATAGGGCAGAGCGAAATGACTGGGCTGCGTGTAATCTGGGTAAAGCTTCCAGGCCTGATTCCCACATGTTTCTTAAATGAAGCTCAATCATTGAGATCAGCTCAATCAGCAGGCTGGGGGGGGGGGGGGGGGGGGGGGGGGGGGGGGGGGGGGGGGGGGGGGGGGGGGGGGGGGGGGGGTGAAACCAGCACTGGAGCTGTGGCTGATGGCAAATGAGCTTGGTAAGAAATGAGGGTATATTTTCGCTCAGAGTGGTTTGCGTTGATGATGTGATGTGTGTTTAGTCAGGCTGTAATTGCCTCTCTGTGTGTGTGTGTGTGTGTGTGTGTGTGTGTGTGTGTGTGTGTGTGTGTGTGAGTGTGGTTGTTTCACACTCTCAGCTTCCATGATTTCCCAGTTGGACGTGGATCTCTTAAGGCCTGTGCTCACCTGCTTCTGGACCCTTTCATAACTTTTAATTTCTTTTAAGGAGGAACAGGTGTTCTTGATTCTAGATACTCACATTAAAGCTGCTCCTTCTTTACTTTAGTGTGACCGTCTTTTAAAAGCCGATGAGAGGATCCCCTACCCGCTCCTCAGAGATACTGCAAAAATACACTCAAGAACAACAAAGTGGCTTCAAAGCCCGTACATTTATTTCAAACACTCCTTTACTGTTTGAAGTGGAACTTTTCTAGAATTTGAACATTAACAATGTTAAGATGCTCATTAAAGTTCATTTGCACCAGTTGAAAAAATAAGACTGAAAAACTGGCTTTGTTGAGATTTTTTTGCCCATTGAAAAGTTTAAATGTCATTTAATTGACTTTCAATGTCAACATTTCAACTTATGAATTATGCATTTTTTCCCCTCATTATTATGACATTCCTTCTTACAAATTTGACCTTTAATCCCAAAATGCAAAGTAATCTCACAGCTGTGATTTTATTTTACAAACTCAACTGTTTTATCTCAGAATTTTGACTTTTTTATCTCACAATTTTAACTTTTTGAGAAAAAAATCTCAAAATTATGACTTTTTTTCTCAGTATTTTCACTTTTTTATTACAGAATTTTGACTTTTATCGCAGACGGTTGATTTTTTCATCCCAGAATTTTGACATTTTATCTCAAGATTTTGACATTTTATTTCAGAATTGTGACATTTTATCTTGGAACTTTGACTTCTTTTTTTTCCACAGAATTTTGACTTTTTTATCCCAATAGTTAGACTTTTTATCTCATAAGTTTGACATTTATTTTTAAGAAATCCTGACCCTTGAGTGTCACTCAAATTTGACCTTTTCTCCTACAATTTTGACAATTTTTTTTGAAATTTTAATCAAAATTTGATTTCTTATCTTACAGTTTCTATGTTTCATCTAAAAACTTTGACTTTTCGTATCACCAAATATGGGCCATAAAAAATCTCAACAAAGCCAAGTTTAATTTTTTTTTTTTCACAGGCAGAAATGGACCTCCATAACAATGCCTCATCACATACTTGGATAAATAGACAAATATGGCATTTTTGTTGTTTTTTTTTTTTTGCAAAACTTTAAATAATGCCTCAGAATCTTGGTTGAAGTTTAGTTTGGATTTGAAGCATTTCACTTTCCAGCCGACACATTGGTGTCAGTTTTGCAGACAGTACATGGATCCTCCCACTGGTCACGACCATGAAGAAAAAAGAGGGGAACTACCCTTTATCTGCGGTTGGTCTGTAAATGTTATTTTCTACTTCAGCATTTTCTGTTCTGAGAGCGCAGACATGTCAGGCAAAAGAGGACGTTTGTTCATCCAATTTTACTTCCTTAAATCCACAAACTTCCTCTTTAAATACAAACAATTGTTGGGAAACCCCCATGAATCATAATCATCAGCCACAGTGATGAGTTTCTCTTCCCTAAATTAAACATACAATGATGTTTTCATATGTAGATTTCATCATAGAGTTTCAGTGGTCTCTTCATGTGCCTCATAAATGAATAACGAGTCAATATAATCCAGTTAATTTCTTTAATAGACTTGCAACCCTATGTTTGTTGTTATTAATATCTTGCAGCTGATCTATAAAGCTTCAACCACTGGCAAATAAATCCCCATGAGTTTCAGCTCACACACCCTTCAAGCAGTGATTCACAACTGTGGGTCCACATTTTGATGATGTATGAAGTTATTTGTCTTTCATGAATCTAAGATGTTTTCTTCTTGAAATGAAGAACTAACTCTGAGCCAATTTTCTTCAACATGTTTCAGATCCTCTTTTTTTGTTTCCTATCAAATATCTCTGAAACAAAAACAGTCATTATCTTTTATTTGTAATGATTAAAAACTTTTTTGTAGTTTTAAATTTGAAGTTTAGACTATGAAAGTACTATTTTCAAGATTGTGTTTTTTCAAAATAACCATCAACTTCTTCAAATATTTTAAAACTGTTGAATTATTTTTTGGGGGTATGTATTTGTTGAATTATATATATATGTGTTTGTTCGTACAGGATTAGTTTCACTGGAGGACCTCTGATAATTTATAATAATTGTGTGGGTTGTCTGTGTTTTTAATCCTGTGTGAATCAGACATGTTTGTAATTTGTGAAGTAAAAGTCCCAGGGTAAATCACCAACCATATTTTGAGACAAACCTGAGACGCCTGAGAATGCCAGTCCAGTTGGAATCAGCATCTAAGTCTTTTTGGGTGGTCTCTGCAGCTTTTTCTGATTCTTTTCCATACATGGTTCAGACAGCTTTATAAACAAAACAAAACTTGTATTCTAGCATTTAGCACACGTTTTAGCCTTAAGCTCGTATTTAAGAATTTGGCCTGTGGTTAGCCTTTAACATGTATTTTAGCTTTTAGCTGGTGTTGTTGCGTATAGCTTTTGTTTTGGCCCTTAGGTCGTGTTTTTGCCTTCAGCTCCTGTTTTGGCCTTTAGCCCATGCTCTATCACTCTCCTGTTTATCTTTCTTTTTTTTTCTTTCCTGTCCCTTTACTTTCAGACAGTCCCCCCCCCCCCTTCCACTTTTACTACTAAATGCATCACTGAAATCATTTTCCTTAGAGAAAAACACGACACTCTCTTTTCTCTGATAAACTTCGTCAGCCGCCGTGGTGTTGTCATTTAGACTTCAATGTGCCATAAATCAATTTGGTCCTGTCTAACCTGTCCAGTCCCAATTTAGGAGCTGGGAATCAGCATTAGCAGATTAGCAATTAGCAGAAAAGAACATTAATTGGGTCAGAATTTTCAAGAAAAAGTACTTGAAACTACATCAAAACTCTGAAAAGTGAAGAGAATTGAACATTTAAGTCAGTGCTCTCAGGGCTTTGTGGTCCTGTTACTGTTTTTAAAGGATGACATGGTAATTAAAATAAATAGTGAATATCTGCCAACCAGCTTGTCAATTGATCCATACTCCACAGAGCTCACCTAAGCTTACTTCCATCGCTCAACAAGATATTGAATTAACAATTATGTCGTTTGAATTGACTGCACGTATTGAGCGTTAAATCTCTCCTGTAGCTAAGTCTGAGTTTGGACTGTGTGCACCTTGACACCAGACATGAACGTTTCATCCATTTTCCTTTTCCTCGTCTCCTGAGCTTCAGCCCAGTGCGACCATCATGGGCGAGCCTTGAATAATTCAGCCTGCTTATTTACATGTTCCTTTACTTACACTGAAGCAGCACCAGCCTGTCACACTGCTGTTAAACACACTCATGATTATGACTTCTGCCTTGCCCCTGGCTGTACCCGCTTGTATTAAATACTGGGAGATTGCAGCGAGAGCCAGTGTGAGTGTCGGAGGGAGAGAGAGTTCCTCGCTGCGTATGCGAGACAGAGAGAAAGCGACTCAGAATATTAAAACTGTGTGTTTGTGAGTGCCAACTTGTGCGTGTTTATGACAGGAGAAGTTAGCGTGTGTGTGTGTGTTTGTGTTGTACTCCCGCCATGCGCAGTGTCATTATGAGCTGCGTTACTTAAAGAAGATGGATGTCACAGAGTGTGTTGCCCTCTGGCTCGGGTATAGAGATATGACAGTCTGTTTATCATCAAAACCAGTTTATTGTTGCCTTTGCATAATGATTCTGTTCACATGGATATTTTTATGCTGTTTCCAGAGGCTTGGAGCTGTATTTTATGTCCTTCCTCAGTCTCTCTCATGCACACACTGTGTGTTTCCTCTCTGCTTGTGATGCATGTAGGTGCGCTTTATTCATTATTCATTTTGTGATAACATATTAAGAGACATATATGCTTATTACAGGAGAAAACATCAAACAAGTGCATAAACATATACAGGAATATGGATATTTATGAAGTCCGCTGCCCCTGAAACGCCCTCAATTATCATTTCCTCTGTGTATGTAAAAGTAAACAGGTGGTGTGAGCTGAATTAGAGCTGATTCACATGTTCGCACAGGCCAAACAGAGTCCATTAACGGGTGTACATTCAGTCCAGACGCTGGCTTGACTTCTTGGAATCTGCTCTCACGCCCTAATGTCCGCCCTGCACACACACATACACACACACGCACACACACGCAGACTTCATGTTCAGACATGCTGCGTCTGTTTGTTCTTTATTTTTCATTCAGCCAGCGGCCAGGACTGGATTCCAGAGGGAAACGCACCAAAACAAAGTCAATAGGGTATTAAACTAACAAAAGAAGAACTATTTCTGCCAACTTTCATTCTTTTTTAGTCTGAATGCAGCAGCGAAGCTGTTTGTTCTTTGCAAATAAACAGGCGAAAAATGAAGTCAAAAGAATTACCAATCTGTTTTCATCACAGAGCTCGGATTGAATTATTCCCTGAATGATCCGGGTGTTTCAGACACAAATATTTTCTTTGGATGTGCCTCGGGGAAGTGCACGCTGTAGAGGAACAACAAAACGGGGCGCCATCTATTTCCTACATTCCAGTCTGTTAGTGTTTCACAGTGTGTGTGTGCCTGTGTGTGTTTCCTCACAGATAAATTTGTGTTTCACATGTGTGCTTTTATGTCACACAGATGTAAATATGTGTGCAGGCAGCTGTTTACTCCTGTGTTTGTGCACTGTGAGATGTTAATGCGCTTCGCTGACTGTGTCACCTTAAAATGATGTTCACACTTTTCCAAAATGTTTTGACAAAGATGTTGAGAAGGCAGCGTAATTACTGTCTCACAGCAAATGTCTTTATAAAACATGCAGCGCAAAGCAGGAGACACTCTGTGACGCTCTGACTCAAAGTGTCCTCTTGTCCCGTGTGTGTGCTTACGCAACAAAAGCACTTTGATGAAGGTTAAATGTTAATTTAGTTCCACATCAAGCCACTTCTGTCTTTTTTAATATTTAAACCACAACATGAACCTTTGTAACCTCTTAAAGAAGTGCTACAAGTGCTGCTGTACAGCTGTAACTAAGTGAAAGAGGGAAATATATCAAAGGTGACACTCTCAGTGTGTTCCCACAGCACAGATAGTTTTGCATAAATTACATCTTTAGGTCTGTGGAAGTCACTCAGACTTCAACTTTACTTTAGTGCGGCAGGATGCCAACAATGCAGGCTGCAGACCTTACATGAACTCAGCTGAGCTTATTTTCTACAGAAGATTCACACCTCCTCCGCAGCGACAGCATCGTTCACACCCACCATGTTGTTTGGTCTTCTTCCTGTCGCCCAATGTGCAAGACTGTCAGAGCAAGTCGCTTCTGCCCCTTCCGCCTTTTTGGGCAAATTTTGTCTTCCACTGATGAATTATCCAATAAAACAGGATGGAAATTTCAAATTAGAAAACTGGTACATGACAGACCACAAAAGTAACTCTATTATACTCCAATATTTCCAAATATGTGTTTCATGGATAATTCTTAAATAACCAAGTCTGCATTCTTTTAACCTCTTAAGACCTGGAATCCACTTCTGTGGATGTTAGATTTCTGCCTCACACACATGAAACTTCATTGTTTAAAACTTTAATCTATTAGCTACATTTAGGGACACTTCCCACCTCATCTTCTGGTGGTATCACAACTTTACACCCATTCCAGTGAGAAAAAAAAGTGGAGTTATGAACAATAACACTTATAACTAAAATCTAGTAGCCAACTAATAACACTAAAAAAACCCAATAATTTCCTCTATGAAGACCAAATTTAGTTTTTATACTCAAGGAGAAAAAGAATTACAGCAGACAAATGCTCAGGTCTTAAGGGGTTAAGGGAAGAATAGGATTTCTTTTTTTCTTATCTTTTCTCTTATCTTTCTTACTTACTTAAACTGTGTACAAAGTTTGCCATTATGTTTTTGCAATTAATGCTTTTTGCTGCTGTAACACTGTAAATTTCTCCATTGTGGAATAAATAGAGGATTATCTCTTACTAACTTATCTTAAGCCAATTTGGCCATGAGCCCCGCAGCCCCCCCTTTGTGCACACCACTGGTATATTGTACAAATCACCCATCCACAGGTTGATTCACTTTCCATCCCTCTAAATATTCCCCAATAATCTCAAACTTTGCCATTTTACACGTCTGTGTGTGTGTGTGCAGATTTGAATGCGTGCACTGTCAGCTCACAACAACCATGTTGTTATATTTTAGTGACAAGTCGACCCCTGAACTTGTTTTGTGAGCGGACATATGTTTTGTTGGGGTGTGTCAGGTTTAAACACTTAATTCCCTCTCTCCTGACATGAGGGATTTGTGTCCGTGGGTGTGGGTCTACAGGGAATTGGATTAGCTCATGTTGCAGGGCTGTTGTTAATGATTAAGGGTTTATTTAAAATGCTGTGCAGAACCACTGTCTGCTGCTCACTGACCGCTCAACATGTATCGATTTGTGGGGATTACTCCGGCTCTGGAGCTGATGGCGTACAAAGAACACTGAATATAAATAATCTGCCCCAAAGAAAGGAAATCAGGTAAAACATTAGTGCTGAAACTAGAAATGTAAGTGGAGACGCTCTGCCCTGGACACACTGAAAGACTGAGGAATAAAGTCTCAACTACTCTCTGCTGTCTCCACCACTCTTCATTCTTCTTTTGATGCTTCAGGTAGGAGGTAAGATGTTGGGAAAACATCAATGGAGCAGAAATAGAAGCAGCATTTGGACACAGGCAGGTCGAGGTAGGAAGTAGGGATGGGCCATATGGATAAAAGATTCCAATCAGCTCAATTTTGGGGGCGCAGATGGCCTAGTGGATTAGGTCACGCACCATGAAGTTTGCCCCCAAATCCTGTGGTCTGTTTCCCGCATGTCACTCCCCACTCTCTCCCCCTTTCCTACTCCTATCCATTGTCCTCCTCTATCTGATTAAAGGCATAAAAAGCCCAAAAAATATCTTTAAAAAAATCAGCTCAATTTTATTCTTGCAAAATCACAGCTTTGATTTTATCACAATTTTTTTTTCATTGAGATTGTTCAGGCAAGGGCTGCAACTACCCATAATACATGTTGTTGACTAATCTACCGGATTTTTCGGATTGGTTTATTGATCATGATTATTTTGCATCTGTACTCCTTTTGGGCTCTGATTTACTCAAGGGGCTAAAGAGTTCACACCTGTTAAATTCAGCCTGTTCAGTGAAATATTCAATGAGCTTCACTGAATTAACATTCTTGTGGTGCCTCCTATGGACATGTACTGCAGTTGCATTATTTTTCTGTTTAGTTCTCACATGACTTTTGAGTCTGAGTGTTTTGGCCAGTTAGGGCAGCTTATGAATAATTGCAGTTAAAATCATCTCTAAAGAATGTTTTTGTCAGATCATAGACAGAAGTCACGGCACTAATTGTGATGGCACGTCAATTGGATTTTCTATTGACATTAGCATTAAGCTAGCTGACTTTCACCGACCAAAGCTAGCTAGTTAAGAATAACCTTCCTTTGGTGAGTTAAGCTGTGAATATGGTTTTAATTGTGTATGCTAATCTATCATCTTTCTGTTTTATATTTTAAGTTTTACAGTGCTTTAAGCTGTGCTGAATCTTAATAAGTGATTAAATCAAGAACAACAGTCTCTCATTTCACAAATAACTTCTTTTTTTCCTATCTACCAAGTCAGGCGCCTACGTTCAGGGAGGGTGGAATAGTCCACTTTGAACTTTGAAAAAGTTACAGGACTTTTTACACTAGTTTTGTGACTCAAATCCTGAAAAAGTGTTTACACAAAAGGAAGCTTTTACTTCTCTAAATCATGTTATCAGGTGCTAAACGCCGGGAGCTGTCTCACTGTCCAAGCTGGAGATGCAGAGCCCCTGTCAGCACACAGAGCACAGGGATATTTCCTCGTCAATATTCCTCTTATATGAATTAATTTTTCTATTTCTTAAGAAGTATTTAATGACAGAGCACCTGCAAGGGCTCATAGACTGTATATAGAATGGACAGTGTGGCTCCGCCTTCCATCGTTGTACGGTTTTGTTACTGGAGCCGCAATTGTGCAGCCAGAATCTGCGCAGTAAAGAATTTGGGTGGAACCGGGTAACAAGCAAAAAATATATTTACTTTTGTCATTTCCAAAGTTTATTCTCTCTCATATCCCCAATAAAAACCACACAACAACAGCAGCAAAGCATATATATGATACAGTTTGACCTTTCTGTGATTGATGCAAACAGGCCCTGGCTGATTATATACATCCAATTTGGTGCTGTATTTCTTTGACCCCAGTATGGTCCGAAACTTTTCCTTCATTATCAACAATAAGGTCACAAGGGCAAATATTCCTCCTAATGCTCTAACTGCTCTTTTTGGTGTGTTGCCCCTCCCCAAACAAAAAGAACCTGGTAGTATACTTAACCCTGCTGGCCAGGAGACTCATTACTGAGGTGGAAGTCCTCAACCCCACCCAATCATATGAATTGGATTAAAGAGGTGCTTCATTTTCTTGAATTGGAGAAAATTAGACTGACCTTGTCTGAATCTGGGAGGTCCTTTGAGAGAGTATGGAATCCTTTTTTGTTTTATGTTAAATCTATGGAGCGTGACCTTAACCTATACTAAGATGGTTAACCTTGGACTGAGTCATTTATTTTCAATAATGTCAACCTTTTTTCTGTGGTTTTTTTTTCTCTTTAAAGGGGGGATATATGCCCAGTGGTATGGGAGTTTGTTTTTTGTTTGTAAGTAAGCATGCGTTTATCTATTCCCCTTTGTTTGTCAAAAAAGTAAAATCTACTCTGTACTAATATTGTTGAATGGAACTATTGCCAGAAGGAAAAAGCAATAAAAAGAGTTTTAAAAAAAAGAAAAACTAACTGCATTTTAGTAAAAGGCAAAAAAGCCATACAAGCTGAAGAGAAACATTGTCAATACTTATCTATTTTCTTATTTTAAGTTAAGATTGATTTCTCATTTTTTATGCATATATTTCATTATTAACATTTTCTTTCATGTATAAAAATGTTTATATGCAATCCAGAGGTCAGGGGTTCAAATCCCCTCAGTGGTTTTATTTTTGAGATTCTTGGTTTGTAGAACACAAAACTTGAAGCTACATTACATTACATATGAATAGTTAATTATCTTAACAAAATGTATTAGTTGGTTCAAACTTGAGATTTTTAATTGGCCTCAAAACTCAAAAATCCAGTGTGGACAATTGCCTTGATATTTTGAGTTAACCCAACTGTTTTATTTTTTACAAAGCTGGGCAATGGGCCTTGATTGTACTTGGAGAGCTCTCCTGTTTGTTATTGAGCGCATGTACACCATCAATCTCTATTTGAATGAAGCAAAATCTTATAAAGAGATATCAGACATGGTTGATGAAACATTAAAAGGCCTTAAACAGATCAGACAGATGATGTGAGCGCTGTTCAACTCCAGAAATGCTGTGATAATAACGAGTCTGACTCCACATCCTT
The DNA here is from genome assembly GCA_008086565.1 of Thalassoma bifasciatum. Lineage (NCBI taxonomy): Eukaryota > Metazoa > Chordata > Actinopteri > Labriformes > Labridae > Thalassoma > Thalassoma bifasciatum. The sequence continues at coordinate 154,455 of RPOG01000836.1, forward strand.
TAATGTGGATGCAGAGTGTAATGGATCAGGACTTTGGTTAAGGAAATGCTTTGTGATCGGTGGGGAATAATATTGCACTCAATATCAATTTTCCCTGTCAACATTTGCCTTGGGAAATTTAGCTCCAACAATGGCGGAGGACTCGAATAACCAAAGCTCTTTGTTTGAGTGGATTGCAATCTGATCTAGCTGCTGCTCCAGTTCTTGGAAGACAACGGACGGCTAATGGAGGCAGCGTAACCTCACACTGTCCCACCCTCTTTCTCCCTCCGCCACTTTCTTCTCCCCGTGTCTTTGTAAAACCACATTGGCATAAAGTTCTCACAGAGAGAAATCCACACTCTCCTCTGGCACACACTTATCTCTCTTTGAAATGGATGGACAATAATTACTGGGCTGTTGGTGGTTTTTCACCTCTTCTCCTCTTCTCCCCTCCTCTCCTGTGCTTCAGCTGTTTCCTCTGAGCCTCAATTACACGTTATTGGCATTAGTGACTGGCGAGTACACTGTTATTCCAAAGATAGCCTTCAGCGTTGTCTCTCTACCACCAGCAGATTGTTAATTGTAACCAAAGCTCTGTTTCAGATGCTTACTGGACCTGCCAAAGTATTTTCTCCGGACATAAAAACAAACTCTCTCTTTCTCTCTCTCTCTCTCTGCCGTGTCCCTGATTCAGAGTGGAAATTATCGCTGCCAGGATGCAGAACCTTAATTTTGGTTTTTTTCCAAAGTGTTCATGCTGCGTTAGCTCCAGTGGAAGTGGAGAATGAGTTTAATCCATGTGGGAAGAGTTCATCACAACCATAAAAGCAAGACTTACTTTGACATTTTGGTGATGCAGCAGCTTTTCCTGTGTGAAGTGAGTTACTTTCTTATATCTGTAGGTTCAGCAAAGATGCACAGAGTTAGAAATGTTCCACAGAGGGTTTTCGTGTCCTCTTGAAGCTCTGACGTTTGCATGAAGTCCCCTAACCGTCTTTTTCAGTTGCACAGATAGAGAATCAAAGTCATGTAACTGATAATAATTTGCGCTGGTGTTTGCATGACGCCCTGTCTCTGTGAACTTCAAAGTCTCTCCCATAAGTCGCTCGCGGACACAAAGATACCTCTGTAATATTTATGATGTTTGCTCTATTAGTAGAGGAGTTGTGAGCGTTGCTGTCTTTGCTGGTGTCATTTTTTCATTCTATCTTTGCAGCAGGGGATAAATTGTGGGATAAAAGAAACTCTTGATTCGTTGTGTTCTTTCCCTGTATTCAATACCATGACATTTTTGGTTGTAATATTTTCACAGCGGCAATTTAATCAATTTTCAAGAGGGAATAAGACTTACTCGAAAAAATGAAGGTAAGTTGTTTCCCGCAAACCCTGTTTAACCCATATTTATTTGAATACACGACAGGCAGGCCAGTCTAGTTGCTGCACTCTTCTACTATGAAGCCTCACTGTTGTAACAGGAGCAGGATGTGTCTTGGTTTCATTGTCTTGCTGAAATAATCAGGGACGTCCCTGAAAAAAACAAAGTGACTTGGATGGCAGCAGATGTTGCTCCAAAACCTGTTTGTGCCTTTCAGCATTAATGTGTGTGTGTGACAGTTCCCCATGATGCCATGGGCACTAACACACCCCCATACCATCACAGATGCTGATTTTGAACTATGCGCAGCTAACAATCTGGATTGTTCTTTTCCCCTTTGGCCTGGAAGACACCATGTCCATGATTTCCAAAAAGAGTTTGAAATGTGGACTCAGCAAACCACAGCAGAGTCTTACACTTTGTGTTAGTCCATTTCAGATGAGCTTCATCCCAGAGAAGCCAGCAGTGACAGCGGCGTTTCTGTCTGTTGCTGATGTCTGACTTTGTCTTTGCATGGTAGAGTTTGAACTGTCACTTGTAGATATAGTGATGAACTGTGTTAACTGACAATGGTTTTCTGAAGTGTTCCTGAGCCCACATGCTAATATCGTTTACACAATGATGTGGGTTTTTGATGCAGCGCCGCCTGAGGGGTCAAAGGTCACGGCCATTCAATGTTGGTTTTGGTCCTTGCTGCTTACATGCAGAAATTTCTCCAGATTCTCTGAATCTTTTGATGATATTATGGTCTGTAGATAATGAATTCCATCAATTCCTGAAGTTGTATATTGAGAAACATTGTTCTCAAACTGTTGGACTATTTGCTCACGTAGTTGTTAACAAACTGGTAAACCTGGCTCCATCTTTGCTTGTGAAGGACTGAGTCTTTTGGGGATGATGCTCCTTTTATACCCAATCATGACACTCACCTGTTTCCAATGCACCTGTTCACCTGTGGAATGATCCGAACAGTCTTTCGTTGTTCCTGTCTCAGCTTTTGAGGAACATGTTGCAGGCATCAAACTCAAAATGAGTGAATACTATGTTGAGCATGATTTGCATCATTGTATTCTGTTTTTATTGACACAGCGTCCTAATTTCTTTAAAATTGGGGTTGTATTAATCTTTTAACATAATCTGACTTCAGCCTGTGAACTTTTCTCTCTGTTGTTCCTTTTTGGTTCATATGAAAAGTCAAAATATTGCACATCAATGACAAGAGCCAAGATGAAACAGGTTGGTCGGGTAAATTTAACGGTTTCTAACCACTAATGAGTTCAGGAGAAGCCAAAAAACAAAAACCCTGAAGGGTATTTTTAGAGGCTCCTCTCACTAAAGATTAAAGATACGACTGAATGTGAAAGTTTTTTCGTAGAATTAAAGTTTGTGCAGGAGACAGTTTTAATTCTCAGCTCTCTAGAAGAGATAGCTCATGGTTGAAGACTTGATTTTGTGGTCGTAAGTGGAGATACTTTTTTATACGTTTATGACAATATGATAAAAGGTTTCAGTAATCCTGGAGGAAGACGACAGCAGACATGTTTCATCCCTGGTTCGTTTCTGTTTCTGCACTTTGTCAGATGGACGGAGCAGATTAGAGCGACTACATGATGGAAGCCAGGCCGCGACGTGCCCCCCTCCCTCCCTCTCCCTCCCTCCTCCCCCCCTGCTGCCTCCTAAGTATAAGCAGATTAAAGTTAATGATCTAAAGTGAATTAGATATTTAATCATCTTATCATCTTAGTGTAGTCAGGTCATAACTCCGCTGATCTGAAATCCCGTCTGTTTTTTACGGCGCGCAGCAAAAGCACAGCCAGCTGAATTCAGAGGGCAGCCCGTAGCCTCCGGAAGGTTCCACTAAATCAATTTGGAGATTGAGAAATTAAATTCAACCACTGTGTTCCTTTTTTTTTATAAGCTTTGATGCAAAATGTGTGATTGAGGACGAGCAGTAATGGAATAGTTCTGGTCCCAAAAGATGAAAAACACCCTGAGGGACGCCTCCGTTGATTCATCTCATTTTCGTCCTCTTTTTAAAGCTCTCTCTCTTTGTTGCACTCTCCGTCACCCTCCATCTGAACTCTCACTGATTGAGGTGCGAACACTTTGCTTTCACACAATTGGGTGCCCCCCTTTCACACACGTACACACACTTTTCCTCTCAATTTGTAGCTCCTGGAGGTCTCTGGGTGTTAAGGTGACCTCAGTCTTGTCTCTTCCTCTTAGGCCCCTGTTTCACACGAAAAAGCAAAAAACGCTGTGAAAAAAAAATCTTCATTTACACAGGAACGCTAGGAGCCTTAAAATGCCATAGTGTCCACAGGACTGTAAATGGCGATGTACCCGTAGGAGTCGTTTATACAACAATGGTACAGAGGCTGAAGAAGAGGTGAGCTGATCATCTGGAGTTTATATCAAAAACTTCTTCTCTAATTGCAGAAACAGTGCAAGAATTGCACATTTTGTTAGCAGGCGGTCTGGATTTAGCAGCCACAAGAACAAAATCGTAGTCTGCAAATGTTGTTGTTGATCAGTTTGCACATGGCACAGTGGAGGTTTGATGCGCAGGTGCAGAGCTGAGTGTGATGTCAGCGTTTCCAGTGAAAGCGCCGGCTTGTTAACATGGCAAAAGTGGAAACAGTGTTTCAGAAAAATCCTGCTCCTGGAGTTGTTTTCAAAAGTTTGCGTTTATGTCGACTGAAACTTACCTGACACGCCAGACGGACAGTTTCATATATCCTCCACGGAAATATTTCACTAGTCCATCCGGGTAAGGGGCGCTAGTGAGTGTTTCAGGGCGGGACTTAAAACAATAAAGCAAAATACAGCAGCTGGTGATTGGGCAACCATTCTGCCTGATGTACTCATCACAGACAAATCCACATCAAACCACAGTATGACGTAGGGGATGTGTAACCTGACACTCCAGACAGACAGTTCATATATCCACTATGGAGATATGTCACTCGTCTGTTTTTACTCAAAACATCGTTTGCTGTGAGAAAGATTTCAGTGACGTTCTCTGTTCTTCTTTTAAAGGAGAAATTGAGTCTATTTCTGATAAAACTGCAGATTTTGCGGCGTTCATGGAGCCCACTTCACAAGCTGCCATTGTCTTCAAATAGTCATGCGCTTCCCACGTCTACAGCTTCCACAGCTTCTCTTCTCTGATTGGGTCGACAACATCTCTGCCGGGTGAAATTCGTTGTGATTGGATCTTAGCAAGATGGATCTGCAGGATTTCAGGAATGAATCAGGCAGGTCCATCTGCTCTGCAAGGTTAGACTGAAACACCATTGTTGTCTAAACGGGAGTCTGAAATGCAACAATACAATTGTGTTTCACCCCAAAACCATTGTCGGGGTCTCAATGTGACCCCATCACTTCTTTGTCTCTGATGTATTTCTGAGTTGATTTCACTCAGCTCAGTGTCACTCTGCTTCGAATCCTCTGAGCTTGGCGAAACAAACACCTGGTTGTCTTCATTAGTCTGGAATAACTCAAGAGTAGAGATAGATGATTCTGGCAAAAATTCAAATCACAATTGATCAAGCCTTCCACCTTGATTTTAACTGATGCACGATTATCCCACACACTTATTGTTGCCTAAAGCCTCGTTTCCACCAAGTGGTTCAGTTTGGTTCATCTCAGTACAGAACACAATTTCAGGCGTTTCCTTTGACTAAAACTGGGACAGGTTCCCAAATTACCGACCCCACTGTCCACTTTTTGGTTCTCCTCGGATCCAAAGCTTGATAGATGTCTTCTGTTGTTGCTCTTTGTTTACTGTGTTGTGTTTTTCTTCATTGGATTTATTAACAGGGTTCACTGTGTTGTGCTACTATGCTGTCACTCTACTACATAGCTTACGTGACTGTCAGCATATAGCATACAAACCACCTACCACGAAAGGCACAGTTAACCCTTTAAGTGCCACAAGGTGACATGACTGGGACCGAGATTGCAGTTTGCTGAGGAGGCCCCTCAAACCGTGCATGCTTTATCTGAAAAAGACCCCATAGGAACTCTTAACACTTCAAAAAAAAAAACATGGCAAAAAAACCCAACTGTCAATCAGTTTGATATTGGACGCAAGGCAGGTATGAAAACTACTTTGCAGAGTCAACTGAGTGATACAGAAGCTATTAGTTATAGTTATGGAGTTTATACAGTTTTAATATTTATGAATAACAGCAATTAAGGTATCATACTGGCAGATTAACCATAACAGACAAATAAAACATATTTTGGAAATCAGCAATTTACTGACAATGTAGAGCAGCAGTGCAAAACAACTTACACTGGGTGTTGGTCTGATAAATTTGTTAAGCAAAAAATAACAATTTTAGCAGAGTGCTCAAAAGAAAAGTGAGTGAGAGGAGCACATGTACGGAAGAGCAAGTGAAAGTAAATCTGAAGTATCGATGTCATCTCACATAAGTATTGATCGATGCTGATACCAACATTGGTATTGATGTATCAGTGTTTTGGATCAATCCGCCCACTTCTTATAAATACAGACTATATGTTTATATGGATCCATTCCTACTATATAATCTACATGAAACACCTGAAGAAAAATCAGTCACAATTTGGAGGGAATGGGGGCTTTTATTTTGGCGTGGCGGTGTGTTGCGTGAACCCTGAGTAGTGTATTTCAGGGACTAGTGTATTCGTAACTGTCACAGCACTTTTATGTTGGCGAGAAGCTCAAAATATGAGTTCTGGTTATTTTTCAATTAATCTCCGAGCTGTACTCAGAGTAAGAGAAGAAGAACGGGACCTACATCGCTGCATTGTCTTCAGCTGTGACTCATGTAAGCGATTCACCGTGACCGTCTGCACCGTCACCTCATCGCAGCGCTCAAGGTTCACAGATGGATCTGATGATGATGATGATGATGTATTTGGAGGAAAAGACTCAGACAGACAGAGGGAGCAGGAAAAAGTGCAGCGATGTTTCTGAAATGAGATAATGGAGCTGATTTACAGACATGGTCGGATTCCTGAGAGCTTTCAAAGAGAAACGCTGGGTTTTAAGAGCATCTGAGGCCTCCAACGCAGCCGTGTGACCGTGGAAGAATCACCAAAAACACAAACATCAAACAGGCTGCAGCTTGTTTCCAGACACAGAAACAGCACCAGTGTGTGTGTGTGTTGGTGTGTGAATTTGCACCTCTCAAAGTGAAGCAACCCAGTTTTTAAGCATGTACAAAAGCAGAAAACAACCTCTCTCTCTCTCCATCTCTCTCTTTTTCTGCTTCTGTATCCTGTATCCTGCTGCTACAGCTTGTGAATTTGTCTAAATGTCACGTTACCGACGCAGCCACACACACCTTTTCCTCAGCAGTCAGATGAAAGCTGCGGGGAAAAAAAAAAGATCACAAAGAAGTTGTTTTGGAGAAAGGAAGGAAAGCTGCAGGAGGTAAGAATTCAGAGTATCTGCAGCAAGCTGTGTGTGTGTGTGTGTGTGTCTACATTATCTGTCATTAATTCATCTTTCTGTGCGTTTCTGTTCCTGCAGTTTTCACCTTATCTCCTCCTCTCTCACCACAGGAAGAGATAAAAGCGTTTCAGAGGAATTTAATGATTTACAGAACACAATGACAAGGGGAGGCGCTCAAATCTGGCTCCAATTTACCAGTTTGTACAATAATATTGTTAAAAATAAATCGTGCTCCTGCATAAAACAGCATGTAAAAGAGTTTTCATTAAGAAAGCAATAAGAGGATCATCTAAACCCTGGCTCTCCTGTAGATCCAGTAAATGAAGAACCGTCAGGCTTCCAGTTCAGGACGACAAACATAAGAGTGACCATATTCCAGAAACCCAAAAAGTGGACCCCACCCGCTCTCCTGGAGAGCCTGCAAAAATACCAGAGATACTCAGAGACAACAGAGTAGCTTAATAACCCAAACATTTGAAGGTGAGATTTCTTTGTCTTTCTTCATTTTAGCACATAGCAGTATTTCAATATTTTCTTCATAGTTTTGACTAAATATCACATAATTCCACTTTTCTATGTCATGATTGTTTCTTTTGAGCTCAAATTTTGTCATATGATCTCAAAATTGATACTTCAGTGTAAAAATGTTGACTTTATATCTCAGAATATTGTTTATTTTCTTTTCATACTTTGACTTTTTAATCCTAAAATGTATGTCTCCTTTATCATAATTTAGACTTTCTATCGCAAATATTGAGTTTTTGCCTCAAAACATGAATTGAAATCTGAAAATTTTACTTTTTTTTTAAACATTTTATATCATATCTTTGACTTTTTAGCTTGAAATTTTGCCTTTTCCTTGTACTTTTTCAATATTTATATCAAATTTTGACAGGTAGAATCTCAGACTCTAAACATCTAAATTTCAAAAATTTGCCGAAATCTTAGAACATTGACTTTTAAATCTCATACTTTTGACATTTCAGCCAAAAAATGTGGCTCTTTAAAGCGAAATTTGGACATGAATAACTCAAAATTTTGACATTTTATCTCATCACTGTGACTTTGTAAGTAAATTCTGTCATTTGACCTTAAAATTTGACTTTTGACTTTTATCACAAAATTTTGACTTTTTGCCTCAAAATTTTGACTTTATCATAAAAATTTGACTTTTTGCCTCAAAATTTTGACTTTTAATCTTTAAACTTGACTTTTCATGGCAAAATTTTTACTTTAAATCTCAAAATTTGACTTGTCATAAAAAAATTTGACCTTTCATCTCAGAATGCGACTGTTTATCTCCATGTTTTGACTTAATATGAGCCAAAATTATAAAAAAATAAAAATAAAAATCACAACAATAGTTACAACCAAAGTTAAAAGAGGAGAACTGCCATGGATGTTTGCAGTTCATCTATAAAATTTCATTGCCATTTCAACGTTGTCTTTTAGAGGAAACACAGACATTTTGGGGAATTTTATTAAATACCCCGTACATAATTTTAACACCAGAAAGGAAGACATGTCTGGTAAAAAGAGGACGATTGGTCACCGAAACAAACAGGGTCAAAGTTCAAGGGCTTTTTCTGAGCATTGGAGGAAAATTTCTCAAGGTTAATGTCACGTCCTATTCTTCTTTCCAGGACAGCACGGACAGAAAACCAATTTAAAAGCAATGAACGAGTAGAATTTACTGTTTTTGTTCACTGCACGACCCAGAAGCAAACAAAAGAAATAATTCACATCCCTCCGTCCTCTCCACTCATCCATTTCAGCTCGTCCCCCCACAGACCGTGGGCAGGATGCTACACCTGGCAGCCGCCACATGTTTTGTTTCGCTTTGTGCTTTTAAATCAAACCTCCATCCGTTATCTTCTTCACACACCGAGTTTAAGTTGCAACAACTGCACTGGTGACGACCAGGTTCATCAGTCTGCTGCTTCCTCCGTCTCCCTCCTGAATCAGAAATAAAGTTTATTTTTTCCCCACAAACAAAAAAAAAGAGCGTGAGTGTTAAAAACAGCAGTGGTCTCTGAGGTGGAGCTGCACATCAGCCTGTGTCCAGATTTTCTCCTGAAGGCTATTTATTCTTCAAATATTTTGTTTGTGCACAAAGTTGCACCAGAAGGTTAAAAAGCTCATCAGCTTCAAAATACACAATGTTAGAATGTTAGAATGTGTTCAAATGTTTTGCAAAGCTCACAAAGAAATAATTCTTCATGGAATAACCAAAAGGTATGTAGTCCACTAAAGAGGACACATCTGAAACTCAAAGATTATTTTTCATATCTTAAAAAGACCAAAGACATTTGAAGGAAAAAGTTTTCACACTGCGTCACATCACTGCATACATGGCTGTTTCAGTGTTTTCTCCGCTTTCTGTCCGCGACACAAATATGGGTGACTTTCACATTTGAACAAATACAGTAGCAATGCTGGGTACCAAGGAATAGGTAGCAGTACTCAGTGGTACCAATTTCCGTTCTTTTGTGTGTGTTTATGTGGTAATAAATGTTAATTTGTTTCTTAATAAAATCTCAAAACATTTTCAATTTTAAAATACAACCCCAATTCCAATGAAGTTCTGATGTTGTGTAAAATGTTAATAAAAGCAGAATACAATGATTTGCAAAACCTCTTCAACTTATATTCTCTACAAAGACAAGATATTTCATGTTCAAACTGAAAAACTTGATTGTTCTTGTGCAAATATTTGCTCATTTTGAAAACAAGGTTTCTCAATGTTCTTTTGCAAGGAATCAAGGGATTTCATCATCTACAATTCAAAATATCATCAGGAAATTCAGAGAATCTGGAGAAATCTCTGCATATAAGCCGCAAGGCTGAAAACCAATATTGGATGACCTTTGACCCCTCAGGCGGCACAGCATTAAAAACCCACATCATTGTGTAAAGGATATGAGCACGTGGGCTCAGGAACACTTCAGAAAACTATTGTCAGTTAACACAGTTCATCACTACATCTACAAGTGACAGTTCAAACTCTACCATGCAAAGACAAAGACAGATATCAACAACACACACAAACACTGTTGCCTTCTCTGCCTGAGCTCATCTGAGATGGGCTGAGGCAACGTGGAAAAGTCTGCTGTGGTCTGATGAGTCCACATTTTAAACTCTTTCTGGAAATCATGGACATGGTGTCCTCCAGGTCAAAGAGGAAAAAGACAACCCAGATAGTTCTGAGTGCAAAGTTCAAAAGCAGCACCTGTGATGGTATGAGGGTGTGTGGCATCATGGGTAACTGTCACAGTATCTGTGAAGGCAGAATTAATGCTGAAAGCTACATCCAGGTTTTGGAGCAACGCATGCTGCCATCCAAGCAACGTCTTTTTCAGAGACGTCCCTGATTATTTCAGCAAGACAATGAAACCAAGACACATTCTGCTCCTGCTACAACAGTGTGGCTTTGTAGTAACAGAGTGCAGCTACTAGACTGATCTGCCTGCAGTCCAGACCTGTCACTCATTGAAAATGTGTGGTACATTATTAAGCACCAAACATGACAACGGAGACCCTTGGACTGTTCAGCAACTGAAGTTGTTCATCAACAAGAATGTGAAAGAATTCCAGCTCCAAAGCTTCAATAATCAGTGTCCTCAGTTCACAAACACTTACTGAGTGTTGTTAAAGGAAGGATAATGTAACACAGTGATAAACATGAACCTATCCCAGCTTTTTGAAATGTGTTGTAGCATCAAAGTCAAAAAGAGTGAAGATATACATGAATAAAACAATAAACTTTTATCAGTTACAGTAAATATATTGTCTTTGTAGTGTATTCAATTGTATAAAAGTTAAACAGGATTTGCAAATCATTGTTTTCTTTTTTTATTTACGTTTTACACAACGTCCAAACTTCATTGGAACTGGGCTTGTAAAATGGTGCCAGCAAAACAAAACATGAGTTTCTTGTCACTTCTCTCCTAGAGCGAACTTAACTTCTAAATAATAACTAACCTAGCAACTCCCACTGTTTCTGTTCGACATAGTAATCATTAAGTGGCTTCCAGCATTCGCTTGGCTTTACATCTGGTGTCTGGACACAGTTGTTACACATCTTTGCCACAGTAGGTGATAATGCTCATGGGAAACAGAGTCTTTGTCTGGCCTCTAAGTTCAGCGTTAATTAGCGATGATGGATGTCCCTTTGTCAATATGAGGTCCAGTCAAACATCGATCCACTTTTACAAACGTCTCATTTCAAGGGTTTGTTGTGTGATGAAGCCGCTGCTGCTCTAAGAGACGTTGTCAGCCGAGCGTTGGGATTAATGAGTGAACGGCCTCTGCTGTGGGAGAGTCTCCCATCATTCTGCACGTGTGTTGGAGTTTTATGAAACCAGCTGTTGAAATCCACTTTTAAAGTGGTGACAGCAATCGAACAAATGCGCTCGCTCTCTGCTTGGGTTTGGAATTCTTCGACTTAAGATTTATCCTCTGGACCGTGACTTTGTTTTTGTTTTTAAAATGATCGATTCATGCTCTTTGGTTCCTTCCATTTTCTAGCAAACCTTCCTCCTGTTCCCTCTCTCCTCTCTCTCTCTCTCTGTCTGCGCTGTATGGATGAGTAGTTAGATCATTAGTATGCCATTAGCTCTGATCATTGATTCCTCCTGCAGATCTCACCCCCTCCCTTCCCCGTTCGCTGACACGGGATTCTGAGGAGATCCGTGAACTTTATCACCTTCAGCGTTCCGGTTTCCTCCTCAGAATTCCCACTGGATCAGCACTTTCCTCCCCTCCAGACCTTTTCTAATTATCCTGTTCCTGCCTTTCAATAAATAATTACAATAAAGGTCATCAATCAAAACGGAAACATTGATAACTGAAGTGAAAGTCCAATATCCCCTTGGCGCGGCCGTGCTGCTATCATAAATACAATGACGGGCCGCGTGCGTTGGCGTGCGCGTGCAATGATGGTGGGTGCATGTTTGTGGCTGCAAATAATTTTCACATAAATCATTTCCTGTGAGATAGATGAAAAGGAGCGGGGCGTGTGCACATGGGCTGCTGTGATTAAGCTTTGTGTGTGTGTGTGTGTGTGTGTGTGTACAAGCATGTGTGAGTGTGTGTTGTATTCGGATGAGAAAGGCGACAAAAGTAAACAAAATATGATCAAACACTACAGTTTGACCGGGAATTAAGCTGAGGCTAAGCCCACACACTAAGCATCCACACACACACACACACACACACACACACACACACACACACACACACACACACACACCTGGATATGATAATGTGAATCTGCAGCTACGGAGCCGTGGGGAAGTCTCTTTGGTGCCAGCGATTGGTTGCTATCTGTCTCGCCCGGAGGAACGGCGAGGCAGCCAGGCCTCCCGCCAGGCTCAGCCCAAAGAGGGAGCTCTGATAACGGGGTAAAAATGTGAGCCAGAGCGGCGTTCGCCTGGAGGAACCGCCGCCTCGGGCCTCCTCTGAACTGAAGCTGCAGAATAAATGAGTTTCTGTGCCTGGCAGCTCCACACACGCACACACACACACACACACATACACACACACACACACACACATTCTCATCTGCAAGAATTCACACACACAAACACATGAACGCAGGCTTATCTGCGTTTGCTCTCACACATGCGTGCACCTGGTCAGCCACTTGCAGAGAAAAATAACCGATCAGAGAGGAGCAGCGTCTGTTAAAAGAGTAAACAGCCGTGCTCTCTGTGTTTGAACGTGGGAGCCCAAATGCATTCATTATCCCGTTGCTTATGGAGGCATTGTGCCGTGCATGTCAACACTCTGCCACCCCCGTACACTCATCATAATGCAAAGCCATCACACACACTCACACACACACACACACATGCTCTCTGAGCTCCAACGACTCCAAACTGAGGAAATGACTTCCATTGGACTCTGAAATATCCTCATCCTTTTCTTTTGCTCTCCACCCGTCTCCTTGGCTCTCTTCTAATTGGTCCAAATGCTCACCAGCGGCGCCGCAAACAGCACTAAATTAGTTTTCATCTGAACACAATTGCACCTGAGTTCGACCTGCAAATGTGCTGAGCACACAGAGATAGATTTGCTCTGGAGGTGATGGTTAGGAAGAGTCAGAGTTGCTGAAGAGGAGATTTTTTTCTTGTTTGGTAGAAAAACAGATTTGTATTAGAGAGGGGTAATGGGTAGAGCCAGGCGTGTGTTTCTACAGGAGAGCGAGAGGGTTTCTCAAGCGTCGTTGGAGAGACAGAGCGTGAAACAGCTTGGTTGGCATGTCTAAAGATAGAGAGAGGAGCTGAGAGCGACAGGGAGAGGAGGGCGGCGGCGGCGGGTGGTTAACCAGTCGATAACGCTGAATTCAGAAAAGGTGAAAAATGCGTCAGACGTTTGATTCTCCTCTGACCTGATGATGGCGTCTCATCATCATCATCATCAGTGCTGGTGAAGACGTTACTCATTCTTACGCTCACCTGGTGGGTGCAGCTGACATCCATCCTGATGCTTTTAAGCTGCTGTGTGGTTTATTTTTACTCCTGTGTCATCACGAAGACAGGAAACACAGAAAATGTCAAAATAATATGACTGAACACCAAGATTACTGACTCATAAAAGAAAAATTACCATATTACTTCAACATTTTCCAATCACAAAAAAAAAGGAATGGCCATTTTGAGCAAGATTTGATACTCATGCCAACTATTTCCTGACTATTCCAATAGTTCCCAAGATGCTTTACATGCACTATCAGTGGTTATCTCACATTAATTCTGAAGAGAAGAAAAAAACCTTGAAAAGAAGAAGATGAGCTCAAAGTAGCACAAACTATTCAAATTTTAATTACCACACAATAATTAAAACATTTGATAACAATTATAAATGATTTTGTATATTTTTCTTCATCCTTTCTAACTAACTTTATTCTTCTCAATTCTTTTATAATGAAATCTAACAGACAGATAACAACAGTATTTCTTAATTACATACAAACCTTAGTTAGATAATGTAGACGGGTAATATAACACAGTGAAATGTAGTGCTTATTATCAGAGGTGGAAAGATGTATTTTTTCACTATTACCACTAAAAGAAGAAAGAAAAGAAGCCTATTTTTTCCCAGTTGGAAATTATAAAAATGGGAAAACTGGCTGTTGAGATTTTTTTGGCCTGCATGAAGTCAGAATATTGAGGAAAAGTTGAGCTTCAACCAGCGGGGAATTTAGCTCTTAGCTCAAATTTAAGCTTTTCACCATTTTTTTTATGCTTAGCTCATGTTTTACAGTTTGGCTCATGATTTCGTCTTGCATTAGCCATTTGCAAGCCCTTAAGCCTTTAAGCTGTGCTTTAGCCTTTAGCTGATGTTGAGAACTTTAGCTTGTGTTTTATCCTTGGCTGGAGTTTTAGGGTTTAACCCATGTTTAGCCTTTCGCACGATGTGCTTTGGCCTTTAGCTCATGTTTCAGCCCATAGCTTGTGCTTTAGCCTTTAGCTTGTGTTTTACAATTTGGCTCATGCTTTAGCCTTAAGCTTGTGTTAAAGCCTTTAACAAGCCCTTAAGCCTTTCTTTAACCTTTAGCTCTTGTTTAAGCCTTTACCTGTTGTATTAGCCTTCAGCTTTTGTTTTAGCCTTCGCTGGAGTTTTTAGCTCCACGTTTCACTCCATGTTTCGGCCTAAATGGTGGTTTTAGCCTTCAGTCCATGTCATAACCATTGGCTCTTGTTTTAGCCTTTAGCTTCAGTTTCAGCCCTTAGCTTGTGTTTCAGCCTTTAGCTTGTGTTTTAGCCTTCAGCTGCAGTTATTAAGGTTTAGCCCAAGTTTTTGTCTGCATTTCAACTCTTAGCTCATGTTTAAGTTTTAAGGCCATGCTTTAGCCTAAAGCTCATAGTTTAATCTGTGTTCAAGCCTGTGCATGAGACTTAAACCATTTTTAAGTAAGTTTAAATAAGTTTTAGCCTGTTGTGTTTTAGCCTTAAGCCTGTGTTTCATTCCTTGTTTTTCCGTAGACTTAGTCCTTCGCCTGTGTTTTAGCCTTAAAGTGTTGTTGTAGCCTTTGGCCTGTGTATTAGTCTTTGGTGCTCATTCAAGGTCTTGAGCCGTGCTTTAGCCTTTAGCTCATGTTTTACCCTCAAGCTCATGTTAAGCCTTCAGCTCTTGTTTTAGCCTTCAGCTTGAGTAATTTTGAGGGCTTAGTGCATGTTTTAGCCTTTAAATGGTGTTTTAGCCTCTAGACTGTGCTCTATCTCTCTCCTGTTTATCTGTCTTCTGCTCTTCTGGCCCTTTCTGTCAGACAGTCGAGCTCCAGTGTCCAAAATTACTCCTCAATAAATCACATAAATCGTTTTCAGCTGAGAAAAGTCATCAGAACTCTTAGCCTCTCTGAAATAAATCAGTCTGGTCCTGGATGACCCGGACTGGCAAACTGAGAAATAACACATTTTGGTGCTGATCATCTTGTTTTAAATCATGGATCAGGATCAGGCATATATGTATAGAAGTGAGACTTTTTCAAGATTGATATTCCCTCTTAATCTCACTAATATCTTTCTGCATCCTGAAGCTTTTTTGTCTCACACAGAGAATGTGTTTACTATTCAAGTCATATTGGTTATTATGAATAATTAACCTACAACAGCTGATCACATCACAGACTTTTTCAAAACAAGATTCATTGAATTTATCAGGATGATGAAACACTCTCATACCTCAAAACCACATATGGATGTGTTGTTGCACTTCATATGAAGCCATTTATTTGAAGTGAAACTATACTTTTCCTCTTTTTAATTAACGTTTTTACTCCAAAGCTCCAGGTGTTTCTCTCATAGCGCTGACACTTTGGGGACTTATTAGGAACACTTGGTTGAAGTCTGCAGACTTTCTAACCAGCTCTGCTCTGCACAGAGAGGCAGCAGCGAGGTGGAGGAACAGAGGGCGGTATCTCTGCTTAACTACCATCAGACTGGAGGAACGGCTCCTGTGTGTGTGAGTGAGTGTGTGTGTGTGCGTGCGTGTGGTCTGTGTGTGTTTATGTGTGTGTGGCGGTCTCATTAAAGAAGGTCTAGGCGCGTTGAGTGTTTACAGACGATTATACGCAGACGTCAACACTGATTGGAATAGAGAGATAATTGCTCCAAACACGAGATGAGGAAATCTTACACACACACACACGCGCACACACACTCGCGCGTTTGTCACATCACACTCAGGAGCCTCGGTCATGCTCCTCTCCATCCTTGTCTCTCACACACCTCTGCGTCTCTTCTCCCTGTCCTCCCCCCACCCCCCAAATCTCCAGGGGATGACTAACACCTGTCACCGTCTCTCCAAGCTGTGTAAGATAATTAATCACACATTGCAGCAAAATGTCACTACATCTTCATGTACCACACACACTGAACACACACACACATACACACACACTCACAGAGCAGGTGTTCTTGTGCAGAGAGGAAATAACTCAATAGCGGTGATGTACAAACCATCCTTTAAATATGACTGAGTCATTCTCAGCCTGCGCACTGCTCCGTGTGTGTAAATGCACTCTATTGTAAACTCGTGAATTACTTTCCCATAATGCACTCTGTCAGCCTGACCTTGGCAAAGAGAGTCTGTCCGACACCCTATAAAACAGGCTGTAATGCTGGCCCTGTCACAAATGCAACACAATGCACACACACACTTATACACACACACACACACACACACGGGAACAGGAGTGAGGTGTGATTCGGGAGCAAAAGAGCAAGTAGAGGAAGAAAGAAGGAGGGGTGTAGAGAGAGAGAGAGAGAGTGAGGACTACAGGCTGGAAGGTGTTTCAGGAAAGATAAAAACACTTCAGGTCTCGGGGTGTTACGTCTCTAAGTGGAGTAACGTTTGCTGAATCCAAATATCTGTCAGAGACTTTGGGATAAACTCCACAGAAATAAGTTTTAAAAGAACAGGGAGCTGATATCTTTTTAAACAGGCTCCTGTTTTCTCGTTAACATCTTGAAATAAGCCACCCATAACAACTCCTGCTCTCCACCCACAAGTGTCTCGAGTGAAAAACATCAACAAAACAGGTGGGGGGGGGGTCTGCAAGGGGGAGAGGCACACACAGACACTGACACACAGGTATAGAGGCCCAGAGATGATGATTGAGCAGGATTATCCTTATTATCCTGTGAAAACTAACATTTTGAATGACTCCTCTTTGTTTGTCCACTCTATTACATAAAATAAACAGTTGCTACGCCTTACGTTCTTGAGCTACTCTTGTTTTATTTGTTTCTCATATAAGGACTGACTTTGCAAAACAGGCCTTCAGCTTTGCTGCCCCTTCAGCTTGGAATTCTCTTCAGACTGAACTAAAATTGACTGATCTTCTTCCACTTAGAGAATTCTGTTCTATACTGAGTGACAGACGGCGTGAGACCATTCAACTGTGTACGTGCTTTTAAAATCTGAAAGTGTTATTTGAAGTTTGTGTTCCAGCTCCCACACTTCTTAAAGGGAACCCCGACTGTAAGGACTAATAGGCATGAATCTGCTTAAATGTTTGTCTCAAACTAGAATTTGTTGTTAAAAGACATAACGAATTGGTTTTTCGTAAAAAAAAAATACAGTTTAAAACACAGTTCCTATCCGCAATGCATTCTGGGTTGATTATTGGTTGGGTTGTAAAATATTTGTGTTGTGATTACTCTGCCAAAGTTTACATGCTCACCACATTCAGATTAAGGGTCCACATCCTGGTTAAGGCAATAATCTGAAAAAGGTGTTTACATGCTCCACAGAGTGCTAAGTTAACAGAATATTCCTGTTTACATGTTAATTAGCATATTCAGAATAAACCATAGCAGTACTAGCAGTAGCATCATGACAACACTTCATCTTGGGGTGTTCTTTTACAAAAACTGTATTGACATAAGCACCAACTGGTCTGAGCTGTTTGCTTATGTGCTATGATGTGTAATATTTGTATCCATGATTCAGCAAAACCTGGAGAGAACTCTTGTTCTTCTTCACCTTCGCAGTAGTCCGCTGAAAACCTGCTGCTAATCTGTCACACACTTACAAAAAAAAAAAAAAAAAAAAAAATCACTATTGCAGTTCTTTTGCCCATCTATACATTCTGTAATATTTCAGTCTTTCATGATTTGTGTGCATAGTACTGTTTCTTGCTCACCCCAAAATTATAGAGACTTTTGTCTTCTTGCTGCTCTAAACCTGCACAGAAGGAAAAAAAAATCCTTCATGCGGTTTACTCAGGAGCATATCAAAATAAAGTGTTTTCATGACCCCGTATTTGGGTTGATACAGGCATATGCCAGGGGTCTTATCTGGGTTTTCAGTGACCGGAAAATAAGCTTAATTGGCCTATGACAATTGGAATAAGGTGTTTACATGACTCCTACGTGATCAGAATATTGACACTATTCCGAGTAATACAGGAACATGGCGTGAATGTAAACATAGTCAGTATCTCCTTCTTCAAAGCTTAGAGTCAAAAGTTTATGACAACAACAAACTCAAAACCAAACGTGGCCTCAGTGGAGGAATTACTGTTAGTAACATTGCAAGGTAGCATCACACAAATGTTTGAAGTTCATCCCCCCTCTCGTTTCCAGTGGTACTGCTACATTTGGTCTGAATCTGTAAGCTTTATGGAAACATGCACAAATGTGTTAAAATGAACGCAGAGCACAGACAGAAGGCTCTATATCTGTATCTGTATTTAACATTTAGCAGAAAGGAGTTTTTCTACTCAATGTTCTTTCTTGGATTTTGGATCCCAGTGACAACCAAACTCATCCCCCTGTTGGATCTTGAATCCTCAGTTTTCTTTACTTAGCTCTGTGCTTTTCCAAGAAACTAAGACTTAAAATTGAGATTTTTTTGTGTTTATTTATGGTGCAGAAAGACAAATGGTGAAAGAAAATGTGGTGTTTTATAAGCTGCAGACTGCATCTTTGGTTTCCCTGTAGCTTTTAACTATATTATACCATGGATTCCACATTCTGCTATTGTGATTGAATGCTGTTAAGAATGTGTGTGAACAGGTTTATCTGAAGACATGTTGAGGGGCTGACGTTTGTGCCTTTTCTGCAGAGACTGAGAGACTTGTGTAAAGTCTGTTTGTGGGTATGATGTGACATCTGCACCAGAAATAAACCTGCAGGAAGTCGCTCTCCAGGCTGAGGTTTGAAACTTCAGCATACAAAACGTGGAAAAATGGAGCATCTCTTGTGTTGGTGCATAGAATTATTAAATAGATTTACTGAAAAGTTATACAAAGTCTGAGCTTGACCTTTAACACCTGAGCTACATAAAGCCTGCTCCCCGGACTATTTTGCTTATTTCGACTATAAAACAGTCAAATGTCCTGTGAGTAAGTGCATAAGCCCATTTTCCTGAAATATTTGGTACTTTCAATATCTGGATTGTTTTTCCAATTTGCTGCACATTATATGAGAGAAAAACAGTTAAAACCGAGGAAAGAACACAGAACAGAATCTGATTTTAGAGGTTTAATGACGAAAAACACTGCAATCAAACAGAGCAAACAAATTTTACAGGATAAACTGAAAATTTGAGCATTGACATATATATATATATACAAGACCTTTATGATACTTTGTCTCTTATTTTGTTAAAAAAAGGGTCTTTGACAACATCACCAGATCCTCCAGCATCTCACAGCTTCTCCCTCTTTAAGCACACAAGTCACTTCATTGCAAAAAGCTCAAGTTTAAACAAGTTTTTAGTATAAATGCCTTTTAGACTTAACAGAGCAGCATTTACCTTTCCAGTCAGGAAACATGTCGTATTTCAAGTCTCATTTTAATTTCATGAGTAAATGAAATCTGCCAATGGGGTCAGAAATCTTTGCCATTAGCTTTCTTACAATGTCTTAATGCAAGAAACTTTTTTCTCACACTACTGGCAGATTTTTTTTCTTGTTAGAGGCAATTCAGACATCATTTTCGTTTTCAAATAACTTTAAACAGCGTGACTCATATTCAGTCTAAAAGGGCATTTTCTACTCAAAATAAGACATAAACACTTGCTTAGATGTTAGTTGTTTTGCAGTGTTAAGGATGGCTGCTCTCCATCATGAGACAAAAACTGAAACTGAAAGTAGAGGAGAAAGATATTTGGCTGCTCACACACACTGTACAGTACAAAGAAAGCATGGTACATTGTTTTTGACAGCAACAGAAAAAGCCTCAAAGCAGGCTCAGACAGCACAAAGAAGACTTGAAATACTTTTCTGAAATAGCAGAACAAATACATGCTCTATGTGCAACACACACTTACACACAAGATCTATAAATGCCTATGTGAAATAACCGTAATAACCACATATTGGCTGAAAGAGCGACATCTCAGCTTTCACAAACCATTAGAATTTTTTCTGAAATAAGGACCATTCAAAGTGTTAAAGGGGTAAAGCTAGCAAAGAGCTAAAGTATGTATCTAATTTTCTGCAGACAATATCAAACCATTTGATCCATATTATATCTCTGAATTTGTCCCATTTCAGCTGTGTCTTTTATGAGATTCTGTTATTATCAGTATTTTTTAATCTCTCTTTCTAATCCAATCATTTCTCTCAATCTGCATATTTCTCCATCCCTCTCTCTCCATCTTCCTCTTTCTTTGCATTTTTTATGCGCTGCTCCTTCCGTCCTGAGTTTGATTAATATTGATTTAGCTGTAATAGTTAGGCAACAGGGACCCCCACATTTCAATAACTTCTAATTACAAGCACACACACACACACACACACACACACACACACACACACACACACACACACACACACACACACACACACTCTCATGAGCTCACAGGCTTCAGTAAATCTAATTGCAAGTTCCTCTCATAACGTCCCTGAGCTCTGGCCCACAAATTACAACAGAAACCTGACATCGTCAATAAATACAGGCGCCAGAATGAAACATGCAAATAAATATTCTTTGACGTTTCCTTTGAAGTGCCGTCTTTTCCTCGGTTTTTCTTTGTATCCCTCCCTCCTCGTCTTCCTCTTCCTCTCATCGCGGCCTCTGTCCCGACTTTGTTTCAGCCGTTGAATCAGCATCAATCACCGCGAGATCTAATTTGTCAAACCTCAATCTAGCGGGGCCCTCAACCCTGCGCCGCTGTCTGTTTGTCTGGAGCCCCACAAATGAGATGTGTGATAAGGCAACAGAGGGAGTTCTGCTGGGAATGGGGGAAAAGGAAAAAAAGGACTTTTGCACTTTGAAGTGAGAGCAGATCAAAAACAAAAGAGGGCTCTTTGTGGTACAAAGGCGGCGTTTCTCCCCTTCATCCATCTTCCCTTCTTCCTGCACCTTTTTCTCTCTCTCTACCTCCACAAATCGCACACAGGCCCCAAACTGCCTCACCTATCAAACTATCAGCAGGGAGGACGTGTGTGTAGATGTGTGTGTCCCCTCTTGTGTGTGTGTGTTTCCCCCTGAGTGTTTTGTGGCACTCGCTGCAATTTGTGGCGTCTCCACGCCGCTGCACCGCTGATAAAGACACTCTGTTTGTCCATTTGTCTTCTCATTTCTGGCTCGTTTGCTTTTAGTTGCATCTTGGAGGCAATTTTCTCCCCTCGTTGTTTTAAAACCCGGTCTGTCACTTTGATTTTCTCAGGTGCAGAAAGACGTGGTCACTGTCAGAGCTGATGTTAGGGACGTACAGTATACGGCGCCGCAGCCTCCCCTCCCCTTCGTCGCCGCCGCTCCCATGTTCCCGACACGGGAGTCATTTGTCTTCTTGGTGTCCGCTGCGATGATGTGGGATAACGTTGGGGGCCGGTGGAGCAGACAGGGGAGTATTGGAGTATCGATCCGCCTCTGCTCGCCCTGTCCTCCTGCTGCAGGATTTTTTTCGGCCTGTGTGATAAAGCGGCTGGTGCTGATGGGGTTTGGCTCCATACATTGTTTCTCATACCTCCAGTGTATGTGTGTGTGTGCGTGAGAGTAATTTATTTGTGGCAGGGAGTTGTTTGTGGCGGTATGGGAGTGTTCATACTCCAGTTAGTGTTGCTCTCTCACCATTCAGACCTGGTTCATCCCCAGTGTTTCCTCACTGTGAGTCAGTCATGCTTCATTAAAACAGACTAAAATACACTCAGAGAAATGATAGGTAACACTTTACAATGAGGATCCATTAACTAACAATTTAATACTGTGTAAGTAATCATCATAAAGCATTACCTAACATTAACTAACATGTTAGTAAATGCATTGATAAGCATTTAACTCCTTAACATCTACTCAATTCTGGCCTTTTTTTTTAATTTTTTTTTTTTACCATGCTATGTTTCAGAGCTTATAACTGTAGAACCATAATCTATCTAATCTCTAGTTTCAGAAAATCTCATGTTTGTAAATGTGGCTAAAGTTCACATGAGGATAAATGCAGCTGAAACACTTTTTTCTTTTCTTTTTTATTATCAATTTTTGAGTATCACTAACTTGACAATGCTGCAGACATAAGACATCCAACACATCACCTCTACACCTTGTCATCTTCATCTGGATGAAATTTGAACTTTCTAGGTAAAACCTTGTAGGAGTTAGAGAGTTTTTAGTCTCTAATATTTCTATCAGGTATCATAATTTTTTTTAAGTTTTCCCGGCTCATATCTGGAATACATGGGGAGGCGGGGCTTATGACCTATACTGCAGCCAGACACCAGGGGTCGGGGCATCTGCCGGAGGCTTCAGTTAGAGCCGAATGTCATTACTTTCACTCATTATACAGTCTATGGTTGTACCACTCCTGTTGCACACATGACTATAGTACATTGTGTATCATTGTGTAATATTTTCAAGACGTAAATTTAAGGAGCAGAAGTTGCACCGGAACAAGAAAACTGGCATTGGCTGAGTGTGATACAAAACAAATCCATAGGTTTCTCCCAAACGCTCATACCTACTGTACATCCTTACGCTCTGGAGAATCACAGTTTGTCCAGTAGGTGAACTCTTTAACCTCCTTTATGAATTAGCTGCTGTGTTTTCTAACCTGCAAATACATAAATACAGTAACATCAGCCTCTAAAATCACAGCATGGTAAATTACCTGTCCATGGACTGATGCTGATACTGATGTTGAAATAAATTTTGGACCTAATAATTCAAATTTGGACATTTTGGTGATTTTTTTCCCATTTCTACTTTAACTACAGCAGTTTTCACAAGGAAGTTGCTGATATTTTTCTTCATGAAATAGATGAAAAAGATCATTAACATTCACCAAAACTCCAATGATCTTCTGTATTGACTTGAGAAAAACTGCTGAGACGAAAAAGTTGAATTTAATACCATCCAACAGCAGAGACGGCACAAGCTTCAGTGTTTTTAAACTGAACTGGCTCAAGGCAAATGAGATTATAAAGAGATTAGATTTTGGAGCTAACTCTGTCTCTGTTGCTGTGTTGTGCTTGGTCAAATAAAACTAATAAACTGAAATAAAACGTTGAATCGATGCATCACTGCTTCATGATTCAGCCGGAGCTGAAATATTCCGACATTATTCAAAACAAAGTCTCCTCTAAAATCCTGCTGCATTAATATTTCAGAGTTTCTTTTTTTCTGAGAGCATCTCGTCCTTTCTCGTACACGATGTGTATCTAATGCAACACAAATTATGCATGAAGTGTCTGGAGGAGTGGTACGAGCTGTTACCCTCTGGTCAGAGGTTTGAACTCTCGTCTGAACAACAAATCGAGCGTGCCAATTCTTAATCTCAGAGAAAGAAACTGCCTGTACTTTCACAAGCGTTCCCCTGACGCCACGATAGACAAATATCCATCCTCTGTGTGCGCTGGACTTATCAGAGGAGTTATCTAACTCACGCAGCAGACTCAGGAGTGATAAGACTCGCTTGATGTGTATCATCTCAACGCCTGTATTATTCTTTACGCAGCTTCTGTTTTCATATCCCTGTTATCTGGACGCCTCTGCTTACTTTGGCACAAACTGAGCCAGTTCCTCCTGAATAACTCCTGCGTTTATATGGATCAACACGCCTGCATAGAAGAGAAACCTGCGGAAGGAAAACACAGGCGTGTTTTGGAAAAGTCCACACAGGAAAGGTGAGAAGGGCTGATAAAGATCTGATGATTTGGAAGCTCTTTGACGGGTTTTTGAGCTCAATAAGGAGCTCAAGATGTCTGAGTGGGTGGAAAACAGAAAAGAAGAAATAACTTACAGACTTTTATCAAGGCCAGAGGCTGAAGACAACATCAGCCGATAAATCTATGAAAGACTCCCATTGTTTGTGTTGTATTGTGGGTAACCAGAGCACAGCATTTAGACAGGGAAGAGGAAAGTTCAGAAACTCAACACGAACCCTATTCTTTCACTTTCTATCAAATAACTGAACAACGTGAGTCTGACAGAGAGTTAAAGTGCGGCTCTTAAAACCTGGGAGGAGATTTCTGTCTCTTTGTTTCACCAAATTTTGAAATCCTTCACATTCAAGTCTGCAAAAGAAGAACGTGTCTGAATGTGTGACACATTTCAAACAGAAAACAGAGAAAGAAGGAAACACCAAACACAGAAACTTCAGTTTATAAGACAGCAGAATAAATCTAAAGAGAAAGCAGCTGAGATATGTTTCAAAACAGGCTGTTTGATAGCAGCTTAACCAACTTACAGTCAGAAAACAGACATTAACAAGCCAGAGTGAAATCTCTGTGTCACAGAAGCCTGGGGAAACCAAACGTCCTTTTATTCCTGGACATGTCCTCCTTTCTGGTGATAAACTGCTGTCCTGGGGATTTTATAAAATTCCCCAAAATGTCCAGGTTTTTCTCAGATTGTTCTAAAGGCTGTTAGTGACGTGTTCACAACCACACAAGACCAAATCAAGACAAAGACCAAGACTATTAAAATTCATTTTCAAAACCATGACAAGGTCAAACAGTCATAAAGTGTTCTCTCTTTAATCTAATTTTCTTTTGACTACATTTTACAGACAAAAACAAAGTTTCTGCCAATCTTTCAAAGCACAATATGCAAAGCTCTAACATCTTTCATTTGTTCAACTAAATTCTTGCAGAAAGAAAAGTCCTTGTATTTATCTAAAAGCCACTGATAAGCCAAAACTTATATAACCATTTGAAAATCAGATGTTTATTATCAGGTTAATAAGGCCTAAAGTAAGTGTTCAGAGGTTTTTCTGACTAAAAAAAGAAGAACTGATCTCTGGGTTTTTGCAGGTGTCTGACACATGAGGCACTGGAGAAGATTTTCAGCTTTAGCTAAGGCTAACTGTTTTTAATTACAACATTAATTCATCAGGAATAGTCCAACTGAAAATTCATTTTTCAGTTGTTATCACATTGATGAAGTTGAGGAGTAGCAAATCAGTGCTGATCTTGACCGGTATTGACAGAAAATCCAAGACCGTGACCAAATCCGAGACAAGACCAAGACCTTCGAAATGTGACCGCAATTGATGGTAACAATGCTACCGACCATTGATATGTATACTAAGGCAAACCTGCACTAAGCTACTGGTATTATTCTGTTGCACAAACCTGACAAGATGTTGAACTAACGCAAGGCATGGCCTGTATTAAGACTAAATTTAGAGATAAAAACTTAAAACTTTGAGAAACTAAAATTGTAAGAAAACAGTCAAATTTTGAAATAATAAAGTCAAAGTTGTGAGGAAAAAAGTCAAAATTTCAAGATAAAAAGTTGATATTGTAAGATGATTAACTTAAAAATTTGAGATAAAGTCAAAATGAGAAATAGTCAAAATTTCGAGATAGTTGAAATTTTCAGTTTAAAAGCTCAGATTTTAGTTTTTTATCCCTTAAATTTGATGTTAACCCTGAAAATTTAGCTTGATGTGGGCAAAAAAATATATGGATAAAAAAATAAAAAAAATCTCAGCAAAGCCAATGTTTCTTCTTTATACTGGTAACTGGCAGGAAATAACCAACCAAGCAGAAATGGGCTTGTATACATTATTTATGTTTACATTGTAGGGATCGAGAGAGGGAGTCGTGAATGTGAGACGAGCAAAGCAGGGATTTGGAAAATCGGACAGTTTGCTTATAATTATTATTTCATAAAATGCTTTATCTATGCTTTATTTCTCTCATCAATTTTCATTGATTCACTTCTCTGGAAATAATTATTCAAACCTACAAAAAAGGGCAAAACGCAGGAGGTGGACAAACTCTATGAGCCACTGCATCTGCTCAGCCTGTGAGTGTGAGCCACTGTCTTTCTGGCTCTGGTGCGCAGGAGCAGGAGCAGGAGTAGGTGCAGTGCAACATGTTCACAAAATGAACTGACATCCTGTAATATTATTTGGTTGTGGAAGTAAATTTAAATGATGGAATCACTGTGCAGGAGCTGTAGTAGAAAGATTCACTGTCAGGAAATTATTAACAGATATAGACAGTTTGCAAACACAAATAGTGCTCTAGAGAAAGACAGGAAATGTGTACATTGTGTTGATTTGCAGTGAAATAATAAAATCAGCATCATTCAGGACCAAAACCTTGATCCTCAAGTTCAGTCACACACATACCTCATGTGATCTGTGACTTCATGTAGCAGGAGTCTTTTTCACACACACCGACACATCAGGGAGAGAGCAGTAATTCAACATCTGTCAGCACCTCCACCTCATACAGCTGCATGTCATTTCAGAGGCTGTGACACACACACACACATGCACACACACACACACACACACGCACACATACATGCACATGCACAGGGCCGACCAATTCACTCCTCAACACCACCCAAAGTAATTTGTCATGTTCATGATAAATTACACCCTCTACAGATCACAGCCTACAGAGAGAGAGAGAGAGAGAGAGAGAGAGAGAGAGAGAGAGAGCACAGAGAGGTGTTGTGGGAGTTATTTACAGCTGTCACTTGTATTTGAAGCCCGTAAAAATTAAACATGACAAATATGTAAATGTGCTTTGTGTGTGTTTGTGTGGGTCAGTAGCTGTGGGGGGTAAACCTCTGGTCCTTTAACTTGTGGATACTCCTGATTGTTGGATTTGTCCTTGCAGTGTTCAAGTGAATCAAACCCTGAATAAAAAAATCCAACAAGCAGCAGAGTCTGGCTCAAAGGTCAGCTCACTCACATTAAAACTAACTCTGTTTCTTACCAGAGTTTTTCTGTTCTTGTCTCAGTTTCAGGACTTTCAGCCTCAGGGATGAATCCCTCTCAAACAGCTTTAGATCATCATTAAATACTTATCTGATGGGGAGATTATGACACGTATATAAACATATATCAAACTAAACTAGGATGCATTATGGGGGACTTCTTCTGTTTGAACAGCTGTTGTAAACTGAATATATACTGACAGGTTCAGCTGAAGGTCTCCAGTTTACAGGGTCACTCTTTAAAGAGGAACACCGGGAGCTGACAGAGACACATTCACACTATCAGGCTCAAAGAAGAACATTCTTTAAGAGGAATTGAACCAAATCCTTTACAACTGGGGGTCATCTTATTGTTTTTAACCCCCATAACTACATTTAGACCCTCATTCACACAGTATAAAGGCGTCTAAACACAATCAGACTGGAAACAGTGAGGATAGATGGTACAGATGAGGAATTATTCCTTTGTTGGAAAATGACACCCATAACTGTGTTTGTGAGCAGTGAAGTGCACAAACATGTTGAAGGGCAGGGGCAAAAGAAAAACTTTACAGCACAACTTGGGGCTCTTGCGAGAGCACTGAAGCACTAGTTTTGTATCCCAAGAGGAAGTCACTTAAGCATGTGTTTTGACTCCCAATAGGGCACCTCAGCACATGTTTTGGCTCCAAAAGGCACTGTATCATCCATTTAGGCTCATGAGAAGAGCATGTTTTAGCACCCAGGTCTACATCTCAGCATGTGTTTTAGTCCCTGAAAGCACACTGTAGCATATTTTGACTCCAAAGAGGGTACTTAAAAGTGTGATTTGGCTTCCAAGAGTGCATTTCAGCACAGATTGTGACTCTTAAAAAGGCACCAAAGTGCACATTTGGTTACAAGGAGGGCACTTTATCATGCACTTTGGCACCCAAGAGGGTCTTAAAGCTTATTTTGGCATCTCAGCATGTACTCTGGTCCCTGAGAGGATACTGTAGCATAATTTGGCCCCTAAAGGAACACCCTAGCACATGTTCTCGCTCCCATGAGGCAAGTTTATCATGTTTTAACAAGCCAAAGGGACAAATTAGTGTAGTTCACCAACCACAAAGGTACTTTAGCACACTTTCTTAAAATAATCAACACCACTGTCTGAGTTTGTGTCTGTCTATTTGTTGGACTTGGTTGGTGAAATCAGCTGATGAGGATGTAGAACTGGTGCATAACATCTGAACATCCATATGTATGGGGCGCCAATTGTAAAGTTGCACATTCTACAAATAATATTCCTCCACATTTAGCTCTAAAACATCACTTTTTATTCAGATTTAGAGAAACATTTGAGAAATGTATCTGTCTATATTTCTAAATATGAAGTCAAGATTTGTAAAAGTCAAGATTTCTTAATCCTGAGGTACGATTTCAAAATATTCAGCTAGTATGCAAATTCACTCTCCTGCTCGCCGGAAGTACTAAAATAAAAGTTTGAGGAAGCAATCCAGCCAAGTGGGGTTTTTGAGTGTGTTCAATGAATTAGCGGAGAATATTGAAAGGGCTGTTTTGGACGTGATTTGGGGTTTTTCACAATTTCTTTGTTGACCACAGGATTTTCAACAGTGCCATCATAGCACTTCTCAAAATCCTGTGTGGCTGTATTGCAACCTCAAACTTTTATTTTGATGCTACCGGTGGGTAGGAGTGTGAATTTGCATATTCGTTAGAAATCGTACCAGAAGATTTAGAAATCTTGACTTTTACAAATCTTGACTTCATATTCAGAAATCCTAGCAAATACTTAGAAATTGTTGCTAAATATTTAGAAATCTTAGCTAAATGTGCAGAATGTAAACTAAATGTTCAGAAACATAGATAAATAGAATCCAGACATTTATTTATAACATTAATATACAGCTCTGGAAAAAATTAAGAGACCACTGCAAATTTGTTAGTTTCTCTGATTTTGCTATTTATAGGTGTTTGTTTGAGTAGAATGAACGTTTTTTTTATTATATAAACTACTGACAACATTCCTCCCAAATCCCAAATATTGCCATTTAGAGCATTTACTAGCAGGAAATGTAAAATGGTCAAAATACAAAAAACCTCCACCTGTTTTCAGACTTCGAATAATGCAAAAAAAAAAAGGAAAAAAAAATTCATATTCAGTATTAAACAACTCATAAGTAATGTTTGGTGTGAACTTAGGAAGTATTCCGAAATCAATATTTGGTAGAAAAACCCCGATTTGCAATAAAATCTCTTGTGCATCTTGGCATGTTCTCCACCAGTCGTTCACAGAGGAGAGTGATGACCACAGCAAGGTTTTTTTTTGTTTTTTTACATTTCCTCGTTAAATAAGATCTGTTTCAGGTGATCACCTCATCAGTACCTTGTTAGGTAGAAACAGGTGTGCTTGTGTTGGAATTCAACAGACACTGCAATGGAATGACTGTCATATATGTAGAGTTGCTGATTTCTGGAAATTTGCAGTGGTCTCTTAATTTTTCCATAGCTGTATACCATTTAACATTTAGATGTAACATTTAACATTTATATATATAGTATATGACAAATATATTTCTCAAATGTTTCTCTAAATCTGCATAAAAAGTGATGTTTTAAGGCTGAATGTAGATAAATGTTGTTGTTATTTGTGTTGTGTGGAACTTAACACTCGCTGCCTCATACATATGTGCGTTTATGGAGGCTGCGTGCCCACAGGACCGGCATGAGGCATGGATGGAGACTCGGCCAAGGGAGAACTCATCTGTTCCCTGGCTCTTAGCTGCTCCGGCTCATAATGCCTCCGTCCCCTGGGTGGTATTGCTCCTGTAATGGCCTGCAACTATGCAGCGCTGAAAAACAACCTGGCTAATTCTCGCTCGCACCGTGAGGAACAGAGCTGTGGAGGAAAACACGGGAAGATGGATAAGAGCGAGAGAAACCCCGAGCGTGTCCTCCTGACAGCCCTCGTTTGTATTCAGGGAAGTTAACCAGGAAGATGCTGATAACTCCTTGACACAAGGTCAGGCGTTATTCGCCATTAAAGAGCCGGTGCAGGTGCGAGGTCCACACCGTCACACACGCACACTTTGACGGGTCAACGGAATTATGTAAACCAGCTCGCCTCGTCTTCATAATCGCCTGAGGGCTCGGCGCAGCCAGGGTCACTGACACGATTATCCTATTATATTAGATAAAATAAAGGAGATGGAGAGAGGCCGAGCAAGAGGAAAGAGAGGGATTATTAAGAGGCTCGGGCATGCAGGAGCGTCTCCAGGTACAGGAAGAGGGATGTGCCGGGAAAACAATGGATTCCTCTATGTGTGAAGGTGTGTGAAGGTGTGTGTGAGGAAACAGAGCAGTTGGATGAGTCATGAAGAGTGACAGAGAGAGACAGGAAGGATTTCAGGGTGAACTTTGAGTGTACATCTCATATATTTTCATCCAGCCTTAGGGAGAGCCCAGACTCACTGTCAGCCATGACACACTCCACTGATTGGCTTTGTTCACCACTCTGCCAGCCTGTGTGTGTGTGTGTGAGAGAGAGACAGAGACAGAGCCTGCTGTGTGTGCTCACAGGTGATGAATGTGTGAGTGGATCTGCCTCCAATGCCTCTTATTTCTGTATTTAACACAAAGCCTCTCTCTGATTTTGCGTTTCGATGATGAAGAGGAGCTGAAAATGTCCCTTTGACATCCTGAACTTCATCCTCTGACTCCAATCTCACAAACACCGCCTCAGATATTCGACATCCTGCAGATTTATTTGCCAAAGCACATGAATTTGTGATGTAGGAGAGTGTGTAAACTCCAGGAGTGATGTGAGGAGTGTCTAACAGTCGTGAGATCAAATCTCTCTGGAAGCAATTTGAGGAGAATGAAAGCGACGGTGCAGGTTTAGAGGAGAAGAGGAAGAGGTCTGATGAAGGTTATAACTCTGGTTTTAAGCTTGCGTCAGATTCATCGACGCTGAGTTGTGGGAAGCTTTTACTGTCGACCTTAAAATATTTCATGTTTGTCCTCCTGCTCCTTCTCAACAGAGGGTTTCTTTTTTGGTTTCGTGCATCTCGAATGAAGTGGAATATGAAACCAATTATTCTGCAGGGTGGCGATGAAAGGACGCACACCACGGGTCATACCTTTTTTAAAAACAGCCCAATTTTTCCAGTTTATTTTCTGACTCTCTTCCTCTTTATTCTATAAGTAATTATAGCAGAGCTTTGACTGAAGTTTGGTCATATTATCTTGCTGTAGAATGAACCTGTGACTAACAACTCATTCCAGAGGATACTACACTGGGGGAGCTGCAGAATGGCTGGGTTTCAGTCACGTGATTATGAAGATGCGTGGAGGGGGCGTGACTTCAGATGGAGGACAGGAGGTAAAAATGGGAACTGTGTCTATTGAAGAAACCGTTGCAATTACAATCATATTGTACTGATTGAGATCCAGTGTGAAGACAAAGGTAAAAGCAATAAATTATCAAATATGTTGGATGTTATCTGTATCATGGAGATGAGGGAGTTTTCGACAGGACCGAAAGATTTGCCGACAATCAAGGCTGTTGATGTCACAAAAAAGCAGCATCTGTGATGGTATGGGGGTGTGTTGGTGCACATGGCATCATGGGTAACTTACACATCTGTGATGGCACCATCAATGCTGAAAGCTACATCCAGGTTTTGGAACAACACATGCACTGCAAAAACTGAAATCTAAGCAAGTCATTATGTCTTATTGTTAGTAAAATTTGTCTTACTATTCTTGATTTGAGCCACATTTACTAGACAAGGTCATAAAAATGTCTCATTTCAAGTTTTTCAAAGACAAAAATGAGGCATAAATTGCTTGTAACAAGTAAAAAAAAATCTGCGAATGGGATAAGATAAAAGATTCTTGTTTTAAGACATCTTTCTAATTTCAAGAAACTTCCCGGGCAAATTCGTCTTATCCCATTGGCACATTTTTATGACTTTTTTCAAGCAACTTACACCTCATTTTTGTCTTAAAAAAACTTGAAATAAGACATTTTTATGACCTGGTCTGGTGAATGTGGCTCAGATTAAGAACAATAAGACAATTTTTACTACAAATAAGACATAATGACTTGCTTAGATTTCTGTTTTTGTAGTGTGCTGCAATCCAAGCAACATCTTTTTCAGGGACGAGCCTGATTATTTCAGCAAGACAGTGAAACCAAGACACATTCTGCACCTGTTACAACAGCGTGGCTCTGTAGGAAAAGAGTGCAGGCTGCCTGCAGTCCAGACTTGTCTCCCTCTGAAAATGTGTGGCACATTATCCATAAAAGTATGGAGGTAGATTCTTTTTTGTCTGCAGTTGGGTCCACAACCTTGGTACCAAACAGCTCCATGAGGATTATTGTTTGGTCTTTACCAGAGTGAGAGTTTTTTTCTTATATTGTTTAATCTGTTAAGACACTTGCAGGGGCGGATCTACCAGGGTGGCATAGGGTGGCAGTTGCCCCCCTAAAACAAAGCCTTGCCACCCCTCTTGCCACCCCAGTTATAAAGATTTCTTTCAAAAAAGTAGCTATACCTCATTGGACACATCTATGAATTACCAACTGCAGTGACTGAGATGACGTGACACCCCCACCCTCCCCACCCCCATCTTCAGAGAGTTTAAGGCAATACAGTTAGACTGAGAGAACAATAATAAACCATCCGTCAAGAAATGGAAGAACCATGAAAGCACAGGCCTGAAGGAGTTGTGAAACTGAGTTTAAGACGAGGCAAAGTTTCCAGCCCTAGTTTCTGGTTGTCTTTGGACGCTGAAGGAAACTCACTGAGCTCACCTTGACTTTCTTTGACTTCATTTCTCCTGAGGAAAGACCTGTTTCTGTAAATGTTCTGATGCTTTGTCTCTCTTTCATTATTGTTACGGCAGCATTGCCCTGGTTGTTGGCCGTCAGCTGGTAAAAAGGGGGCGGGTCTTCCTGCCACGGGAAACAACCAATGACTGACAAGCACGTCTCTGATTTAGCTGAGGGGACCCAGGTACGGGGAAGAGTGAGAGAGAGGGGAGTGAATTGTTTGCTGTGGAAACCGCACCTCGTGTTCCTGTTATCCTGCTAGTGGATTGTTTTATTTTTGTTGCATGACATATATATTTTAACCAACCGAACAAGCATCTGAAAACAGAACCACAGACTCAGGAAGCCGAGAAGGAGCTGGATAGATGCGTTGTCTGGATTTGATAAACCGACAGCAAACTAAGGCCTGACTCCCTTGCTTAGCTGACAGCTAAATACTAGTTTATACCACTGGTGGCAGTAGCCTACAACCCTGGACAGGTGGTGCTGCTGTGACACAACATTATTCATTTTCTTTTCCTGCTCATTTTTTGAGCATTATACAACTTTCTGCAGGACAAAACTTCTCACCATGAGAGTCACGAGTGGAATCGGTGGCGCCAACTTTAAAGCTGTTCTTCTGACTTGTTCTGTGGCTTGAATTTCAGTGGAAATAACAAAAAAAAAAACTGGTTAATAAAAACAAGGCTTTGAATACATCAAACTACTTTTTGTCTGAGCTGCAGCCCTCCAGATCTTCAAGAAAAAGATCACATGCATGAAAAATTGGGACGCCGTATTTGGCGAGCCAGGTGTCAGGCATGTTCCCTCAAACTCTGGAGAGTATTTAACCATTTTAGCAGGGAACAGGCTTTAATTTAAAATGATAGTTTGAAGATTAAACAGATTTTTTCAGACGTTTCTCTGATAGAAACAGGAAACAAGAATAAATCAGCTCTCTTTGTGAATCACTGCTTTTGGTTTGGGCTCAGTAAGAATGAATTCAGTGGGGATACCGAGGAAAGGAGGTCACATTCAAAACCTAACATGACAGCAGCACATTTATTTCTAAAACCTCCTGAGCCACATGAAAACAGCCTCACTGGAGTCCCCCCTCCTTTAATTTTTTTCACAGTTTAATGCCACATTTTGGAGTCGGGCACAGAAAACGAGGGAACAACAAAAGAGGCAAACCTGGATTATCACCTGCTCGCTGTGCGCTGTAATGGAGTGCTATTCAAATCCCCAGCTCCCCTGAACGCCAGGCTACATGGCCGCCATCCAAAACAAAAAGCCCCTTCACCGTACCCTTGACGCTCCAACCTTTAATGGTGCTTTCTGATGACGAGGCGCCGAGCAGAAAACACCCAGCAGTCACATCTCCTGATGGAAGACACAATCTGACACGGGGTGTTTGCTCAAGGGCAGCAGGTAAAAGGGGGACGAGGCTTTGAAATGCAGCTCGTCGTGTCGTGGCAAGTCGGACACATGCCGCGGCGCATTACGATCAGCACAGCTGTCACTCAGACCGGCCTGCGCTCTGAGCCCACAGCATCAATTCAATCAAATGAGCTTTTTTGTGATGGCCGTGCCTCTGGAGGGAAGCCCTGAGCAGAGGAAACATGTCAGTCTAATGTCTCACACACACACACACTCACACACACACACACACACACACTGAAGAATAAGAACAGGTCGGTGTGTGTTTCTTTGTGGGTGAGTGAGCAAATCAGCATCGCAGGACACTCCTGATCCAGGAGCTGCTGTGTAAGAAATCCAGCCATTGATCGATGATAATGAGTCCTGGTAAAGAGCACATGATGAGGAGAGAGAGAGAGAGAAAGAGAGAGAGAGAGAGGACATGGATGTGCTGCACTGCAAAAACTGAAATCTAAGCAAGTCATTATGTCCTATTTTTAGTAAAATTTGTCTTTTTTTGATTTGAGCCACATTCACCAGACCAGGTCATAAAAATGTCTTATTTCAAGTTTTTTAAAGACAAAAGCGAGGTCTGAATTGCTTGAGACAAGTCAAAAAAGTCTGCCCATGGGATAACACAAATACGTTTGTGTAGTCTTAATACAGTAACTTTTTTTCTTCTCCCACTGGCAGATTTTGTAAACTTGTTACGAGAAATTCAGACCTAATTTTTGTCCTTAAATAACTTAAAACAAGACATTTTTATGACCTGGTCTGGTGAGTGTGGCTCAAATCAAGAGTAATAAGACAAACTTTACTTAAAAAAAGACATGGACACTTGCTTAGATTTCAGCTTTTGCAGTGTGAAAACAGGCGCTGAAGAAGAGGAAGCGGTGAAGAGGTGAGAAGGTAAGTCAACTTTTCTCACAGTTAGCGATAAATGACGTCCATGTTGTGCATCAACACCATCCAGATCTGTCCTCAGAATGAGCTGCTGTTTCTATGTTACTCATCCTGACAGTCCATGTGAGAAGACCGGACACATACTGGACGACTTCCTTGGAGTTTGCACCCATGACAGTGGTTCAATCTGAGTTTTAACTCAACAATCTCTGGCTCACACATACTGAATGATCAAACAAACAAAGGCAATCAATTCTCCTCCTCCAAGCTACTCATACAGTGATAACCAATGAAGATTCAACACAGAAGATCCACTGATGATTGATTGTCCCAGATGACTGAATGTGTCCCAGTTCCTTGGCCTCCTGGATAGTGGTGAGCACAGAAAGAGGGCAATTGTTGAAAAATGCGCTCAAGTGCCTTATTGGGAGCTAAAACACGCTCTAAATTGTTCTCTCTCTCATTTAGGGATCCAAAATATGCTGAAATGCACTTTAAGGAGCAAAAACATGCCATAAACATCAATAAAGTATCTATTGATAAAGTGCCCTTGTTTGAATAGAACTTGTGCTCAAGTGCCTAGATTTGTGTTCCACTTTGGTAGCCTGCTAAAGTTCCCTTCAGAGAGCAAAAACATGTGCTCAAGTGCCCTCTTGGGAACCAAACTTATGCTTGAGTACCCATCTTTGAGCCAAACATTCCTAAAAAAGCCTTCTTTTAAACAAAACACATGCTAATAAGTCCTCCTGGAAGGCCCGCCTCTTCTTCACCAGTTTGACAGCCAGGCCACAGAAACATTCAGGGACAGTGTAGGTGTAACAGACGGACCGCCTTTCGTTTTGATTACAGCACGCATCCACTGTGGCATTGTTTCCATAAGCTTCTGCAATGTCAGAAGATTTATTTCCATCCAGTGTGTCATTAATTTTTCACCAAGATCTTATATTAATGATGGTAGAGTCTGATCACTGCACAAAGTCTTCTCCAGAACATCCCAAAGATTCTCAATGGGGTTAAAGTCTGGACTCTGTGGAGGCCAATCCATGTGAGAAAAAGATGTTTCATGCTCCCTGAACCACTCTTTCATAATTTGAGCCCCATGAATCCTGGCATTGTCATCCTGGAATATACCTGTGCCATTGGCGAAGAAAAAAAAATCCATTGATGGAAAATCCTGGTCATTCAGTATATTCAGGTAGTCAGCTGACCTCAGTCTTTGGGGTCTAATAACTTGTTATCAGCTAAAAGATAATCACCCATGTAGTAATTATCCAATGGGAGGCTTGTTCCTATTTGCTTCATTAAATCCAGAAGGCAACTTTTTTTGCGGCCAAGCAGTGTAATAATAAGCTCTGATAAGCGGAGACAGACCAGGAATCATCAGGTTTGAGTTCTTACAGCCCAACAGGAACCAGGAGAGGATCATCATTGGGATGGAAATCCAGGAAACTCCTCTGTATGTGACTTCAACTGTTTCGAGGTTCTGATACGAGCCGGACTGAACACACAGTTCAATAAAAACAGAGAGAAAATCTCTCCCCTCTTGCAAAATTTGCATCATTAGTCACTGGATTACAAACTTGGCATTTTATGGAAATGATTTCTCAGAAATGAGATCTTAAAGAATCTCATGAGATCAAACGTGACTTCAGAGGATTAACAAATTATGACCATCAATTTTGTCTGTTGGCTGTTCTGGCCTGTTTTCTATCGCACGGCAACAAAAAGGATAGAAAGACGCCACTACCTGCAGAATTGTGAAATATTGGGAATCAGGAGGTAGAATAATAATATGAATTTTACACAATTAGGATTATTTGGACAATCCAGTCACCCCCATTCAGGGAGTCGAATCTGGCTTTCAATCATGGAGTTTGTGCAGCATCAGACCTTCTGTTCTGCCCTCTGACCAACAAACACAACAAACAGGAAGCAGAGCATGAATAATCTGTAAAATCAAGATGAAGTATGAGAGAGAGTCAAAAGAGACAGAACAGGGGGAGGAAGGATGAGAGATGTGGAAGAATAAAATAAAAATCTGTGCTTTTAAATAAAAAATAAATAAATAAATAAACAGCGGGCCATCTGGTGAGATGGAATTACATTAGCGATGCACATAGAGCCCTGGTGCTGCCGTCTCATCCAGACGTAGAGCAGGCAGAGATGGCTTATGCATGCAGTTTTAGGTGTGTACAAATGAGCCTCTGACCTTGAAATTTCACCACCGTTTAAAAGCCTCTCACACATTCGCACATATCACTCGTTGTTTTTCCACCAGGACTCTCATGTGATCACAATCGAGCAGGTGAGGAGTCCACACCGCTCAGAGATGTGAAGAGGGCCGGGGGTGGCTGATGTGAGCACGAGAGCTCTCCCACATTTACTCCACATTTCATGCATAAATAATCCAATACAAACAAAAGTGCAACATTTCCACCAGGACTGCAGCGAGATGAGCAGAGCCGGTTTGGTGCTGCCCCCACCTCCATCACCCTGAGGACTCTCAGGCCTCTCCCAGGAACACATAGAGAAAGTAATCAGAAACCAGGCACATCTTTCTTATCTGCGGCACACTCCTAACAAGCACATAATTGCTAATATCTTTGCTAAGCGCGAGGAGGAAGACCCTGGAGACCAGCTTTGTGTATACACCCCAATAGATAGAGAGATGAGGACGGTTGCTATAGGAACAGGGGAAGCTTAATGTGGTAATACAGGAGGCTTCACCAACGTGTGTGTGCAGGTGCATCAAAAGTTCATTTATTTCAACTCAAAAAGTAAAACTCAGATTTAACAAGGAGCTGGAAACTGTACTCAGAGTCTGTGTATGTTTTGGTAATTGGATTTTCTCTTCAGAAAAGGCTGTTTAAAAAACAAACAAACAAAAAGTGTTTATTTGATTATAATTTAAAAATTCAAAAACGAAAATTGGAATTCAGAACTTTTTTCTTAATCAGGGGTCAAGAAGGGCATAAAAGAAACTTTGAAAACTGGTTGATTTTTCACTCCTGTTTTTAAAAACAAAAAATGTTAGAGGGAACAAAGCTGGTCTTTCCATTCCTTCTATTTCCAATCGAAAAAACAAATTAAGGGCTACGTTTTCTATTTCAATTTCTGAAACTAAATCAGAAAATTACTTAACGACCATTTGAAAAACAAACAACAACAACAACAAAAAACCTATTACATTTTCTGTCCTAAATTTACAATTTTCTCTTCCAAAACATAAATTTCTTTTTTTAAATTTCATTTTCAATTTTCACACTGATTGACTAAAAACAAATCTGATGGTAAAATGTTAGAAATTTTTTTCTTTTCTAAATTTATGTAACAGACTAACATGAGCTGTTTTAAATTTAAATATAGACATAAAATTGGATTTTTTTGTTTTCCTATTAAGCGTCTTTTCCAATCCAATCTATGTTAATCTATGTCCTTACCATGACAGTAGCAGATTTGGTTGGTTGGAGTCTGAAGAATGGATGAGATGGTGTCACTCCAGCCCTGTGGAGATTTAATTTGAGAAATTATTGCACATGGACATTTCCACAAGTTTATTACAAATTAAGCTAGACCAGCACCTGCACCACGACCTTCTTAAGGTTGGACCTTCTTCACTTGATGAAATATTACATGCAGAAGTTACAGGTGGCAATCATTCCACATATCAAGAATACAGTTTTTATACAGTCTATGGTTCAAACAGACAAAGAGTATTTTTACTTTGAATGTTTTACATCCATTTACCTCTGTTTTTATACCGTTGCTATGGTGGTTGCTATGGAAGCAATCACACTGAAGTGAATGAACGGCCGAAGAAAGAGAATGCAATACATTCAAATGAACAAAAAACTTGTTTTCTTTAATAGAATACAAAATAAATTCATTTACACATGTATTAATGTGCGGCACCATATGTCTCTTTGTAAAAGAGCAGAATACAAAGTACATTGGGCTGAAAGCATGTCTTTAGTGTGTAATAGCGTCCTGTATCATAACTTCATCTCTGCCATTAGGAACAAACCAAACTATGGAAAAATTGGATGAAAGTCATGACATTATTTTGTTTGGTACACACGTTTCTTACATAGAAATAACTGCACTGCAGGCTCATGGGAGACCCATCCAAGATGGCAGACACACCGACAAGTCTAGTCCAACTGACATTGTCAGAGTATTAGGCGTCTATTTATTTAATTTCTATAGACAGACCAATCTGCCTGATTTTTTATTTGTTTCCACGCCACAGACTGAGGAGCATAAAAGTTGAATATTGAAAATGGAAAAAGTAATTTAAGGCCTTTCTCCAAAAACTAAAATTTGAGACAGAAAATGCAATAGTTTTCTAAAACAGGGTCATTAAATAGTTGTCTGATATTTTGTTTCAGTAATGGGAATGGAAAAAATGACCCTTTATTTGTTTGTTTTTGATTTGCATTTTAGGATCGGAAAAAGAGTTTTACAAATAGTTTAACAGTTATGGTAATGAGAACATGAGACGATCAAAGTTTCTCTCTTGCCCCAATAGTTGAAGAGTTACGGTAATTTCAATGGGCGCACCAGTGCTGCATTGAGTTTCATCATTGAACCACTTTACTTCTCCATGTCTTTGTGCCTTAATGCATTGAGACACTGTTGCCGTCATGATTAGATTTATGCCCTAATGAGCAGGTGAACCTCACCAAGTGGCCTCAGCTCTTTGTTTCTCTCCAGCTTTTCATAATGACATGAGTATAGATTAGATGTGTAATTTTAGACATAATTATGCTTCTTTGAATTCAGTGGAAAAAATGCAATTAACTCTCCTTTGATTCTGAAAATGAGCACAATAAGTGCTCACTGTCATTACTTTACCGAGCTCCATATTACCCTGATGCAGCAGGAGGTTCAAGCTCAGTATGAGAAACATATGCATGGTATGAAATGCAATAACTTAACAAAAAGTGAAATTGCACCTCATGATTTTTAATCATGTTTCTCCTGAATACAAATAAATTCTGACGCCTTCTGTTCATGTCATTAAACTGGTGCTGATCATGATATAAAAGCACAGCTGTTAAACTCAAACCTCAATCCTACAGGTGAAAACAGTCATACCAAATAAAAAAATGTAAAAATATGGATTTGAAATTGATGCAGTATGCAATCACATTTTAATGAAGAAGATTAAAATCAATCTTAAAGCTTTAGATGATTTATAGAAGTGAAATATAGCTAAGTCAACTCTACTGTAAGTTAATGTTTGTTTTCATAGTGTACCTGATGATCATCATTTAATGAAATGATCAAACAAACACTCAAGTTTACAAGAATTGTTGCGCTAATGTTGCCTGCTTGAAATGCAGTAATGTCCCTTTAACTGAACTTTACAGTTAAGGACCCTATTTGATCAAAAATAGACAAGATTTTGTTCTGTAAGCTTGTGCGTAAGCCTATTTATAGATTCAGTTTTCCAACAAAATCCATCTAACCCTTGAACACTGTTGCTCGAAATGATTACACCATCACTAATACAGTGTTCTTTTTGGTTCTTCTTTTCTCAAGATGACGGGATTCATTTTTTATGCCAATCACCTTTCAATTCAACTGCAGTAATGCTACAGCCAAATTATATGAGCATTAACTTCCTGATGCAGTTTATGTATTTCAAAAATGAACAGAGATTGTCAAGACAGATTTCCATTCACAGATTTCTAGCATCAGCCATTTGCCGAGAGAACCCATATTTACCCATAAATGATGCTGCGCTTGACTTGACTTTATATTCAGAAATCTGAACAGATATATAGAAATCTTGACTAAGTATTTTGAAATCTAAGCTAAATATTTAGAATCAGGACATTTATGTATAACATTTAGATAAAACATTCAACATTTAGACACAATATTTGACAAATATATTTCACAAATATTTGCATTAAAAAGTTATGTTTTAGGGCTATATATGGACAAATGTTGTTGTTCCGTTTAATGAGTGCAACTTTAGTACCCCATAGGTATGGAATGAAATTGCAGAAGTTTTGGGAAGTGCCAATATTTTAACTCCGGCTGGAACAGGTGGTTTTCCTGTGATCTCGTATCCAACCGCTGGATCAAGTGTGAATTAATGCATGCTGGAAAGCGCAGCATGAATGCATGTTGTATGTATGACTTTGGTCTACTTGTGTGACAGAATTTGAATTTTTATTTGATTTTATTTTATTAACAGAGACCCAACATTAAGACAAAATAAGATGTCTTATCTTGACCCACCATAAGTACAGACCTTTGCAGCATTTAGCAAGTTACTAAGTAAAGAAAAACTTCCCTTTAACAGGCAGAAACCTCAGGAAGAACCAGACTCATGTCAGACAAACACCTGCCAGGAGAGAGAGAGAGAGAAAATGGGTGGCATAAGAACCTATCCTGTTACCTCGAGGAAAAAAAGAAAAGTACATGTATTGTATGAAATCATCATGGCCTTTAAGGGCCTCTAGTTCTAGGGTTAAATTGAAAAATGTTGCTCCTTGTGCCAAGTAATAACATACAATTAAAATATGATTAGTTGTGATCAATTAATTACGAAGCCTCTAATTAATCAGACTCTTTTCTTAATGGAGTACCACCACTTGTCAATACAATTATAACTTGAAAGTTGAATTTGCAGATATAGGTGTGCTCTGGGAGCTCTCCACCTTTCTACATACCTGTGTGGAAAATACCAAAGCCTGAGGCAGGGAGAGCAGCAGCAAAGTAGACTCATTTCAGGATTATTAACACATGTTGATATCTTTAAAAATAATTTTATAAAAGCACAAATACTGACCTCCCTGGGTGAAAATTTCCGCAGCTCATTATTGAGTGTTTTCATATTTTTCAGTTAGGTCTGGGAGCAGATTTTATTTCCATTTAAGAGTCTGCTCTGTGTTGATCTGTGTAATAAAAAGCTTGATTACCCCCTCTGTGGTTGTGTGCTGCTCCACAATGAAGCAGAGAAAAAGTCTACAGGGAGGGGGAAGTTCCAGTTCAACAACATGAAATAGAAAAGAGTGATGGACAGGCGGTAATTAGAGGTAGAAATAGAAACAAAGTGGAGCAGCGAGGAGGAAGTCAGACAAGTCAAAATAATGAAATATCAACTCTGAAAATACACATCCCTATTTTTATGAGCAACACCTCCATTTCCACTTCCAGCGCCGTGCTGCACGTGTGCAAATCTCATTTGTCTGGCATCAGAGGAGCTTTTATCAAACAGAAAGATGGAGTCGGTGTGTCAGCTTTGTACCAGGACATGAGGAAAACCAGGACCATAACTTATGTGTGTCACGTTACGACGGCCCAGCTTAATCATTCTTTGATGCTAGAGGCGTTTCATTTGGCCTCCTCCTCCTCCTCTCTGTCTCCATCACTCTCTCTCTCTCTCTGCATGTTTGTCTCCATCTTGGGCTCTTTATCTCCTCTTCCTCTTTCCCTCCGTTTCTCAGTAATGGTATTTCAATGGGAGAGATAGCCACAGGAATCCAATACGCAGACCGACTAATTGAGTCTTTAATAGGTTGTCTGATGTCTGCTTGCTGCCGGTTCACACAGAGAGACGCAGAGACAGAGTCACACCTCAGACGGCTCACCGCCGCCAGCTGGACTCGTCTTCAAAGGTCACTCTGTGCGGCTGGATCAACAGCATCATTAACATGTTGTGTTTGTCTCCCTCGTCATGCAGAGGAAACGTGTTCTTCCTCCTCCTCTTCCCCCTCCTCCTCCTCTGAGCGGTACAGACAGACTCTGAAGCTTTCAGGAGATCTGCTCATTAAAAGCGTCACCCTTCATGTTTGGCTGTTTTTGTTTTACTCCCATGTCATAGTCTTGACAAAGTTAGAAAAAGAAGTTATAAATTCTCTTTTCATTGGAGCAGTTTTATCTCAAAGTGATATAAAAATGACACCCAGTGCTGACATGACAGAATGTTTCAGGCATTAAAATTCAACTTTCCTGAGGTTACTCAAGGTAACTCGCTTCAAGTGCAGAGCTTTTACAATGCCATATCCACCATCCATCAAACGCAGCACAGTGCTTTGTGGGATTTTACAAGGCAGGAGTGTGCATCAAATAAAAACAACTAATTTTCAATTTATTTAACAACACAGAGAATAAAATGCCATAATCTCACCACTGAATAACAGAAAATAGAAAGATATGTCTTGATCATCTTCATTGGTTGGGTTTAAAACTGGGTTTGAACTTTTATAGGTTGTTCTTCGACTGGAGAGATCAGTCCAGCTGTTTCTGAATCTCAATCTATGATTATATGAATCTAAAGAATCAATGCTGGATGTTCAGACTGAGCATGTGCAGATTTTCAAACCTCTAAATATTCAAATGTTGTTGAAACCCAGAATGTGTCTTGTATGTCAGTGTTGTGACAAAATGCTGGTGATTGGCCCGTTATTGAAAAAAGTAGTATATCAGTCTTTTTTTAAAACTAACATTACTTTACTTATCGCTCCCTGCCAAAAGTAATATATTACATTACTGATTATTTGACTTTACCTTACACACCAAGTTGTTAATTGAGTCCATTGATAGGAGAGGGAGAGGATGTTTTTGCTGTTTGCTGCTTCCCCAGTTCACAGTTTTGATGATATTTATTGTCTGAGTGTTTCTCATCTATATATCTTTGTTTGCAAGAAAATATTCTAATAATTGTAACTGATTTTTACCTGCTTTCTGCAAAGCTGTGTTCTTTTTAACTAAGTCCTTGCAACACTTTCAGATGTCTTGGAGATGAAAAGTATATCATATATAAAATGTATAATTATTTTCATTTCTCCTCATGATTCTGAGATGATGATCTCTATGTCAGGAGTGAAATTCCAGGTGTGTTTTTTTCTGCAGCCTATGAATCCATCCAAGTCAAAGGCTACATGAAATACACATCTGGCAATAAGAGACAAAGTTATTTTTTTTTAATCCAGTTGATCCAAGTTGAAAGAGATGTGAGACAACTTACATCTGACCTGATACTGTCGTCTTTCCTCTACACAAACTAAATAATGAGCACATTTTCAGCTGCTAAGCATAAACTTGTACAGCTTCATCTTTCAGACTAGCCAATGTTGCCAGTTATGTACGACAACCATGGTAAAAACAAGCCCATCGGCCAAGAAAACTACCCATAGTAGAGCCTCAAAGATGCTGGATTTCTGCTGGAAACCCGCAAACATGGCAACCACGACTTGAGCTACCTTGTCCTTGGCTGTTTGTTGTATTTTACAACGTCAAACAAATTAATGGAGAATAATGAAGGGCTGTTTTGGCCAAAATTCAGGGGTTTTTCAGGCAGCACTTCTTTGATGTCCGCAACAGAATCATCGACAATGTCATCACAACTTGGTACCTTTCTTTTCTAACAGCTGATTTAGCCAAATGTGTTTGGCTGGATCATTTCCTCTAACTTTTATTTTGGTGCTTCCAAATTTAGAAATTGTACCTCAAGATTTAGATATCTTGACTTTTAGAAATCTTGACATCATATTTGGAGATCCTTGCAAATATTTAGAATGTAAACTAGATATTCAGAAGTCTTAGTTAAATATTTAGAATACAAACTGAATGTTTAGAAATGTAGCCAAATAGTTAGGATCAGAACATTAGTAATAACATTTATATATAACATTTAACATTTATATATGACATTTAACATTCAACATTTTTATACAATATTTGACAAATATACAGCTCTGGAAAAAATTAGGAGACCACTGCAAATTTCCAGAAATCAGCATCTCTACATATCTGACAGTCATTCCATTGCAGTGTCTGTTGAATTCCAACACAAGCACACCTGTTTCTACCTGTTTCTACCAAAAAAGGTACTGATGAGGAGACCAC
This sequence comes from Thalassoma bifasciatum, assembly GCA_008086565.1. Taxonomy (NCBI): domain Eukaryota; kingdom Metazoa; phylum Chordata; class Actinopteri; order Labriformes; family Labridae; genus Thalassoma; species Thalassoma bifasciatum. The sequence goes on from RPOG01000836.1 coordinate 199,379, forward strand.
CTGAACCAAGTCTTATTTAACGAGGAAATGCTGTGGTCATCAGTCTCCTCTGTAAAGCTGGTGGAGAACATGACGCATGAGAGATATTGCAAATCAGGGCTATTCTACCAAATATTGATTTCTGGGTACTTCCTGAGTTAATACATTAGTGAAATTTTGTTTAAAATTGAATAAGAATTTTTTTTTTTTTGCATTATTTGAAGTCTGAAAACAGTGGGACATTTTTTTGGGGGGTATTTTGACCATTTTTCATTTTCTGCAAATAAATGCTCTAAATGACAATATCTGTGATTTGGGAGTAATGTTGTCAGTAGTTTTTATAATAAAACAAAAATGTTTATTCTACTCAAACAAACACCTATAAATAGCAAAATCAGAAAAACTGACAAATTTGCAGTGGTCTCTTAAGTTTTTCCAGAGCTGTATTTCAGATATATTTCTCTAAATCTGCATAAAAAGTGATGTTTTAGGGCTAAATGAGGAAAATTTTGTTGTTATCTGCAGTGTGAGCAACTTAAAAATCAGCGCCCCATATATTGCTGCCTCCTCTATCCCCCCTTTGAGTCTGAACCTCATTTCATTAACCCTGTGTTATTTTCAAATGCATGTTAAGTGTTGAGCTTTAAAGACTCTAAGATTTAAGTTTTTGCAGTTTAGAAGTTTTCTATGCAGTTTTCATTTTCTTCCAGCTGCTGACCTTTAGTGTGAACTTTTCCTGAAGGCGTGTCTGTCTGGCTGCATAACTCAACATCAAATTCATAATGAAGAAACAAAAAAACAGCAGAGTGTAGAGGTCATGGTTCAAGTTTGACGGCATCACAAGTGATGAAAACCGACTAAACTCAAGGTTCATGACGCATCTGGATTCTATAGTTGTTGATTTATTCACTGCACGCTCTTGTGGAGTTGTTATGTGATGCACTAAACAAGTAATTTCTGAAAATGTCGAACAAAAGTCGTCCACGGAGAAGTAGAAGTCCTCCTATATGAGCCTCTGCAGACGGATAAATAAATCTGTGTTGTGATTTAATGAGGATAAATGGATGAATCAGGCTTCAGTCACTTATAAAAGAGTGAATCTGTGTTTGGATCGTTACCGCTTTAGCTGTGTTGCTTTTTTCCTAATGATATCAGACTGCTGGCGGTGAGTAAAAGCAAACCTTTCTGTCTCTTAGCTCAGCCTCTTTTTTCCTACAGAGGTCTGGAGATGAGGCGGTTTGTCCGCGCTAACAGGAGCTGCAGGGCTGTGACTATATTCTATCTGCATAACGCCGGGATAATTAACATCTTCACCTGGCTCCTGGTTTGTTCGTTTAAAAAGCCTAATTAATCACAGGGACAACGTTGGGACTGGAGTCGGAGCCACCAAGCGTGAAATTACCTTTCTCAGAGACTGGGCTCAAACGTCCATAAACAGTGATCCTGCCAGCCTACCCTCTGTACCCGGCTCCGCCATTCTTTATCTGCTCGCTCCGCACGCGGCCTTGAGGGGGTGAGCGGGGAGAAGAAGAGCACCAAAGGCCAGAAAAGTGAAAGAAAAGCAGAAGGAGTGGACGCTCCCTCCTCCCCGCAGAGTGACGGTGGTGTGGAGTAAAATTAGCCGCTCCAGGTACCCAGGACTCCTACTCCCAGCAGCTCGATCGATAACTTTGAACTTCCCCAGCAAGCAATGGAGAAATTCTTCGCATCAAGCGATCGCACCCTGCTGCTGGCCGTGGAGCGTTTCTGGGAGTTTCTGTATGAATCATTGAGAACGCCCACTCTCCTCACCTCTCCCTCTCTACCTGCCTGCCCACCTGGCAACCCCACCCGCCCACCACGAGCCGCCGCCAGCATCAACTGTCTTTGTACTTAACCCCGCACATCACAGCTAACTCGTACATCAATGTAGTGGAGACAGCGGCGAGGGGAGGCAGGCCTATTCCTGGCTCAGTAGGAGGAGATGATGGCCACTTTCTCTGTGTGTGTGAGAGAGATGCTCCTGAACTGGATGGAGGCGTTTGTTTTATGAACAGCATGTCCTTACCTGCAGCGCTTTAAAGATAGATCATGTGACGACAGACAGACACGTGAACGCATTCATTAGTTTGAGATGAGAGCTTTATTTGGGTCAATGAATCCTGAGTCATTAAGTTTTCAGGTGACTCACATCAGCTGGACTCATGTCCTGGCTTCATGTTGGAGTTTTATTTCCGCCGAGAAACACTTTGAAAGCAGTAAACACACTCTCACACACACGCACAGAGCTGTAGCTGTGATTTCTTTCTGCTCCTTCATGAAAATTTGAGTCGTTTAAATGTGTCGGTGAGCTTTCAACAAAGTGCTTTTCAGGTTGTCAAACAGCGTCTGAAACTCTCCCCAAACACTTTCATAATATCTGAGCTTCAACAATGTGTGTGACAGAAACTCATCTCCTCTTTTTATCTGTTTTCTCACCATCACTTCTGTCCTTTTCATGTGGATGACAGTTTTCACAGTTAAATACAGAACTCAATGCGTCACACGCAGAAACATCCACCAACCAAAGACTAGAAAATGATACTTCTATCTAAACAGAAATACACATTTCATTATTCTAGAGGAGCAATTAAGCTCCGTATTTCTACCAAAGAGGAAATCGATCTTTGCAAGCTTCTTTTTTTTTTCAACAGAAATGATCCCATAACATTTTTAGCAAGTACTTATCCTTCTTTGAAGGTGGGGAGGAATATTCCCAAGGTAAATTGTAGAAAATGAGCAGTCAATCCCATCATCAAAAATTTTTAAGAGTGTCCTAGTTAAGAACAGATATTCTTCACAGAAATGTAAATATTTGAGACAACTTTTACTTTTACTCCAATACATTTCATGAACAAAATGTGTACTTTTACTCCTCTATATTTCCCAGAGCAATTCTTGCTACCTGGTACTTCAAAATTAAATCAGAAGGAATTTAAGTTGATGATATTTCTATTGTTGTCATGTCAACCACCAAACACACCATGGGATCACCTGCTGCTGAAAACCAGTCTGTAGAAAGTCCTTGAAAGCAACAAGTGTCTCAGCTGAAAATGACTTTGGTAGAAGATTTGGTCACTGTTTAGAATATTACTGAATTCACACCATTGTGAAAACCAACTTCCAACAGATACCTTTTCAGTTTTAGTGACTAACTTCATCCCAGTTCAAAGACATGAGCAGTTTGTTCATGTAGCGCACGAGGAGGTTGAGCGTTAGAGAGACAGTCACTGATGATGGCAGAAGATTCATTTTTAATGTTAAAGAGGTTCAAGCTTCTGTCTCCTGTAACTAGATACGTAATTTTACTATCAGGAAGTCAAAATAAATTCAACAATAAAAAAATCTATCAGCTCAACCCCCCCCAAACTTTTACTTTGACGTCTGGTACAGAAGTAAATTATCAGGAAATTACTTTCAATACCCGAGTACACTAAATATCAGGTAATCTAGGACTTTAACTTAAGTAGCATTCTACAAAGTGACTTTAATTTATAACAAACTCATTTTCTGATAATATACTTGTACTTTTGCTCAAGTATTACTTGTGAAGGTAGTTTTCGACACCCAACACCAAGCACCGAACCTGGGGTGACAGAGCCTTCTCTGTCGCTGCCCCCACCCTCTGGAACACCCTACCACAACACATCTGAGCCTGTCCAAACCCATCCACGTTCAAAACCCTCATCAAAAAACATCTTTTAAAAACTGCTTTTAATGTCTAACTGCTTTTAAATGTATCTCATGGTTTTGTTTTGTCTTGTTTTTCAATGTTACAGGTTCTTATTATTGTTATTATTACTGTGTTGTTTTACATGATGTTTTTAATGTCTGTGAAGCGTCTTTGAGTGTTTAGAAAAGCGCTCTATAAATAAAGTTTATTACTATTAATTTAGTATTATTTCAAACAGTTTTTCTCTTTGGTTGAGCAGGGCTGAGTAAAAGTGGTGTGGAGCAGAAAACATCTATTGTAAAAAAAATTCCCTCTGGTATTCTGACACATTTCAGGTTAAATAAATATTGTACTCTCTGTGATTACAATATTTCTGCAATTTCATCTAATTTGCAAGTAATTGCCCAGCCCGAGTAGCTCAATAACTTATTGCTGTTATACTTAAATTTAAAAAGCCCAGTTCAAGCTGATTGTCTTTTCTTTGTCTTTCAGTTTGTTTTATTCAGACGACTCCACCCTCTCGTGGTTTTTAAGTGGTTGCAGTATTTAATGAGTTGTTCATCTCAGGGCTAAGAACAAATATTTGCATAAAGTACAGACTGAGTGTGATTACTGCTGGGGACACGATGTAGTAGAGTTCGTCTTTACTGGGACGCACTGATTTGACATTTTAAGTCCTGATACAAACTTGATACTGTCCTAATAACTGACCAAAACCTTAACTTTGTTCTTGCCAATTTGAATATTGATCTGATATTGGTCATCATTTTACAATCTCTATTCCTGAACCCTTTCTTACCCTAATGTCTCACAAGCCACTTGGACTTTTTGTTATTTTGTCCTCAAAAGATCCAAGGAAAATTGGATATTTTTATTTGTCTGTTCATTTGTTTTGCACTTTTCATTAATAAACATGCTTATTCAAAGCTTCCACTCAAAGAACTTTCTTGTTTTTAAATGATCAAAACTCAAAATACAGAAAGAACACAAAAGTAATAGCTGACTTTTGGTCAAACTTTGCGACATATTGTCTGGTTTTAATGATTTCTTGCTCAATTCAGTTACATCTCTGAAGTATTAAAGACATTGATTAATAACAATCAATCACACTTCCTGTTTGGGGATTTGCAGGAATCCAGTGTTGTGAACTTAATGACTAACTGGTTATATTGAACAAGTTTTCTGATACTACTAGTGACTCTTTTTCAAAAAGGACAACTCTAGTGACTTTTTGAAAAAATTTGGAGAAGCCCCACTAGTCAAAAAATTATTTTAAGACTTAAGAATATCAACTAAAAGCAAACTAATTTTCTGACAAACTGGCCTCATGGTTGACTGGCATTCTGACAAATGGCTTTTTTACTTACAGACCTTGTGATTTTTTTGAACAACAGGAGTTTTGAATGTCCGGCCTTCTGACTTACAGGCCTGTAGACTGAGTGGCCTTCTGTTTTTCTCACTAACAGGCCTTTTGAATAATAGGTGTTTTGGCTAGTGGCCTCCTGACTACCGCTTTCTGACTGATGGGCCTTTTGGCTTACAGACATTCTGACTAACAGGCCTTTTAGACTGACTGGCCCTCTGATTTTCTGACAAACACACCTTTGATTAAAGAGCCATCTGACAAACATGCCCTCTGACCTGCAGGCCTTTTGACTCACAGGCCTTTAGACTGAGTGGCCTTCTGATTTTCTGACCTACAGGCCTATTAAATAACACGCCCTTTGACTAAAAGGCCATCTGAGTCACATGCCTTTTGTTTAAGAGGCCTTCAGCTAATGGCCATCTGACTAACCTGCTTTCTGACTCACATGCCTTTTGACCGACAGGCCTTTGGCTAATGGGCCATCTGACGAGCATGCCTCTTGACCTCCACACCCTCTTATTTTCTGACCAACAGGCCTTTTAGAAAAAAACTGGCCTTTGGACTAAGAGGCCTTCTGAATATGGGTATTATTCTGACCTTGCTCTTCTTACTGAGTGGAGTCTGTCATAACAGATATAAATATCTTTTTTGGGTCATTTTTGCTGGTCCCAAGCCCAGAGAACAGAGGAGGGCTGATATTCAGACATTAAAAAAAGAAACAAGAATAGACAGAAAGAAATTGGATTTTTTGTTTAAAACATTTTTATTGTGTTTCTTTTCCCCACAATCTGTCTCTCTGGCCATGTTTTTACTCCCTCTACAGCTTTCATGACAAATACACACAAATGAGAGGTTATGCATAAAAGCAATGATGTCATTTAGTAACTTCTTGGACAGCAAATAGCTACAGACTTTACTGGGGAGTTGGCAACACCACAAGAATCATAGCGTAGTCTTTCTTCACTAACAGGGGGTCTATCCCAGTTAGAGAACAGTCCCTTAATGTGAAAATGCTCTACAACCCAGATGAAAATAAGCACAGAGGACAGGTAGCGATTGATAATACAGAAGGTGGTGCTAGCTCTGCTAACTGTCGCCATACTCTGTAAACCAATTTTACATCATTTACTGGTAGATTCTGGGTGTTTCTCAGTGATGAAGTAGGTTTTAGAAGATCAATACTTGTCCTCATTGTAGATTTTTAAACAGTTTCATGTCTTGTTGCTGGATCATTGTTGTTCTCCTGGTTCTGTGACAGAAAACAGGCTCCTGTAGCCACTTGGAGTGAGGTCATTTGTTTAAACCAATTCCTGCATTTAAATCCTTTTTTCTACACTGAGCATTACTGGGATGAAAACCAAACAATTGGATTTGACTGAGAGGATACAAACGCTGGTCAGGCCGTGTCGAGTGCATTTGTTCAATTTTCACTTTTTTCACAATGAGCGGATGTTTTCAGACGAGGGTTACTCAACAGCAGAGCTTACTGGGCAAATACTCAAGAATCCTTTTTGCAGCTGTGTGTGAAAAAATGCAGACACTAGGAGACAAGTGGCTCAAAGCAGCACATATTGGAACAGAGCGAGGACACACTGCGAGCTGCAGACACACAGAAAAACATCGCTGCAGGTCAGACGGGACGAACGCTCCAATCTCCCGTACAGATTTTCTGATGAGCAGTGTGTTTTGCGTCTCCTGTGGGAACTGGCACACATAATTAATTTGGTTTCATAAACTTCTGTTACCACACACGGGGGCGACTGGGGGCTCAGAGTAAACAAATATTGAAATTATTACATCCTGACGTTGTCATTCCCAGGTAATCCGCCTGGAATAATCATGTGTATACTCCTGCCTGTGCGTATAGTGCTGTGTGCGAGCGCCTGTGCGTCTTGTGACTGCGGTGTTTGTTTGTGGAGAAGTGAAGGCATACGTCCGCCGCTGCTGCTGCTGCTGCCGGGTTCCCAGGGAAATCACTGCGTGTACAGAAAGCGGGAGGGGAGGGCGTACAGAGGGGGGTACAAATAAATAAATTTGTCAGAGAAAGAGGGAGGGGAGCAGGGAGAAGAATTAGGAGAGAGGAGGGAAAGAGAAAGGCAGAGTTTCAGGGAGTAAAAATGTTGACGCCAGGCTGCTCGCTGGCAGCTGACAGACGGAGAATGTGGGCTGGTTTCTGGGCTGCAATCAAATCCCTATAAACAGAGTGATCATTCACTCTGCCTAAACTCTGCTGCATTACTGCCAACAAGCCGGGACACACACTACCACTTTCTCACATGCAGCTGTGACGCAGAGACGCTGGGGTCTGCAGTCTGCTCACTGTGGGAATCTTTCTCCTCTCATATCATGTGGATAAATACAACCAGTATGCAGGGATGCACTCCTGGAAATGACAGAAAACACAAGACACAAACAGGAAGGTGTTGGAAAAGAGACCCCTACCCGGCCTATTGGAGGGACTGAAAAATACCCAAAGATACTCAAAGACGACAAAGTAGCTTCATTACCCATATATTTATTTAAATTACCCCTTTTCTATTTGAAGTGAAAAATTTCAATATTTACATAAAAAACAAAAAAGTATAAAAGTCTGTTTCTGCTGGTCAAAAAGCAAAAATGAAAAACTGGCTTTGTTGAGATTTTTTTTTAGCATATACTTTAAGACGAAAGGTCAAATTAATTAGATAAAAAGTAAGAATTTTGATATTGTATCAAAATATTGACCTTTTTCTCAAAACTTGGACTTTGTTCCTTAATTTTGATTTTTTTAATCTCATCTTTTAACTTGATACCTTCGAATTTTGACTTAATATCTAAAAATTTCTACTTCATCCAAAAAATTTGACTATTTTTCCAAATTTTGACTTTTTCCATCACTTGATCTCAAAATTTTGATTATTAATCCATAGATTTTGAATTTTTTTCCTTCACAATTTTGACTTTTTATCTCACAAATATGACTTTTACCCCATATAAAATTTGATTATTTCTCAGAATATTTACTTCCCCCACATAGTTTACACTTAATATCAAATTTTGACTTTTTCCATCACATGATCTCAAAATTTAGACTTTTAATCTCTAGATTTCGGATTTGTTTCCTTCATAATTTTGGCTTTTTATCTCAAAATTTCTACTCTTTATCTCATTTCAACACTTTATCTTAAAGGTTTTTTTTTATTCAAAGTTTTGACTTAAATTATCAGATTTTTTTAAAATGTCCCCTTTATTTAGACTTTATCTGAAAATGTGGACTATCTTGAAAATCAAACAAATTCTGATTTTTTTTTCCTCGTAATTTTGACTTTTTTTTTTTTGAAATTTTGACTTTTCATCACATTCTTTCTACTTTCTACTCCAAACTGTGACTTCATACAGACCAAATAAAAGAACCTCCAACAATGCCAAGTTTTGTTTTTTTCTTTTTTAACTGTCAGACATAGGCTTCCATAATAATACCTCATCACATGCTTAAGTAGAAGAAAAAAATGTTTATATTCCTTTTGGAAAAAGTATATAAGCATGTAAGTAATGCCTCAAAATCTTAATTGACCTTTAATTTAGACTTTGAGGCAGTGTTCAAATGTTTAGCTGACATGTTCATGGTCAGGACCAGTAGAAAAAGAGGGGAACTATCATATATGAGCATTTGTAAAGTGAAAGTGCATTTCCACTTCAGCATTTTCTGTCTGAGAGTGCAGCTTTGCAACAGTCAGAGTTTCATGTTTTCCTGCTCAACATCTTAACAGGTTGGTGCATCAGAATAATATCAGTAGCTCAGTGCAGCTTTGCTTTATTATAAATATCAATGGTCTGTAGAACAAGCTGAGAAAACACAACATTTTGGGGAGTTATATAGAATCCCTCTGACAGAATTGTACCATTAAAAAAGGAGGACGTGTCCGGGCAAAAGAAGACGTATGGTGACCTTATCCAGAGTTTCCTGGAGTTTCTAACAAAGTGTTGTGTTTCAGAGCTGATGTAGGAATCGTGGCTCTGTCGTTGTGTCAGATAAGCTGCTTAGAAACGTAATATTCAGAGAAATATTCAAACTTTGCATGCATGCAGGCGCTTCAGAATAACAGGATAAGTGGAGAACTTTCACACCCAGAGGAGGGAGTTTACCTTTTGATCTCAGCGAGAGGCAGGCGGCAAACACCTGAGTGTGTGTCTGCACCGTGTTCGCTTCTGTTTGCACGAAAAAATCATTGGGCTGCACGTCAGAGCTGATCAAGAATTTCTTCCATCTCAGTCCGGACCAATAAGCTGGGAGCTTACCTGTGCACTTACTCCGCTCAGGGGGAGAATCAGCGAGCGTGGAAACACCAAGTCAGGGAAAAGAAAAACTCTCATTGACTTCACATGCTGCTTAATGCGTCTGCCTCAAGGTCCCGCTGTCCCCGACCAACGCCGCCTCGCCATTACGGCCTCACACAGCAGCTCTGTGGCTTATTTCTTCATGATGTGCCACAGGTAGCTGCTCCTGTGAGTGCTTCTTCCTGATTTAGAGCCTCTCCGGAGCTTTGTCTCCATCTTGGCTCATCTTTACACCATCCTGATGTTTTGGATCTGCCAACAATATCAAGCTGTGCCAGCTCTTCTCTGCTCTGAGCGTCGCCACGCCGCTGGCTTTGCTGCTAGCTCAACAAGACGGCCTGCAAAGATTAGAGAAATAATCTCAAAAGCCTGAGGTTACTGTCTTGGGGGATGGGGGGTGGTCTCTGTCTCCTCTGTGCTTCCAATTTTACAAGTTTATCTTTACACTAACTCCTAATCCTACTCAAATTTTATTGAAAATTGAATTAAAAATGTTTGATTTCAACATGTAAAAGAACATAACAAAGACAAAGAAACAACAGACCAACAAAGTAAGAACAGAGAAAATGTTGCAATTTTTAAAACAGAGCAAAACCAAAGATATATAGTCACAGATTTAACGTCTTTAACACAACGGATTGAAAAGCGAAAGACTAATTTAACTTCCATCCCTTTACATAATCAATTGATTGATCAATAATAATAAGTGCGGTCAAGGTTGGCAAAGGCCCTCTTCAACCACAAAGCACTATTAGTCTTTCCATGCCTTCAATTTGCACAAAAAGTAACCAAAAACTTGTCTACCCCTCTAATTCCTAGTGAAAAAATGTATGTTTAAGGTGCTGTCATGATGATGCAACAATAAAGAGCTCCTTAAAGATCCCCTTGTTGACTAAAAACTGCAGCTTCTTCCACCTGCATGTATGATTTTTTTTGTGCAAAGCTATCATGCCAAGATCTACCAAAAAGTCTCTAATGACCATAGTGAACCCAGAACAGGAAGTTCAGAAATTGGAGTTAAATGTTGAACTTTGACGATGTACAGAGTGGGTATTTGAGTGAACTCCTAGGTTCTTTCGTCCAGTCAGCTCCAAATTTTCTCTGTGTAAAATAGACACATTGACGATGAACTGTCAAGATGAAAGTGTATTAAAGAACTTTTTATAGCTTAATGGGTGTGGCTAGAGGAGATGACCAAAGTTGTTGATTTTTTTTGCAACATGCAAACCTGAGTAGCTCTTATGTACAATGTTGGATCAAGACCAAAGTTCACACACGTTGAGCTCCACAGCCTGCACTGTAAAATGTAATAGTAAATCTTACTTAAAACAAATAAGTTACCTTAACTTATTTTAGCTCACTCTGTTAAGTCTACTCACTTAAACTTAGTAAAGACAAGTTTCTTCTGTTGACTTTACTTGAAAAATTTATGAAACCGATCGGCTCAAAATTTCCAAGTAAAGTTGACCACAAATTTTAAGTTGTTAAAGCTGAAAAGAACTAAGTTCTGACAACTCATACCATGGCGGTAACCTATCAAATAAGTTGATAACAAAACCCTGTAACCGTGAGTGAGGAGGGTACACAGCTGACGTGAGACCCTGCTGTACATGGGTGAATCACACACGAGCCGCCTGTGTTCAGTGGTGTAGACTGGCTGTCTGTGCTCCAAGGCATCGACCGACTGACCGGCTGTTGACGCTCTGTGGCATTGACTGGCGGGGCACATGATTGGCAGCTTTAGTGGGCAAATGACAGTGCCTGTTCGAATCAGAGGCTAATACAAAACAGGAATTTTCATCGATAATTTTACAGAAGAAAATGAAATTTATTGATATCCTTGACATCCAGTCTATGCCGTTGACAGCATGACTAAGCCATTGACAGTACAAACAGCCACTTTATACCAGGGCACAGACAGCCTGTGTCACCTGTGTGATATAACCATGTACAGCAGGGTCTCATATCCATTGCCTGTCCCCCTCACTCATGGTCAACCTGAGGAATGATTTTGCATAAGCTATTCTGATAGAATTTATTTAAGTTCATTTGAGTACTGCAAACTCACAAAAAATAAGTAAATCAAATCTACTTTATCTGAGTTAACATGAATTACTTTTTTTTAAGGCAACGATTTTGTGTAATTTTTTAAAGTAAAGTCAACTTATTATAGTTTACAGTGTGAGTGCATGTGTGAATCATTTTTTCCATCATATCAAGACAGAAGTAATGGCTGTTTGCTAAGGTAGATCTTGCTGCATATGCGGAGACAGCATACACAAATAAATATAAATTAGGTGTAGATTTTTCTTATTTGAAAACATTTAATAAAAATATTGTGCTTTTTTGGGTTCTGGAATGAATTAACGGCATTTTATTCATTTTAATGAGTAAAATTGGTTTGACTTATGAGTAATAAGAGTTACGAGCTCTGACACAGAACAAATTAAACTCGTAATTCAAGGCACCGCTGTATCTCGAATGAATTGAGTAAAAATTTATACGAGTTGCCCCAAACTTGAGCTTAGTTACTTACTTATGATTAAACCAGAAAAGTGTTTTAAGTGCAGTGAGAAGTTAAACAGGAGGTGGGTTTGGCAGAAACACCATTTTTATAGTAAAACTTTAACACCTTGTGCTGCTGCTCTGGAAGAACAACAGGTTGGTTTTTGAATTCAGGGAAGCAGTAAAAGTTGTTTTAATCACATTAAAGTATCTTTTTTAGCTTTATCCCCATGGACAAGTCTTCTCTGATTGTTAACTGACAAAAACCCAGTTAACCAATTAAGTTATGACTGCTGACATTAATCCTTATCTACTGTAAAATAACTTAAGTGATGGATGTTCACATGAGGTCTATACAACACCCGCGTCTTTTAAAGTCATAGAAGAAGAACCAAAATCAGACAGTTCCTTCTTACTGATAAAGAATTTAGGCGCATGGATTTGGGTGGGCACATCCGTCTCGCTGTCTTCTGGCGCCGCAGTGATGACGCCTCCGTTGTCACAGCTGAGAAATGGTTTCCCACTATTTGCATTTTTATTGATGCTCCAAATTGCAAATAGCTTCTCCCTCCTTCTGTCTTTGTCTGTGCGTGGAGAGGAGAAAAACCCTCATTTGTTGGAGCAGACCCTATATAAATCACTGTAGTCGAGTGAAGTGAAGTGAACTCATCTCTGAATAAAACATCAGGGTCCAGACACAGACACAGTGGAAACACTTCTGTCTCTGCAGGCTGTTTCTGCTCTTTGAAATCTGCTGTATTCTGCTGAGCTGCAGCCAACACTGAGGAGAAATTAAACACAGAGCTGACGCAGATTGCATTCATGGCTCAGGGTCTCAGTGTTAATCCCTGTTTGAGAGGACCAACGCTGCACCAGGCTGCAGCACGAACTCTGTGACCACTCTGTGCAGGGTCTGGACTCTAGTTTCTGGAATGAACCAATCAGGTCTCAGCAAGCTCTGATGTTTGAACTGGGATGTCATACTTGAGGAAAGCACCAGGTCTCCAGCCTCCAGTCCTTCCCCAGGTTAAAATGATAGTTGCAATATGGGTCGTGTCATTCAGATCCCACTGCAAAAAAAGGGAGTCTGAATATAAGCTAAAAATACTACAGTTGACGGAGAAGTATCTTAAAACTAGTGAAATGATCTCTCCATGCAGCAAGATAATTTCACTTGACTAGAAATCTTGAAATAAGATTGATAAATCCAAAAACAAGATGGCCTTGATAAGTATTGTCAGATCTTAAAACAAGAAGAAAATGCTCATTTTTAGATGAAAATGCTTGAAAACAAACTTCCTGAAGAAGAATTTTAAGTGAAATATACTGAACATGAGCAATAGAATCTAATTTCATGCTTCTTATATTCTTAATTTTAGCAAATGGAATGAAAAATATCACTTTTTTATGGTCAGAACTAGAGATGTATGATAAGAGGTATGATAAAGATAATTCTTGATTTTTGAGCATGGGTTTGTAAAATTCTTAGCTGTTTGCTAAATAAACTGCGTCTTAAAAAGATGATTTTCTTTGTTCTTCTTAAATCAAGCAACTTGAGGTAGAGCTAAATCCTGAAACAAGTTTTAATGTTATGAAATTACATGTGAGAAAACCAAAGTAACTTGTTTTAATAGTTATCCACTCATTTTAGGATTCTCAGACTAATTAAGGCAAAATTGAAACGTCCATGCTTTTTTGAGATCTAACATAGTTTTAAATGCTAAAAATAAGTAAAAACAAAAACATTAAAACAAGATATTTTATTAAGTAAACAAACATTTTAAATCTTGGCAAGTGCAAGATTTTTTGCAGTGCATTGAATACTCATTCCTTTTTAAAAACCTGAGTTATATAAATATTATCTGGTGAATGAGTATTTTTTTTTCAAAGTTTTTTTTTTTAACTTTCATGAGGAGGATAACCTCCAAATAACTCAGTCTTGATCAAAATACTATCACTTTGACGGACAGTAAATGACTCCCAGCTCCAGGAGAAATTAAAGAGAAGACAGAAGACACCAGAAAGTGGACAGATACTCAGGGGACGGATGTTTTTAGAGAGGTTTAAACACACAAATCACTCAATGTTCATGACTAAATGCTTTATGTTTATTTTCAGGCCATGTTTTCAAGGGCATTTGGTCTCATCTTGGACTCACTGGACTCAAGATTTACTGTAAAGACTGGTCAAGACCAGCACTGATCTGCTACTCTTCAACTTCATTAATGTGATAATAATCAAAAATGAATTTTAAGTTGGACTATTCCTGATGAATTAATGCTGTAAAATAAAACAGTTAGCTTTAGCTCACTGATTGTTCTTCCTCCTTGGAAATCTTTTCCAGTGCCTGATGCGTGAGACAGCTGCAAAACTCAAAAGACAAAAGATCAGTTCTTCTTCTTTTAGTCAGAAAAACTTCTGAACACTTACTTTAGGCCTCATTCACCTGATAAATAAACATCTGATTTTCAGATGGTTACATAAGTTTTGGCTTATCAGTGGCTTCTAGATAAATACAAGGACTTTTCTTTCTGCAAGAATTTAGTTGAACAAATTAAAGATGTAAGAACTTTGCTTATTGTGCTTTGAAAGATTTGAAAAAATTTTGTTTTTGTCTGTAAAATGAAAATGTATTCTAAAGAAAGCTATGACTGTTTGACCTCATCATGGTTTGTAAATTAATTTTGATGGTCTCAGTCTCGCTGCATTCTGGTCGCGGTAAAGTCTTGGTCTCGGGTTGTGTGGCCTTGAGCACAACACTAGTCAATAAAGCAGAAACCCTTCTCAACTAAAGAGGAGCACAGAGTGCTGAGTCTGAGACCTGGGTCAGACATAAAGATAAAGAAAACAACATCCAGACAGAGAACTGCATTAAACATATCAGAATAATAATGATCTGGTATTTTAGGATTGAAAATGATCATAGTTAATAGTTTGATGATACAGCATAGTTTTACTGTAAACATGAAAATTGTTTCTTTTTACTCCTTCTTATTATTAACTCTCTATTTTTTAGTCCTCAGTGTTGTATTTGGTCCCAACTCCACAAAGTAAAAACTGGATTCCACTGGGGTGAACAGACATTTTTGGGGGGCAGGGGCGATGGAATGAAAAGAGGCACATTTTAGCCCCCCAAAGAAGGCACTTCAGCACATGTTTTGGCTCCCAAAAAAAGCTTTTTAGCATGATTTTGGATCCTAAGAGAAGAGGGCACTTTAGTGTGTGTTTTGGCTGTAAGGAGAGCTGTTTACCAAGTTTAAGCCAGCAGAGGAAGATAAGTGTGGTTCATTAACCAGGAGGGTGCTTACACAAATGTTTTGGCTTCCAGAAGAGCAGTTTAAAAACAACAGCAACACCAACAAAAAAAAATTACACTAACCAGTATTGACCTCGTAATGTTTTGGAAAGTGTCTTGAGAAAACGTTTGCTATGATTTGGGGCTGTATGATAAAAGATTAATTGATTGATGTTTTAACCAGCCAGCAGCAGATTGGTGTCAACCAGGAGGGAACTTTAACAATTGTTTTGGCTCCCAATAGGGCACTTTAGAGCATGTTAATATGACAAATATACAGTAAAACCCTGGTTAACCTGGGTTGATACTCAAACACACTTAATAACTCACAGTCACAAATGCCTCTGGTGTTTCAGTGTAAAGTGTGGCCTTGTGAACTGGAGACTCTGTCAATGCTTTGATCAAGGACTAGTTAGCAGGGTCATTTTTTTCTCATGAACGATGGTTGATCTGTAACGGTCCGAGCATGAAGAACCAAGAAGGAAAACTCATCTGAAAGAATGGAGCTAAACGCTGCCTCTATTACCAAAATATGTGCCCATCTTTATGAGGACATAAGATGTAAGGGGCTATATTTCCAGCAACAGTCGCCAATGCTCCCTCCCTCTTTCTTTCTCATTCTTCTCTTATTAGATACAGCTGGATCTGGTGCATGTAAAGAAACATAAACGAGAGCATTCTTGACATTTTTATTTGGAGTCACTTCTCTAGTTTGGCCGTAGACAAACACACAGAAGAGTCCTGGCGTTATTGCTGCAGTCAGACGCCCTCCTAGAGGCTGTTTTCCACTCAGACAGTAGCCAGTGGGTTTCAGTGAGTGACTCTGTGTCAAGAACAACACATTAAATAAGAGGCAGCAGAGTAATGTGTGAGTGTGTTAGAGACATTGATTGTGGGGCTGTTTGCAGCACAGATACAGTATAGATCAGGTCATTACATCGGTCACAAACCTCAGGATCTGCACTCTGTGTACGAACAACATTACCCATCAGTCTGTGGATTTCTGCAGCCACACTCACACAGCCACTTCTTTCCTCCTGTCTCACTTTCTTTCAAAGTGAGCGACTGCGAGCGCCTGAAATTTCATTGTTTATGTATTTATTCATTGTGAAGCAGGGATTACTGACTTTACAAGGTCATTCAAACAGATGAGTGAATACTCTATTGACTGAAATGTAAATACGGGCTCATACTGGGCTCCAGTCACACACCGCTCCACGTACGGCAGCTGTCTTCATTGTCCTTCATTGTCAGCCAGAGGAGGAAAAGTCTTTTCCTTAAACTGCTGATTAAGTCGCTCCTGCCACCACCACCGCCGCCGTCATCAGGGTCCAGGGATCCTGGGAGATGGAAAACTAGAAAATGAGATGTTGATATTGATTGAACGCTCAAAAAGAGAGGGCACCTTTTAGTGTATATGAAATGAAGTGACGGCTTCACAACAAGCCTCTTTAATCCTCTTTGGTGGGAATGTTGATGAAATTTGGTGAGTTTTATTCCTGGCACATTACCCACAGTAACACTGGTTTTATAACACAGCACATCTGTGATTGGTTGTCTGATGCAGGGTGTTCATGAGGTAATGGCTACAGAAAAATATGGAATATTCACAGAATTTAAAGGCCCCTGAAATTGTATGTATAAGAAAGTTTTAGACACCTCTTAGGTTTGTTTCCATCCTTTATAGGTCTACGTTTAAGTCCATTGATACCTCAATGGTGTTTGGCTCCGAAAGACACTTTAGAATGTATTTTGGCTCCTGGAAAGTAGTTTATCCTGTTTAAACCAATGAATGGGCAGATTTTTGTAGTTGCCAACCAGAAGAATTCAGCATGTGTTTTGGCTCCAACAGGCACTTCAGCACACATTTGGCAGAAAAGAAGTTACTTAAGCAGGTGTTTCTGCTCTTAGGAGGATACTATACACATATTTTGGCTCCTAAAAGAACACTTTGGTACATGTTGTGGCTCCTTAGAGGGATCTTGAGTGTGAGTTTTGGCTGCTTAGAGGGCACTTAAGCATATTTTGGCTTCCAGGGATGAATTTTATCATGTTTCACCAGTTAAAGGGACTGATTAGTGTAGTTCACCAACTAAGAGAGTACTTTAAAATGTGTTTTGGCTCCCCAAAAGACACTTAAGCATAAAATTTGACATGAAGTAGTGCACTTAAGGAGGCATTTTGCACCCAGTAGAGCACTTAAGCACATGTTTTGGCGCCCAAGTGGGCAATGTGACACATATTTTGATTCTGAGATGACACTTTTGCATGTGTTTTGCTTCTATTAGGGCACTTAAGTGTATTTTGGCTCCCACAAGGACACTTAAATACTTTTCTTAGCTCCAAGGAGGGACATTAGCATTTGTTTTGGCTCCAAGGTGAGCAGTTTTGGGCATGTTTTAACCTGTTAAAAGAGCAGAGTCTTGTATTTTGCCAAACATAAGGGCACTTGAGCATGTGTTTTGGCTCCCAAAATGACACTTAAGCACAAATTTGACACCAAGGTGTGCACTCACCAAGGATACATCTCCCAATAGAGCACATGCTGTGGTTCCCTAGTGGACAATGTAGCGTGCATTTTGGATCTTTTATACTTTCTTAAAGATAGAGATGGATGAGGTTAGAGTCTAATTTCAAAGTTAATGAAGGAGAAGTTATTGTTTCTGAAGATTTTCTCAAATGACTGTAGTTTCTAGAACATGAGAAGTGGTCATGCTCACTGTAAGACTCTGTGGAAATGTGCAGAGTCCTTGTTTTACAGTCAGTTCCTTGTCAGGACTCTATGTTTTGGATTCAGCCCACATAGAAACAGTTTGTAGGAACAGATGATTGAAATGCAGAGATGACATTGAAAGTGTGTTCCTGCTTCAGAGAGTAATCTGAGCTAATAGCTGAACACAAACTTTCTTTCACTTTAAAGTCAGATTATCTTTTCCAGCTCCACTCGAATTTTCTGGTGTCAAAGGTGAGAACGAGCAGGAAGTTAATCTGGCCGAGGATGTCGTTCCCCTGTGTGTGAAAGAGCTTATTGACCCCGGTTCAGAGGGACAAACAAACACCGCCATCCTTCCTGTCCACTTTTCTGCTGATCCATCCATCCTCCGGGCTCCGCTCCTCCCAAACTGTGTTCTGTCAAATCCCGCTAAGCTCCCCATCTCTTCATCACATTCCTCTTTCTTCTCCTTTATCATTGCTCTGACACCTACACACAGGAGGTAAAATGGAGTCATCAGTCTGTCTGTCAGAGGGAAAGGTCATTAAGCGGTGAGGGGGAAAGGGCAGGACAGGAGGAAGGACGGCTCAAGGTAATTATGGAGGAGACACGTACACAGCGGCCAATAAAAAGATGCATAAAACTTTAATAAAACCCGGTTTTATATTCAGCCATATGTGAGATTTTAATGCCTTTAACACTCTGCATTGAGTTTATCTCATGTCAGCGTCTGATTGGTTAGAATTACAGCTGAGAAAATACTTCCTGACTTTTTTTTTTTGTATCTTTTTTTTTTCCATTAGTTATTTAGCTTTGCATATTTATATTTAAATATCTCAATCGTTGAAACATGGTCATAATTTTACAGGAATTATTTATGGCAACATATTTAACAACACATAGACAAGGGTATTGAAAAGTAGAGTAGAAAAAATGCTTTGGACAGGACTGTGAAGAGTTTCTAAGGTTAATAGGTTATTTCTAAATGCTATTTCTGAACTTCCCGATGGGGTCGGACTGGACCTGGATGATCTACAGCAAATCAGAGTCTTTGACAACACCACACTGGCTGACAAAGTTCAGCAGTGAGAAGTGAGGTCTGAGTTTTTTCTCTGCTGAAAGCTATTTCTGTGATTTATCTGGAAGTAATGGCGGAAACAGGAGCTAGACTGACTGAAAAGGGACAGAAGAGTAGAAAAAAAAAACAGGAGAGTGATAGAGCACAAGCCAAAGGCTAAAACCCAAGTTAAAGGCTCAAATAGTAACCAGAGCCTTAAACATGGGCTAAGGGCTAAAACACAAGCTAGAGGCTAAAACACAAGCGAAAGGCTAAAACAGGAGTTAAACGGCTAAAACAGGAGTTAAAGGCTCAAATACAGTCTAGATGCTTAAACGGGAGCTAAAAGCTAAAACACAAGCTTAAGGCCAAAACACAAGCTAGAGGCTAAGACAACAAAGCTGTTTGTGCTAATGTTCATTCCTGTCCATATGCAGCAGTAAAACTGCAGTGATCTGTTCAAACCTGAGAGCCTATCAATAAAATGAAGAGCCAGGTTACATTTGCTCTGCTTGGTGAAGTTGGAGTTGGTAGATGAGCACTGGTAGGACACAACCAGGATTTACAAACGTCTCGGAGCAGTTAAGCTAAATGTAGCCGGCTACTAAACTATGATACAAACCTACAAAGTTGGTTTGTTGTCATGTTTCAGACAACAGCGCTATGTGACTGCTGACAACTACATCACCTAGTCATGTTGAATCGGGTAAAAAGTCATCTTGGACAAAGAAAAGTAGAGTTAGAAAGAAAATCTGCCCTCCATTTATCTTCCATAACAAATACACGCCTTGATAAGAGTCATATCATCACGATAATTTCCACGAGTCCTCCTGCCAAAGGATAGTCATGAGTAAAATGAACCAAAAGCAATATACCTGTTTGATCTTAAATAGATTAAAATTATGCAAACCAGTCTCTTCTCCTGTCTGTAATGTAGTATAAGTAATGACACAAGCGCAGAAATCCACAAATAAATCCAATTTCAAATGGAGTTCTGCTGTTATTTTAACCATCAAGTACACTTTCTTTTTTGAAAGAAAAGTGTTGAAGCCTTAAATTACTGGGCAGGGGGCTACTTAGAATGGAGATTGGCGAAAGCAGCGAATTAGAGTCAAGTTCCATTGTGGTCCACACTGAAGTGCACTTTCTTTGGTCTTTCTCTTCTTTAAAAACTTCCTGACTTTTTATTAGCTTTGGCAGCAAAAACAAACGGAGAGTCGTGGGAATATGGTACAAGCATTTTATCTGACGTCAAAGTGATTACATCTCTTTTTATTGTAAATATGACAAAGAGCAGTTCTGAGATGGAGGCAGGATGCAGCAGTTTGAGGGGAAATCATGTGATGCTTCAATAAGGTCTGTGAGGTTATCTGAGAGAGTTGGATCTTCAGAATAACGACACATTCCTGACCCTGACTGTTTTGTCCTGAATCTGTATTCACCCTGCAGCTCCGCTCTGTATTCACGGACAGCTCGGTGTGGTTGATATCACATATTTGTTCTGCATTATCCCTCAAACACAAATCCTCATCCAAATGGAATGAAAAGGCTTCAGCTCATTGGAACGAAAAACATCTGCGTATTCTGCTCGCACCTGATAAAAAACTTTACACGGCCCCTTCTACAAAGAGGATCAGAGCCGTTCTCCTGAGAGGGGGAATGTGGGATTCAGCCCCAACATGTGCAGGGCACTTCTGACATGTTCACGCTTACATGGATAAATGTGTTGCATAACCAGTTAACCATCTGTTTGGAGGACGCAGATAAATATGAGGTAAACAGAGATGTGAGGGTGTAAAACAAAGTGAGTGTGTGAGAGTGGATCATCAGGAGGTTTGTGCAAACGCAGCGACGAGTTCATGGACAGCTGGGTGATGGGGGTCGAGGGGGGGGAAGCGGGTGTAAAGTGGGAGGGTCTGATTCCTAATCTTGTTGTTTTTCCGTCTTTGTCTCCTGTCAAACCTGCTCTGCCCCACGCTCGTCTGAGTGCACAAACAGACGCTCGCTCTCGTTCCCATGCAGCTCAGCACTGTCAACCACAAAGGATAACACACACACACACACACACACACACACACACACACACACACACACATTCACACACCCACCTTCACAAAACAACTTTCCTAAACCAGCACACCTCTCTGTTTTCACCTGACGACAGCAGAAGGTGTTTTTATCTTCAACAAAAAAGAAGTGATGATTCAAGGACTCATCAGCTCTCTCTCTCTCTCTCTCTCTCCCTCTCTCTCTCTCCCTCTCTCTCGAAGAGTAGAAGAAGAAGATGAGGACATTTGGACATCTGAGGTAAAGTTCATTATTACCACAACAACAGCCACCCCTACTGGTGGGCAACAGAACAGCAAATGAGCCTGTAGTTAAATCAGACAAGATGTGATGAAAAAATACTTAAACAAAAAAAAAAAAAACTTTTTTGACCTCAAATAAAAACTCAACAAGATAATGCAAGAGAATTAAATAATTTATTCTGTCTGGTTTCAAGCAGATAAATTGTCTCTTAATACCAACAAGTTTGATTCCAGGACAAAAAAATAATAAATTAAACTCTATTGATAGAAAAATGGAATTACAAACATGTTTGTGTGTGTGTGTGTGTGTGTGTGTGTGTGTGCGCGTGTGTTTTGCTAATCAAATAAACTCAGTTAGAGGGAGCACTGAGTCACAGTCTCTGATTATGTGTTAAACAAACATGATTCAACAATGCTTGTTTCACCATCGTTTCATTTTTTTTATTCTCGACCTGTCTCATAAAAACTGAAGCTTGAGAAAAATGTTGATTACTTTTTTCCAAATCTGACGCACCCCTGTTTAAAAAACACCATTGTGCAAGTGTGTAAGGACATATTCTTATATTTTCACACTCTACAATGCATTTTATTTTCTATCCATTAATACAACCTTTAAATTCCAAGTTCTAATAATCAATCAATTAGACCTTATTCATTAAAGCACTTAACATACTCGAAAAGCTTCAGCTTCTTTCTACTCCTTTTTCAGGCTCATGAAATGCCTTATCTATTGGTCGTTTGGCATTGTGGTTTTGTACCCTTGAATTGATTTTTTGTGTAATATTTTATTTTTTCTGAAATTAATCATTTTCGAAAAGATGAAAAAATCTACAAGATGGTAACACAAATTACTTAACAAACAGAAGGTTATGAAAAGTAATAGAATGAAGTAAACCCAATTACAATAAAGTTGGGATGTTGTGTAAAGTGTAAATAAAAACAGAATACAATTATTTGCAAATCTTCTTCAACCAATATTCAATTGTGGCTGCACTCTTCTACTACGGAGCCACGCTGTTGTAACAGGTGCAGAATGTGTCTTGGTTTCATTGCCTTGCTGAAATAATCAGGGACGGCCCTGAAAAAGACGTTGCTTGGATGGCAGCAAAACCTGGATGTAGCTTTTAGCTTTGATGGTGCCATCACAAATGTGTAAGCTGCCCATACGACTATTCTATGACGTCTGAATTGCTTGTAACAAGTCAAAAATAATCTGCCAATGGGACAAGAAAATTGTCTTAATAAAATGAACTTTTTCTTGTCCCATTGGCCTTTTTTTTTTTACTTGTTACAAGCAATTCAGACCTCATTTTTGTCTGTAAAACTTGAAATAAGACATTTTTATGACATGGTCTGGTTAATGTGGCTCGAATCAAGAAAAACAAGGCAAATTTCAGTAAAAATAAGACATAATGACTTGTTTAGATTTCAGTTTTTGCAGTGCTTTCCCAGTCTTTTGTTGCCTTGGTTCCAGCTTTTTTGAAATGTGTTGCAGGTGTCCATTTAAAAATAAAGACAAATATTTGCATACAAACAATGAAGTTTATCAGTTTCAGTGTTAAATGTCTTGTCTTTGTAGTGTATACAATTAATATTTACATTTCACACAACGTCCCAACCTTGTTGGAATTGAGGTTTATATATATATATATATATATATATATATATATATATATTTAGCCTTATCCAGATTTACAGCCACCATGTGCTCCTCTTTTCCTTAAACTGAAGTATTTGAATGTTTTTGACATGGACATTGTTTAAACCTGGGCTACAGATGGTCTAGAGGTTCAGGTGCAGCCTCATGAGGTTTGTCCTAAAGCAGGTGGTCCAGGTTTGAGTCCAGCCTGAAGCTTTTCTCTTGTTTGTTACTCCTCGTACATTGGCTTGATTCTGATTTCAGCAGCTCAGAGGTTTTTTATGTTTCTTTAATTGGACACTGACCACAGTCTTCAGGAAACGCTGTGAGGAATAACAAAAGAAGCCATGTCAGAGCAACCTGCGAATAAAACTAGACATCTGCAGTTAAATGACACGATGGATCAATAAGAGGCTCACACCTGGGCCTGGTGAGCCGACACAGAGCCAGAAAAAGGTGTTATCTATTCACCTTTGCTACAAACAGCAATAAGTTACTCTCCCTCGTGTCTCACTTATTGATTTTGTCATCCAGCAGACTGAGACATCACACACAGCAATGAGCAAAGTTTCAGTCTATCAGGTTAAACAAATTCAGGAGGGCGCAACAGGAAAGTCCAGACAAAAGAGAATCACCTAACACAGATACTTCAAAGCTGAAGGATTGATTTTTTTTTAAACATGAAATTATTACAGATTAAAATACACTTCAGGACACTGATCATCCTCTGGGAATACGTCATCAACATTCATATGAAGTTCATCACTGGAGCTTCTGCAATCTGACCAGATACAGAATAGACTTTTGGAATATGGAGACAAGGCTCTTATTTTGAAGGAACATGCAGAAATAATACTCTAAACCCTTCTAAAAGCATATTCAGAAATAACTCAGCTCATCTAATGTTCAGGCTGTTCGCTATGGAAGACGCTTGACAGAAATAAGGAGTGTTCTTCCTGACTGTACCATCTATAAAAATACTCAGTTAAAGAGTTTTTTCCCTTTAAAATGTAAAAAATAAGAAAAGAAAACATCCATTATGGGCCAAGCTGGAACCAAAAAGCCAATAACAGACAAAGTGTCCAAACTGCAGGTACTGAAGGCAGGATGAGAATCCAGAAAGAGGCCCAGGTTCAGAGAAAATAGAGGCTATAAATCAAGACAGGAAGTGCAGGAGAGTTTAATTCTACAGTCTGAAAGGGAACAGGAAAAAGTGGTGTGAAGTACGTGGAGGATACTTTTACCTATAAGTTTAACTCTTCCAAGAGTAGAAATTACTTCCTTAATCACTTGGTATCAGAAACAGAAACACTTCATTTAATACAGGGGAAATTTGGTTATTACATCTCCCCTTGTACACAATAAATAAGTATGAATGCTAATACTTAAAGCCGCAAGTGACAGTAAATATGTGCCTGAGTTTCATCTGACTAAAAAGCTTCTACGTAGAGTAGCCACGGCATGTGCAGAAAAATCTGCCTCGCTAAAAAGCCACGTGTTACTGTTGCCAGTAGGGGGCGCCTTACTTTGGTGGGACAAAAGTTAATACAATATATAATACAAGAGTTATCCAGATTTGCATGTTGGCGAAAGAAATCATCAACTTTGGTCGCATACCCTGGCCACAGCCATTGAGAAACAAAAAATTCTTCCAAAACTTTTCATTTCTATGTGTTGGGTACACAAATATGAAATTTGAAGATGATAAAAAAAATAAATAAAAAACTGTGGGTGGGATTCGTTTAAAATGCGCAACCTGCCGATTGTTGGAATCTAACATTTAACTCTGGCTTCTTAACTTCCTCTTCAGATTTCACTACGGTCATAAGAGACTTTTTTGTAGGTTTTACAAAATAGTAGATAGAAGTAGATAGTAGATAGTTGCGCACTGAACATTTAATGCATTTCATAGTCTATGAAAAAATCATCACATTTATCTGCTTCTCCTGGCTCCGCCCCTTGAGTTTCAAGAATAGGTTCCCTAACTTTTTGGTTGAAGTATTTAGTTTACACCAACCAAATTTGGAGTTGATTTGGCAAAAAAAAACTAGGAGGAGTTAATTCAAATACCCGCTCCGTCAAATTCAACACTTAACTCAAATTTCTAAACTTCCTGTTCGGAGTTCACAGTGGTTGTAGGAGACTTTTTTTTGTAGGTAGTTTGGCATAAAAAATTTCATTCATGTGAGTAGAAGTAACTGGAGGGGGGGTGACAGTTTCAGGTCAGTAAGGGGCCTTATGGAACGATATATCATCATGAAAGCACGAGACAAATTTCATGTTTTGTTTACAATATTTTTACATTTTTGGAGGGAAGATTCTGGGTATGTGTTTCGTTTTTTCCACTCTCATTTTTGTCCAAACAAATTGTGATGATTGTGATACTTATTTTGTTCCTTTGTATGATCATAAGGTTACTAATACACTAACACCATTTTGTTGGTTTTACTTAAAGTGGTAAAAAAAAGCCAAGAAAACTGACTGACAACTAAGGCCCCATCCACACGAAGACAAAACGAGGTCAAAACGCATGAGATTTTTGCAGAATCTGCGTATCATCCATACGAAGACGGCGTTTTGTGGGTCTGTAAACGATCATTTCTGAAACCAGGTTCCAAAGTGGGAAGATTTAGAAACGCCGTATACGCGGCTCCGTGTAAACTGGCTCTCCGCAACTTTTCAGATACGCTGACGTCATATTTTCACATCATCATTAACGCGCATGCGCCACAAGCGGCACTATGGCAGCAACAACAACAACAATGGCGGCGTACAATGTCGCGTATGTGTTGATGAAGCTGGTGACCCTGCTATCCCTTTTGCAGCAAAATCTCCTTCTCAACCACCACAGAGTTGAACAAACAATCATAGAGGACACAGTACGGCACTTGAATGATACACCCCGATAAAGGACCCACAGGATTACGAGGCCCCTTGTTTCCCTCATATCGTTACAGCGCCCCTAGAGGTCTGGCAAGTGTTTTACAGTGTCTTCGTGCGTATCGAGTGCATTCATATAGACACACACATTTTCTGAGACGCCTTCATCTTTATAATGATCGTTTTGGAAACTGTTAAGCGTTTTGACTTTGTGTGGATGGGGCCTAAGTCTGTCTGAAAAAACCCTGGCTGGGGCCCCAGAAAATGTACAACTTAAGAGGTCTTCCTCTACACTCCAAAAACTGAAATCCAAGCAAGTCAATGTGTCTTATTTGTAGTAAAAAATATTTTATTTTTCTTGATTCAAGCCACATTCACCAGACCAGGTCATAAAATGTCTTATTCAAGTTTTTTGAAGACAAAAATGAACAATTTTTTACCTTTTTACAAGCAGTTCAGACCTCATTTTTGTCTTAAAAACATTGAAATAAGACATTTTTATGACCTGGTCTGGTGAATGTGGCTGAAATCAAGAAAAACAAGACAATTTTTACTACTCGCTTAGACTCAGTTTTTGCAGTATAAAAACCATCACAGAGCGAACAGAAGCAGCTGGAGAAAAGATAACTTTTAATTTTACTTGGACGTCTTAAGTCTAATATACTTTTTTAAAGCTCCTGTGTGAAACTTTTTGTATGTGTTGGTTTTGGCGCCCCCCTGTGGACAAAGCAGTCAGTACTGGGTCTGTTTCATGTTTGTATAAATAGTATTTCACAAGTAAAACTCACACCCTACTCTATTTTGTTCAACAAATATATCACTCATTTAGAAGAGAAGAAAGGGTTTGTTGTTTATTGACCTTTGGTTCCGTGTTGGTCCCAAAGATGGCGCTACAAGAGCTCAGAGATATAATCCAATCCAGACCTTATTTATAATCCTGTTTTCAGGTCCTAAAGAGTATGGGGTGGTAATGTCAGTTTGTTGTCTCAGTATAAAATCACCAAGTGTAGCTTTAAAGGATCTAAATCCATCTCCCCTGACTGTCTGACAGGAAGACTCAGCTCATGCTTAGATAGTGATCCCACAGATTCAGCTCTCTTTTGTTTATTTAGCTGCTGTGTGTTGTCTTACTTGTCAAAGAGTGTGCTGTGAGAAGTATCTGTTAATGGGTCTTAATTTGCATTTTTTGTGGCCTGGTCATTAGCCTCTAATAGGAGCAATATTTATGTTGTCAAAA